>CM076577.1:656181188-656781188 GCA_034641835.2 Pinus albicaulis
AAATTTGGCCTAGTTTTCACTCAGTAACTCAGTTTTTCGCCTAGTATGGGCAAGTTTGACTTTTTTATATTCATATGTATAGATCTTGATGTAACTTGATGTAATTTCATGACTTTGATGTAATTTTGGCACATTTTTACTCATGTAAGTAGATTCATTCACCAAAAAGTGAATTGTAACTGAATGAATCTATTTCCTATCTTATAGAGGGAAGTTGTTCCACTACCTACTTTTCAGTTATTAGTTTAGAACTTGTTGAAACAGCTCCTAAAATAGTGAGCTTGACCCCGAGAGGCATGGGGATGATTTAGGCTTGTCTATATCTTGTATTTTCTCATTCATTTTCAGGGTTGGACACTTGGGATTGCTTTGAGCTTCGTTGTACTTTTCATCTCTGCATTTTGGCAAAGGAATGACCAGGTTTTGCAGCACTCTTTGGGATCCATGTGGCTCTCTGTTTTGATGGTGTGTTTCTCTCTGTGATTTTAATTTTACTGAAGTTTCATGTGTATCATTTCCCTTCTCATTTCTTCTTAAATTAAACGAATGAGTGATAAAGGTGGAATCCATTAGATTAACAGTGCTCTGCCTTGAAGTTTTGTTTAATTTTTCATGTTTTCAATAGTATGAGGAGGATTCTTGAATGCCTCTTTCCCTCTTCAACACCTCACCGGTCTGATCTATCCATTTCATTCAATTTCGAAGCATCAAAACAATTACCTTCCTTGCCTCATTCAGCCCTCTGTAAAACTGATCATTTCCCAGACCCAAAATTTTCCTTTCCCTTTGATTCCAACAAAAACCCCCAAAATCAAATCAAACTCTTTCACATATATACCTAGCCTAAAATCAGCCTTTATTTCAAGTCATCTCAAGCCTCACTGATTATTTTTGCTGAGATTGACCCGGAGAGAGCCCTCTCCTGATCTAGTAGGGCTAGCTACCAGATTAAGCGTGGTTTGATGTTACCCTAGACTCTGCCTTCCTTAAGCCTGAGGTAGATTTAGGCAATAACAACACCTCCAATAGATATTGATGGTATTCATGAGCTTATTTTAGGTTCTCTTCTTTATGGAAATAATATTATCTTCGACGCCATTACTCCTACCTTTGCAACTATAAATTTTCACTTCTATCCCATTTGGGATGTAGCTTTCGTCAATGAATAGCTACAAAAAAGGGGCCCTATGAACCAATCATTCATGTAGTCAATGTAGTGCCTAGACAACATGAACATTCAATGGTGTATCATAGCCATACAATTTATGATGGGTTTCATAGATACCCAAATTATGACAACAAGTTGCATTCTATTTACAAATCCTGCAAGTAGTGGAAGAATTATATTCATGTCTATTATGACATGTTTCACTCACATTCTTATCTGAGTGTTGAGAAGCATACTTTCATCACACTTTTTTTGATCTTTTCCTTAAATTATCACTCAAAGGAAGGCTTCAACCTTGTTTTTGAGGTTTGAGATTGATATCTTTGTACCAAAAACCAAAGACATATTTTATATCCTAGTTATATTTATATTTTACCTCATTTACTTTTCTTATATGTATGTGTGGAGATGTAAATACCTTTTTTTAACTTTTATAGGATGATCATGACATTGTATTTGAGTAAGGCCTAACCCCTTCTGATTTGTTTGCATATTATTTGATATCTTTTCGCATATTCTAATAACATTTCTCATTGTATATCTCACATAATCATGGCCACTTTTGCTCCTATGAGGTCAATCATTATTCATTCTACTACCTTAACTTGAACACCGCACACATGGAAATATCCTTCAAATGTTGAACGTTAAACAAAACTGGTAATATACTCCATCTAAGGGCCACTTTGATGATCTTGAATGAAATTAAAAATACATTTAATTTGTAAAAATAATCTAAAATGGTTTTTAATTGATTGAATATTATTATTTTTTAATATTAAAAATGGATTATCTATTAAAAATCCAAAAATATATAAAAAAATTGGAAAATTTACTTACTTATAAATTAACACTAATACTTTTTGGTTTTCAAAATTGTGTGTCTTTAGATAGCTTCACACTTAACTGTTGGCTTCAGTAATTGTGACCTAGGTACATCTAAGTCATTAAAATCACTATGGGATTGCTCCTAGCCTGGGCCACACCAACCCTTAACATGACTAGATATTTTCCTACAGAGTTTCAAACCGGCGACCTTAACACCACATAATGACTTAATAATACACCCTGTCATCATCTATTCTATGCCCATGGACATAAATTACCATTAATTATTTTAGATAATTTACTTCAATTTACATAGCTTGTAAATTATAATTATAATTAATTGGTTCAATACCATAATCTACCCTCCCTACTTTAATCCATTGTATATGAAAAGACTTAATTTAAACTAAAATAAATGGTTTTGAAGTTCCAATTTTACCCATTTTATGTGGAGAAAAAAATAAGACCCAAGAAACTTTTAGGGCTTACACTATGAACCCAAAAAAAAACCAAACCCAACCTAAAACAAAGAAAAATAAATTAGAGTCATTGGGATAAAAAGTTAACGAGCTTTATTAGAGCACATAAAAAATATTTAGGCATCAAGAGGGGTTTATAAAAACCATAATAATGAACCTCATGAGCTTTGTAAATTAGAAAAGAGGCCAAGAAGAGGTGTTTTTAGACATCTACAAGGAGAAGCACTTGGATTCTTTGGCCCTAAAGCTTGTTCATGTCCAACAGTCACATGTGTAGGTGGAAATCTGGGAAATGGTTGTTATTCTCAAGAAGCATATTACACGAGAGTAGATGTTGGAACTACCAACACAAACTACCATCAAGGCCCACCTCCTTATTTAATTTCATAGGGAGGAGACCAAGACAACAATCAAGAAGCTCTGCGACACCATTTCTGAAATTGCATCATGCATCATGGAAGAGGGCCAGCTGCCAGAGATTGTTCCCTTCATGTTCTAGTGCGTGATCTCCAATTCACCATGTCTCAAGGAGGGCGTGTTGCTCATGTTATAGAAACTCCTGAAGTTTATAGGTGACCACATCCACCCACATCACTCCACCATTCACACTATCTTCAACCAGTGTCTCTTCTCGCCCTCCTCATTAGACGTTCATATTTCTTCCCTTACGACCAATACCAACTTTTTAAAGATTATCGGGACCCCATAGGACCATAAGTGATTCTAGGAACTAATCCCTGCCATGATAAATATGCTCACCAAGTATCTCAATAGGAATGAGGAGGCCATGACCCAGGAGCTTCTTCGAAAATGATCGAGTTGTCGAGCACCGAGCCATGGTTCCTCAACCAAAAGATCATTTACATGGTTAGAATCATGGTAAAAATTGTTGAGGCACAGAATCTGGAAGAGGTAACTTTACATATCACCATAGAGTTCATTATTACCATCGCATAGGCATGGGAGCATGCCCCTTAAATTATGCACAAGCTCCCTCAGTTCAACGATGGGATTTTTTCTATTCTTATGAAAATTCTTCTGAATATCGACGATGATCCTGCCTGGAATTTTGTCAATATTGAAGACAAGGATGTTGGTAAATCAAGTAATTGCAGTGTCAATCAAGATTTATTGGATCATTTTGGCTATTTCTCTAGGAGGAATTACCATCGTCCCCATTTCCTCCAAGTTGTTTTCTATGTATTTGAATGATCTTGATTGGTGAAAACATCATGACACTCTCATTACTCCCACCCAAATCAAAAAATCCTATGCTAAGGTATGCTCACACTGAATATTTGTTTTTCATATTTTCTATGTTGAAATTTGACTCTAGAAACATGAAGGAGAGCGAGCATGGAGATGGTTACGCCATAGGAATAAGGCCTATTGGTGCTGCATAAATATGATTCTACCACATTTATTTCAGATCCTCTAGAACCCTAGACATAGAGCTATCACTTTACTCATTGTACATAAGTCTTAACAATTTTTTTCATCTTTTATAACATATACATAAGAGAAATTATAAATATGGCTATTATTGGGTAACTATCTGCACATATTCACCAAATCAAAGTAGTAATGGAGTTATTGTTTATCTCATGCTCTATGATACTTCTTATGTTCTTTGCTAAGTAGAAGTGTATTACATAATTGTTTCCATCGGAATTTTCTTCCACATATGCACTATTTATCTATTGCACATTGTAACCTTAGGGGTTAAATGAGTGTGCCTCTCTAGTTCTCTTCTAACAGGCATTAGAGTGAAAACTCTTTCCTACCTTAACTGGGTACTCTACAAAATACTTATGTTTTTGGATTTTTCCTTCTTCTCTCACAATAATTTTTTTCCTTCATGCACTTTATCTCCTTCACTTATAGATACTTCGAAGTGAATATTGTTACACAATTTTCACCTTCTCAAGGTGTTTGGCTTTTGTTTAGCTCAACACTCTACCTCAAATTTTTTTTTTTCTGACCATAGAAAAGAAAAGAATCCAATTTTCATAAAATATTTTATTTACATATTGTTTCGATTTTCTTCCGCTATCTACGTTTTGGGTGGTTTTAGTGCTTTCCTTTCATCAGGAAAATAGTGGACTCCTGATCTATGCTTCACTTGGAGAAACATCTTCAACTCTTGGTGATTCTTCTGGAAAATCACTCTATTGTTCAACATTGAAAAAGGCTTGACCACTTTACCTTCATAAAATAAAAGTCTTTAGTCTCTTGATCTATGGTAGCTGAAGAGGTATTCTTCACTACTTTGGTGCATTAGCTTGTGAAGAATATTAATCAGCCTTGTCAATTATTACTTAAGCGGAGTAACTAATTAATAAAATCCTTCATAAGTTTTAACATAGGAAAATTACATTTGATGGATTGTATTCTTTTATTTACATGTTGTATTATTTTATTTACAATCTAAATTTATGAAGATAAATAGTTTTACTGGAAAATATCTGAGCCATTGATCTCAAGAGATGAGATGAGGGTTTGATTAGGAGGCTCAATGGAGTTTGATAGAAGTGATTTCCATGTGTTGAAGTCACATTACTGAGAGATCAATAAGAGAAGAGAGTGACTTGTTGGTGGTAGATGGAGTAATTTTCAGGGAAATTTATCAATAACCAAGCCAAGTGAAATAGGGCGACACGAGTTGAGTGATGCAGGCAGTGCAAAGGCAAAGTCACATGAAGGCTTCAATTTTTTTTGGGTTTGGTGAGTCTATAAAACTGTGGGAATTTCTTCTGTTTATTTTAAATAAAATTCCATATCTTCCTAAGCCAATAATAAAAAAATCATTCCTGGTTCTCCCTATATTGGTTTCTAGGGAAACATTGTGTTGATTTTGTGATTGTTATTCCTATTGTTTTTTTTTTTCATTTTATTTGTGAAGAGACCAATAGTGATAAGTTTACAAATTAGAATTATTTGTTGTTGTTATTTATTCCTTGGTGTAAAATTTTGTTGAAGAACAAATTCTTGTGTTGGGCTTAGGGAAATTTACAGAGTCCTCACTTAACAAGTTTATTTTCACCATGGAACCTAGGTTATTTAGTAAATCCCTTAAGCTTTCTCTAAATACTATCTCATGGAGGAATTTTTATCTTGTCTTTTATAAGAGTTCTCTGATGATTTCGATGGGAAAAAATTATAATATTTTCTAGATCCTTTGGAATTTCTTTAGAAATCTAGAAAATTTTCTTTCATTATATTTTGTTTAAAATAAAAAACAATTCCTTCACTTTCATTCTCTTTATTATTAGCTTCAATTATGTTTTTATTTCGCTAAACTCTCCTGGATTTGATTGTTCACATGGATCTATGCTTCTTGAGCATTTATCATCGTGGAATTGAGAATTCTTATGGTCTCTGCTAAGTATCCATGTACTATTTTTTTTTCCCTTTGAATGCTCTTTCTCATTCACAATATTGATATCTTGCACATTCTAACCACATGCATTAAATGAGTCCACATTTTTAGTCCTCCCATCACAACCCCACCACCAAAAACCACATACAAGGACAAACAACTTGAGCACTTGGTGATTTTTCTCAAAATTCACTTCATTATTTGACATTGAAAAAGACCTGGCCACCATACCTTTACAAATTAACACTCTTGACTCTTTACATAGAAAATTTCTTTTCTCCATTGAGCCTAAGTGATTTGGATCCCTTAAAATTTCTCTGAATACTATATCTTCGGGATGTCTTTCTATTACATCTATTATAATATATTTTTGATGAATTTTAGAAGGCTAAATTAGAATATTTTTTATATCCTCTATATATTATTTTGGAATCTTTACTTCCATACCATTTATTTTTCAACTTCAATGGCATCTGCATATTTGTTAACAAACTCTACAACATTTATTTGTTCACATGGATCTACTCTTCTTGATCCTTTATCATCCCCTTAATGATATTTCTCGTTGTCTCTCCTAGGTTGACATGTACTACTCATTTTTGTTTCCTTTGGAATTCTCTTCGATATATGCACTTGATCCAGGTAAATTTTGCTACCCTTTTAACCAAGACCTTTTGCTTAAGATGATTTGTTAGAATTTCATTTTATCAAAACATTAATGAATACATGCAGATATAATCAAGAGGAATACATGTCAACAATCACACAACAAAATTCCAGACGTTTAATAACGGAGTTCATCCAGTGTGGACTACATCTCCAGGCCTCGGTTTCTCTATGATGTTGGCCGCTTCATTTGGTGCTATAAATCGTTATGGTTTACATGGATGTTGTTGAATTTTCATACAAGGAAATGGGCCCTCAACAAGAGTGGAAAATTCTCTCCACGAGACATTTCGCTGCAGGGAAATCTCACTCATACAGACCTCCTATCAACATGAAAAATTCACACAAGGTGACAAAGAGTATCCCGCCATCAAGGCAACAAAGTATATCACAACATAAATCACCATCCACGATAAATACATACCACATCAAATAAAAATGAATATTTCGCATCATGCATCAAGTAGGAATCGACAACATAAAATAAAGATAAATATTATGCATCGTACATCAAGCAGGAATCGACAATACATAAAGCATCTCACAAAAAATATCAATGAAGTACATGGAAACAACACTTCATATACCTCAAATCTGATGCCAGCTAAAGAATAGGTCGCTTAGTTGCTGGATCTGAATACACCATTGAAAGCATGGCGTCGAATGGCATGAAATCAACTGTCCACGCGCTGAAATTTGACACCGTAATCCCAATTCGGAAAATGGCTGAAAAATCAAGACCTTTGTTGTAGAAACTAGCACTGTCATCCATTTCGTGTCGCTGAGAGGTATAAAATCCATATAAAATTTGTCCAATTTGGACACTGGGAAAATTTGGCCCCTCTAAAGGTTGAGCGTAAATCATGGTTCCACTGCCTCTGCACACTGACTCATGTTTCCTCCTGCATTAAAATTTTTTTGTCTCGAATTGCATGCTTGCTCCAACCTTCTCTCCCCCTGGTGAACAGAAGAGTTGGTTTTAAATATAAAAATTTGGGAGGACTTCCCAAAGGAAGTCGTTGGTTCAGTGGTTAGGATCTGATTTTGGAGGATGAGGGGTCGGGGGATAAAATCCCGCCCCTCTCCTTTTTATGATGAAATTCATTAAATATAGGCAAAGGTGGGTGGGTGGTTCCACTCCACATGGCTCAACCCGACCCAACCCCGCTCTAACCGTTGTCCATATATCTATATCTATATATATATATATATATATATATATATATATATATATATATATATATATATATATATATATATATATATATATAGTGTATTTGTTGTTGCGGTGGGAGGGTTCGCTGCCATGCGGCCCAATTCAACCGCTTGTCCACTGTTTAATGTATATGGTAATAGGCTAATGTCGTGGTGACGGGGTTGACCACTCGCTCCCAAACCAAACTTTAACTAATTTATTCCATGGGAAATGGGGTCCGTAGGGGTGATAAGGTTGGTGGCTCGCCAACCCTCTTTTATATATTTTTGTTTTAATTAAAAAAACAATATATTTTTAAAATATCCAATTTTAGGTCGTAGGAGACAATTTATCGGTCCCACAAATTTGCGTGGAATCTAGTTGCCAAATTTATTTGATTTTGCTGCCTCCTTTAGCTGCCAAGTCATCCAGTCAACTCAAAACTTTGACCATCTCGAACATTCACATACCAACTCAGTTTGACAAACCATTCACATCGTTGTGATCAGGAACATGAGATATACGCTTTGGTCTTGATTTGAAAACAGTCTGGTCACTTTTATTTTTGAGCTTTCATAATCCCTCTTTGTCGTGTGTGTGTATTTGGAGCCAGCTAAATCATTCATCCCCACTGAGGAGCTTTTGGTCCTCCAAATGCATCAACAATAATCTAAAATTGTTGTGTACTATGTCTACATCACAAGTGTCCTAAACGGTCACCCTTCCATCTCCTTCACCTTCGTCCTTTGGAGCCATAAGCGATGAAACGACACCTACATCCATGCAAACTTGTAGTACAATCTCTTGAAAATTACATTCTCAAATATGACCAACTATGACCCAAACATTTTCATACTTTCCACATGTTTATAACACATACTCAGTGGTCAATCTTACATCAAAATGGAATCAATAATACCCTAGCTATCAATTAAAAGGCCAAAAACATCGTTGTTGCTTAACAAGTGATGGAAAAACACATCATCACTTTTACATAAATAAATGCAACACATGATTTAAAAAGAAGGCCATGACACACTACCACCTCTAGAACAACCATCTATCACTTATCAAAGTGAATGTGTCATCTCCCTATGGCGCACTTGCTTGTCGAACAAATGTTTCAACTGGTTCATGCATCTATGCTTCATCCTTAACGTGCTACTCCAGATGGAGCTTCGAACACACGGACCTTTGATGACCTATTTAGTTTCAATGGGTGCAAATGGTCTTCTTCCTCCAAACTTGCTTAACCAATTTCTTTCCTTGCTGTGCAGAAGGATTTTCACGCCTCATCTTCCTTTGTGCCGCCATTCCTTCCAACACTAAACACTGACATGGCTATGTAAACCACAAAAATGACAATTTTTCTTATGCCATGATTTAATTTCATGATTAGCAACATGCTTATAATCAAAATGAACTTGCGAATATCGAGACTTATTATACCTTTCCTGGTGATCTCTCATGCGATCAGGGTGATGAGATCTTGTCTCAACTCTTCTATTATGACATGCACTTCCATGGGATGATGGTGAAGTGCTCCCATCAATCCTTTCTCCTGACGAGTTCAACAATGTATGTTTGCCTCTATGTCATTATGGCAATGAGAGATTTCCTCAACTCTCTCTTTGCAATATGTGTTGTCATAATATGATGGGGAAGTGTTCCCAACATTCTTTTTCCAAGATGGTTTCATCAATGTCATGGGAGTTTTTGACACCTTTAAGGATTCTCCTTCAGTGTATCTCAAACTGGCATAGCGAGGTATCTGCACAACCTCCAATGGCTGAGTTATTCCTTGGCCATGAATGCCAAGTCCTCCTCCTTTGTACCCTATCTTGGTAAGGAGTCTCATGTCGGTTCTTATAATGGGTATCTCCATACTCAAAAAAGAAATTATATCATGTGAGGATGAAACTGAAGAAAAATCAACATTTTTTACCTTAGATGTTGATGTAGAAACGGGTGATGATAGCTACTTCAAGTCTCTGTTACGCTTCAATTTCTCCAAGCCTTTGTCGTGGCTTGTAGCTGAAGCTGCAATCGCTGCTTCTTCTCCTTCTTTTCCTTTAGGAGTGCCTTCAATGCCTCATGATATGCTTGTATACTTTTATCGTTGCACTTCAATTCTTCTAATGCCTCTATCGTGGCTTGCAATTGAAGTTGCAATCGTTGCTTTTCCTCCTTCTCCTCTTGTAGAAGTGTTTTCAACTCAGCGTTATCTACTGCTTGTTTATCATTCGCGTCATACAACATGTCCACCCTTTAGGACATCCTCATCATGGCCTTGTACATGTATTTGACATCCTCCATTGCTGCACATTCAATGGTTCACGCTTGCGATTCACATCAGTAAGAAGACCACTCTGATACCACTTAGTCCGAGTAAATTTTTCTACTGTTTTAAATAATAAATTTTTCTTCGGCTGAATCTATGTTAGAATTTCATTTTATAAAAACATTAATGAACACATGCTGATATAATCAAGAGGAACACATGTCAACAATCACACAACAAAACTCAAGATGTTTAATAACGGAGTTCATCCAGTGTGGACTACGTCTCCGGGCCTCGGTGTCTTGATGGCGTTGGCCACTTCATTTGGTGTTGTAAATGGTTATGGTCTAAATGGACATTGTTGACTTTTCATACAAGGAAATGGGCCCTCAACATGACTGGAAAATTCTCTCCATGAGACGCTCCACTGCAGGGAAATCTCACTCATACAGACCTCCTATCAGCATAACAACTTCACACATGGTGAAAAAGAGTATCCCGTCATCAAGACGACAAAGGGATCTCACAACATAAATCACCATCCATGATAAATACATACCACATCAAATAAACATAAATATTCTGCAACATACATCAAGCAGGAATCGTCAACAGAAAATAAACATAAATATTCTGCATCACATAAGGCATCTCATAGTAAATATCAATGAAGTACACAGAAAAAACACTTCATATACCTCAAATATGATGTTGGCTAAAGAATGAGTCCCTCAGTTGCTAGATCTTAATACATAATTGAAATCATGGCACCGAATGGCATCAAATAAATTGTCCACACACTGAAATCTATCACCGTCTTCCCAATCGGGAAAATGGCTAAGAAATCGAGACCTCTGTTGCAGAAACTGACACCACCATTAGCTTTGTGTCACCGAGATGTGTAAAATTGATATCAAATCTGTCCAATTTGGATACTGGGAAAATTTGGCCCCTCTGAAGGTTGAGCTCAAAGCATGGTTCCACTAGCTCATGGTTCCGCCAACATTAAAAAATGTATGTCTCGAACTACGTGCCCACTCCAACCTACTCTCCCCCTGGCGCACTAGAGAACTGGTTTTCTATCTAAAATTTTGCACAGACTTCCCAAAGGAAGCCACTGGCGCAGTGGTTAGGATCTGAATTCGGAGGATGAGGGGTTGAGGGATCAAATCCCACCCCTCTCATTTTTATGTTGAAATGCATTAAATATAGGAAAAGGTGGGTGGATGAGTCCGCTCCTCGCAGCCCTACCGAACCCGACCCCACTCTAACCATTGTCCACACACACACACACACACACAGATATATATATATATATATATATATATATATATATATATATATATATATATATATATATATAATGTTGTAGGGGTGGTCCGTCCATGTACCCAACCCAACCTCGGGCTTATTCACCTGCTAATGTATATGGTAATAGGCTAATGCAGGGGTAGTGGGATTGGTGGCCTGCCACCCCTCTTTTATATTTTTTTTTGTTTTAATTAAACAAACAATATATTTTAGATTTCAAGTTTCTACAATCTGTATTTTATAGTGGAGGAGTTTCAGCATCCAGTCGTAGATTGAAAGTTAAAATTTTAACGATGCTGCAACCTTCCACCGAGGCTCACTACCAAGATAAATTAGAAGACTGGAAGATTTATCGTAGAAATAGTGGTAGCGTTAAAAGAAGAAGAATGGTCCAACAAGGATATTTAATTGAAGTAAAATATAAATATTTTGTTACTAATTTCATAAAAATTTACTTCAATTAAATATCCTTGTTGGCCCATTCTTCTTATTTTTTCACCTTCTTAAACCTATTTATTCCCCACCCTGAGATTAGTCTTTCTCATATTTCTCATTTATCTTGATAATGAACATCTGTGGAAGGTTAGAAATGTCGATAAATTTTTTAACTGAAGGTGATGGATCCATAAACTCCTCCACTACAAAACAATATATTTTTAAAATATCTGATTTTAGGTTGTAGGTGACAATTTATTGGTTCCACAAATTAGCCTAGAATCTGGCCGGAGCTGGCAGGAATTTGGTTGCCGGATTTATGTGATTTTGTTGCCTCTTTAAGCTACCAAGTCATCTAGTCAACCCAAAACTTTGACCAGCTCTAACTTTCATATACAAACTTGGTTTGACGAACCATTCACATTTTTGCAATCAAGACGAGGAGATCTACGCTCTGTTCCCAACTCGAAAAAAAAATTACCACTTTGATTTTTGACCTTTCATAAGCCCTGTTTGTCCTGTTTGTGTCGCTGGAGCCACCTGGATCAATAGTGCCTGGATCAACACTATTGATATCTTTCACAGTGTAGCTATGATATACTTTCTATTATTTGTCTTAAAAATTTGTATGTTTGTTTCTAATTGATAGAACACAATTTATAGATGGTTGATGCTTGAATGATTAATCATTAATTTACCATGTATGCTATTTCTATCTTCATTGATGTAAAAATATGCATGTTTTCATATATTCTGCAATTAATTTGGCATTCTATATGTTTGATATGAATATAAATGCAATATAATCTCTCTCTCTCTCTCCACACAGACACACACACACACACATATATAGAGAGAGACATATTTTATATATATATATATATATATATATATATATATAGATATATATTTTTGTATGTGTGTGTGTGTGTGTGCAAACACACACACACACTAAGAGACAGAGACAGAGACTACTTGGGATTTTAGAAAATGATGTTCCTGACAATCTCACTCTAAAAATATCTTCAGATCAACGCAACCTCAGATGTACCCTTTATTATGTTGTTATAATATTATGGATTTAACCTTTTATATTATAAATATTAATTATTCAGTGTATTAAAATAGTTATAATATTTTATGTGGAGTTTTATAAGAGGTCTTTGTTTTCTTTGTTGCTTCACTCCCAAAATAATATTAGAGCCTTAATTGAGCAAGCAAGATGTTATATATATATATAGAGAGAGAGAGAGAGAGAGAGAGATTATATTTCATTTATATATATATATATATATATATATATATATATATATATATATATATACAAACACATACACACACACACATACTGAGAGACCAAGAGAGAGACTCCTTGGCATTTTAGAAAATTATGCTCCTGACAATCTCACTCTCAAAAACTCTTTGAATCCATGCAACCTAGGATGTACCCTTTATTATGTTGTTGTGATATTATGGATTTGACATTTCATATTAGAAATATTGATTATTTAATGTATTATAATAGTTCTAATATTGTTTGTGGAGTTTTATAATAAGTCTCTCTTTTCTGTGTTGCTTCATCCGCAAAATAATATTAGAGCCTTACTTGAGCAAGAAACATGTTGTATCCTTCATCCAAAATATGCAGGGGTCCTTTAGACATTATTCTTTGGCACTTTTATTGAAAAATTGATTCTCTATTGTGCTTAACAAAGAATTATATTGAGAAATATGGTTAGGAGGATATAATATTGAAATTTTCCATAATTGATTATGATAAATTTACATTCAAATCTTATTAAATTTTTTTGATAAGATCTACGAAATATTTTTCTTATAACTACAAATTCTTCTTGACGCATAGTGCATTAGTATCTAAGAGACATGACTATCACGAAATCACCATGACCTTGCATAATTAGTGATTCAAATATGATTAATGTTCATTATGTGCATTAAATTGAAAGGAGACAAGAGCAAGGGGTAGAGGAGACCAAAGTGGGAATATGACTAGGAGTATTGTAGAGGAAGGAGGTGTGTGGCCACCAAGTGTAGGGTTGAATTTTGGTTGATAGTTTATTTTGAGGGAGTTGTGTGTGCCAAAAGGGCTTGCGATATTTGTTAAGGATGGAAAGGAACTCTCTCCTCTTGACAATTCAGGAACCTATGCTTCTTCCATGTAAGGTCCATAATTATACTCCTTATGGGTGGTTGTGGCTATCTTGGAATGAAGGTCTTGATCATATTTGAGCCTTCTATATATAGCTTTAGGGTACTGATCATAATACCATTTGTTAACAATTCTGCAGCTCAAAGGTCATGTGAGCCACAGTGAATGAAGGTTATGGAAGAATTATTTGATAGCTTAACAAAGAATATGTGTCCCTAATGATGGGTGGTCAGACCACTCAAAAATCTAGACAACATTTATGTAGAATCTTACATAAAGTAGATTTAGAGAAGTTGTGGGTGGAGTGAAGAAATTATGAAGCTCTTGGTGAAGTTGATTTTCATAAGTGGGTGAAAAAAGTAGTCAAAATTTAATGTGATGCAAGGTATGGAGATGTTTATGTTTATAGTACAGACCCTGCGGGGGAATGGAAATGTAAAGGTCAAATAAGCATGATTTTTTAGGGAAATACAATTAAATAATAATAATTTAGAGATGTCTGGTATTTAGAGAAAAATAGGTTACGTGGTAGTCAACCCCATAGGAGTGTCATTTAATTGGGAAGAAAGCAAATCCACCTGAGCTAGGAAGGTGGGATATCCTGTTTAGAGAAATTTTTTAGAAAGTGGTTCAAGTAAACTTGGACTTCATCAACTCAAACATGTTAACTGATAAGTGTGTTGATTTTTCCTCTTGTCCTCCCCTGCCACGACATTTATCTCACAACTATTTCATTGAGCATTTGGATGAACATTTATTTATAATGAGCTTGGAGAATTGGTTTAGAAATTATATTGGGATGTTTACAGTGGATTTGTCTCTTAGTGAGCTGGATACAATCCGTCATCAAACTTGGAGGAGTTATGTGGCAAATTCGTGTTCCCATTGCCCATTCTTATCATTTCCATGTATGTTTTTTCTCTCTTTAAATTGCATATTTTAGATCTAAAATATGACACTATTTTTCTTTCATTATATTGTAACTTTGAATTTGTCCTTTTTTTCACACTTAATTTTTATTTAAGTTTACAATTTATAATAATTCTTACTTATTTGCATATTAATATAGGCTTTACAATGTTACATTTTTTAATTTGTATATTTCCTTCCATTTAAACACATGCTAATATCAGTGGATTTCCTCCAATTTTGCAAGCAATATAAACATTGTCTTCTAAAAAATGCTAGATATGAAGTGCCTAAGAATTACCACAAAAAATTGAAAATATTTGACTCCTAAACCTATTAGAAAGACATCATAAAAATTTCATGTTGTTATATGAAATGTATATGATTAAGACAAGTGCTTTTAGATTTTCCAATCAAGTGGAAAATGTGCCTTTGGTCAACCTTGGTTGGCACAACTATGGTTGCCTTGTTTAATGGAGGGAGTTTATCCTAGTTTTCCATCTAAAAAGGCTTGTTGGCACTTTTGGATTTTCATCTTGGAACATTTTCTAACTGAAGGTACATTGCCTCTATGGAAAATTTTGAGATTGATCTAGATTACGACTATTTTCATGCTGCAATGGTTATTGGAAGTAGCCTCTCTCCCATCCAAGGAGACATAGGTTCCAATGGGACTGCCAATCACATATTGATACTAATTCCTAAAACATTATTGTTTCTTATTTATTTGTTCATAACTTACATAAGATATTAGTGGGTCATTTTTGTTGGTTGTTTAGTTACCTTTTTTTATTAGCTCTTCAGTTCTCAAGTTCACAAATCTCTTGAGTTCACAAGCTTTTAAAATAGAAATATTAATAAATTTCATATTTCCTAAGAGAAAAATATTAGGAAATGGGTGTAGTCAGTATTACACACCCAAGTCTATAACCTTTAGGAGAAAAAAATTATCCCATTTTATTCGATGGCATAACATAGTGAGTGTTATTCACTAGCATCTATTTTGTAAAGGCCTTATCTTTGTTCCAATTAAACTCCATCCACCAGGTTGTATAGGATTTCAAGCATAATTTCATGAAGAGTAAGTTGGGGATGATCACCTTCACCTACTCCATGACATGTCTATGAATATTGGTTGCCTTGAACTTTTTTCTACTTGGGAAAGAGACTCATTCGAATGTCAGAGCACAAAAAATGTCTTTGATATTATTAATTCCTCTTTTGAAAAATGAAAGGACCAAGAACAATGTTTTCTTCAATTTTATTTCATAAAGTAGCATGGGGCCTCCATAAAGAGTGATTATTCAAAATAAACTAACTTCAAAGCCTTGGAAATTCTAGTTCAATATTCTATGAAACCTTCTAGGCCCTCCCAATTCTCCAAGAAGTAAAAGTCCCTTTCACACTCATAATGGTTGGGTTAATACTTAAAGTCTATAAATTTATGTTCTATGGGTGTGACCTCTATTTTTTTGCATCCCTAGAAACTTGTAGGACTGGAATTAGTTAGGCACCAATTTTGTGTAAGGGTTATGGTGGTAGAGGTATTGTTATTATAGGCTCACCAGATGAAGGGCCTTCAAAGATCAAATTAAGAAGAACAAAACTGAATCTAAAAAAAATATGGCAAATGTTCACACAATTATGACTCCAAATCTGCATTTTTTTATTGCTTGAAAAATATTCTACAAATATATATGAGTATTTGTACCATGCAATTAGCATGCTTGAAAAATATCCAATATTTTTCTACTAAAATATAAAATCTTTCATTTTAATGTTACTCGAATCTGGTGTGGGAAGATTTCAACAAATGGGATTGGAAAAAGTATGGGGAGACAATGCAAAGAATTTATTGGATATGATTCATTTGTTGTTGGAGATCCTTCATTCAATTGTTCCATCAACTTCGGAAATGTTTCTAGGAAGGATTCATATGTTTTTTAATTTTTTTATTATTTCACCTTGTGTTTATTTTGGCAAAGAAATTTTAGGAATTCCAGATATGGGTGGACAGGTAAACAAAATTTTTATAACTCCAATGCCCATTCCATGATATCCTCTCTTTATTGTTTTATTTTATTTTTAACCTTTACTTTGAATTTATTTTGTATTTTTACTATAAAATTGAAAATACTTGGTAGCATATCCATTTAAACAACATCCAAAACTTGAAGATAATATTAGTATTATAGTTGTTTTGTGTTAAAATATTTTCACGACTATTTGAAAATAATATTTTCATCTTCTTATTTGAGCAGAGATTGTGTATATACTTGACCAAGTTCATGCATTATGCAATGAAATGATGCTGAGAATAAAACAACATGTATTTGACATCACACATCAGATTATTGTGGTAAATTTATACTCTATTACACAGATTATTCCTACTGTATTTAAATTATAAGTGACCTTATTTTAGCAAATTATTTTTCTTCTCTATTGTGTGTTTAGGCTCAATATCGTCTTTTATTTTGGTTTTCTAAGTCCTTATATTTTATATTTTTTGATTGGTGTTTTTTGTTACAAGGTGACTTGGTTGATTCCTGAGGCCTACAGTACAACATGCAATCAATGAATTGAAACTTTTAGTGGAACAAAACATTCTTAGATATGTCAGGTGCCCTTCAAAACAAAAAAAAAAGAGTTCTGTGCCATTGGGTTTCTCAATTTTTTCTGTGGCCTTACCTAGAAATATTTTCAAAGGTAAAAGAAGATAAATTATCAAGATTGAAATGCATAATTTTGTTTCTATATGCCTTGATTTTGTATGCACATATCCTCTTCAGAAGTAATGCAATTCAATGTGTACATTTTTGTAACTCGATTGAAAAATAAATAAATAAAATAAAATAAAAAACCTTCTGACATGAAATGTTATCAATGTAGAAAACATGTCATCATATACAAATATCTTTGTTGGTTTTACGCCCGCAGTATACTAGATAGAACTCATTTTGGTAGTGTTGATAAATACAAGGTTGGTTAAAGTAGAGAATTACTATTCATTAGAAGACGTGCCTACCCTATGATTCCTTAGTCAGAAGCCACATCCTTAGCCTTGTTCCTCTTATCTTCTCCAAACCCCATTGAAGCTGGATTATCTAGAGTTGGAGCTGGTTAACCTTATTGTGGTTGTTGGTGATATTGACCCATCAAAGTCCAAAGACAAAGAATAAGTTTCCGAAATTGAAAAAAAAATGGCATAGACTTATCAAAGAGTATAACTTGAATGGTAAATTCTGACGGAAATGTGCACAAAATAATAGAGTATCAAATGACTAGTTGTACTGCTACATTTGTGACATGGGAGGTGCCTTCATATAAGTTATCATTTTCCCTTTTCAAATGCTAGTTATGTCTGATGAAGGATCTACAATTTCACCTAGAGTAGTTAGGTCCTCTTTACAACTCAATATGGATGAAATATGTAACTAGGTGAGGTTTCTATAATTGAATTTGAAGAGGCTAGGTACATGTTCTGACCAATATAGCTGATAATCTCACTGGGCAAGGCTTATAAACAAAAAAAACCAAAAAAAATGTTGAAGCTAATACTCCCAAAAAAATAAACAAAACAATAATAGTAATATATATATATATATATATATATATATATATATATATAGATATAGATATCGAGATGTATTAATTATTAAAATATTTGTATTTTGGTTTTTCGTTTCTCTCCAAGTTTAATAAATCTAAGGTTAAGATTTCTCTATCTTGTTCAATAATTCATCTAGAAATTAATTGAATTGAGTATATCACTGACATCAACATTTATTTTCTTCGTTATTTGTTTTCTTGTAAGAAGCCTCTTCCCATCACCCATTTTCTTCACAAAAAGAGATACCACAACCATTGCAACCATTTTAATTACGTTCTAGAGCATTCAGAGTAGGATTTAGTGCAATTTTAGAAAGAAGATAATTATGGTAAGTAATAAGAAGGTTATAAGCAGTGATTTACTTGGTAAATCGCTTCTCGAAATGGCATTATTCATATATGTTAGGAAAAATTCATGGATTTTAAAGTTTTTGTTTTTTTCCATGTATTTAGAGTTAGTTTATCCATGTGATTTGGATAGTGTTCCAACCATAATTCTCTTCCTTTAGGAGTGTTGTAGTTATAACATTGTACAATAGTGTTAAGTATAATAAATAATGACATCCTTTATTTGTTTGTACAAATAGTGTTGAGGGCACAATTGTGTATATGGAGGAGAGAGTTATGGTGCTCTAGGGTACACTAGTACTCTCTTTTCAATATACTATCACAGGTGCAAAAATACAAATTGTTAGTGTCAATATTTTCATCCTTCCACCAATGATCAAATAAAATCTTTCATGTCATGTTAAGGGTCCCATTCTGAAAATTTTGTCATTACATTAGGTCATCATGCAAAAATTTGGTTACTTGGTGCATATTTAGGTCAAATATCACTCTTTTCAAAAATTTCATTACTTGCTGGCTCATTTCACCACTGTGTTGAGTGTAAATCAGTCATGAGTTGTCATCATCATTTCAGTATTTTCGTAATGAAGTTCATTCAGTCAGAGTCTCCATTAGGTCTTAGGGTTTTCAAGGTTCGTTAAATCACTATTTGCATGCATAAAAGTCCAGCAGAAAAAGAGTGACAATAAACACATTTTATTATGAAAGTTTGATTTTTAATTTCAATTTCAATTCAATATGTAATTTTATGTTTCTTATTATGTAATAATTTCTCATGGTTCCAAGGTAGCTACATACTCAAGGTTCCATCAGCCAAGTAAGTCAAAGTTCCAAAATTCATAGTGTTCCAAATTCACCAAAAGATTAAATCCAAAGGTTAAGTGAATTTGTAATCTGCAATGTTAAAGTTGAGTTCAAAGGAAATGTGGGTCCCAAAGCCAATTTATGAAATTTCACCAAGTATAAATGGCCATCAAAGACCAAAGACACACTCATTTTCATCCTCATGCGTTGAGCTCTCAAACTCCCCAAGTCAAAAATCAAATTTTGAGCAAGAGAATCAAGTTTTTTTGAAGGCACTGCGCTCCTACTTGAGGTGTTGTGCTTTTGACAGAGAGGGTGTTGCAGTCTTGCTTGAGGCGTTGTGATTTTTCTAGGATGGCATTGTGCTCCTACTTCAGGCATTGTGCTTTTTCCAGCTTTCACCCACATCTTCAAATATTCTTTGAAAGTGGTCTAGTCACCAAACAAGGGTTTTCTTAGTCAAATATAAGTAACTTTCACCTCTCCAATTCCTCTTTTCTCTTCATGATTTCAAATTCATGGTGCAAAATTTCCTCACTCACCATTTCAACTTTTGAGCAAATAAACCCTAACTTTCACCACTGCAAAGCCAATATTGTTTCCCCTAGACCCTATTTTTTGTCCCTACACTCCAAAACCACTCCCCCTATCCCTACATCACCTTATCTCTCATTTCCAAGTCCCATTTCCTAAAACCCTACTCCTAAGCTGCATTTTCCTAGGCAGCTAGATATATCCCTATAATCAAATTCCCTACCCTCTCTCCCTAAGTTTTTCTATCCCCCACAACTTCCCTAAGCTCCCTAACTCCCTTCCCCAATTCCATAAATTTTCCTACACTAATCCCAATTCCCTAAACCTATATCCTAACCCTTTCCCTTCCCCTTCCCTAGGAAAACAAGATAAATACATGGATGAGGAAAGACATATTATGGAGGAGGAGATGAAAATAGAAGAGGAAAGGAGACAATAGAAAGGAGGCAGGATTTTGAGGCTTGAACCATCGAACACCAGAGATTTTTTTCCTTCACCCATGACAATAAATTTCTTCGAACATGTGGGCTGTTTTGACATCTTTGAAATGGCCTAATGTGTAAAAAATCACCCTACTTTAACTAGAGTTTTTATCTCAATACTTGTTATGAGAAATTATGAATTACGAATAAATCATTCCTCCCTAGAGAAGTTCTAATCTAGAAAAATAGGTCAAAGACTTTACAACTGTCTTTCCTAACTGTAAACAAACACACAGAATGAAACAAGAAGCTTACTCGGAGTCCAAGCGCTTCCAAAATATTCTTCTATCACTTTCATTGTAGCTTCAAATTCTAGTCAGCTGTGCAAAATATTTCCTGCAAGAATTAAGACTAAACATCAAGAGATAGCAATGATACAGATGTCTATTCAAGTTATTTAGCTAAATCAATAAAGCATAAACCATATACATCATAAGAAATCATGATATGGAGAATCAAAGCTTATACAAATGCATATAGGGAAAAATAAGCATTAATATTTATTAATGATAGAAGGGGAGGTTACAACCGAGTGATTGATTTAGTGTCACCATCTCCAGCAGCATCCTACCTCATCACAATGAAAATATCTCTAGCAATATGTCACTCAAATAAACTCCTCAATTGAAATTCCACCAACATTTCTCTACTCAAATTCTTCCTTTCCAAACACTAATATTTGTGTTCAATTTATAGATTTGAAGGTAGTTTTACAATCAATGACTTTCCGATAATAAGAAAGACATGTTCACAATCTTGTATATCTCAAATTGACACTTGGATTCAAAGCTTGGCACATGTGAACTCTTCTAGAAGGCACTGGCCAAGTGGAGATTCCAGAACAATGAGAATTTCGCTCCCAGTGTGACCAACCCACCTATGAATGTCAAGAAGTGCTTTGCAGAGTAGCCATGCATGGGACTACCTGCATATGCAATGCACTTAGTCCCTTTAGAGGCATCGTTGATGAGCTCTCATATGATATAATATAAACTTCAAATCTTCGAAACCTTTGTAGATGAAAGTCTTGAATGATTTATCTTGTTCTTTGTCTTAGGGCATGTAGCAACTGGGGATGATAGACCCTATTCATTGGTCCTGGAGATGATGTCCAGTTAACCAGGTCATTAGGAATGATGCCCAAATTGACCTATAACAAATTCCCCCCTAAAGCATGAAGTCAGAATAATAATAATAATAATAATATTTTGATTGATATGCTTTACACTGTGATGGGCTAGAGATGAAGCAGAGTGGCGACTTGCATCAATATTACAATACATTACATCATGATATATCCCCTTTGATCATAATTGCTGAGGGTTGGCATTCCCATGTTCAACACATAAACAATCTAATAACATGTACATAATTCAGAAAGTCATCTACATTGGAATGTTGCCCAATATAGACATGCCTACAGTTATAGGACCATGTTCGGATGACGATCTGCATGTAAGGTCACCATATATATTATGTGTACAACAATCCTAAAATCGCAGTCTGGATGGCTGAAACTAGATCCGGGGTCTTCTTATCTCGTTCACTCGATCATTCGGGGACAAGTCTAGCCATGCAAATATATGATTTGTAGTCAAACATGGAAAAAAATCGTTTGATTACCAGCCAATGATGTGAGTTGTTAACAAATGCGAGAGAACCACCATTAATGTCAATGGACATCAAAGTACTGTAGTACATTTTTTAAGACGTGAATAGATGATTTGATGTCGAACGCCAAACAAAATATTTCGATCAAAATTTAGGAAGCGAGGATCTTGTCGATGTTGTAACAAGCCTCATGGTACTGGAATTAGATGTTTATAAGTGAACTTCCTAGATAATAATTTGTCATCGATAGCAAGCCACCTTATTGTGAAATGGGAGCTATTGATTTTGGAGACAAAGGTATGAATTGATATATCAATTTTCGGGGATGACAGTCATGAGAATGAAGGTTTATGAGTATTGTAGAAGGACAAGTATTCATTGGATGACTTCTCTTGAACATATTGGCGACACTGAGATGAGTTGGCAACATTGACCCAAAACCGAAGTGAAGGTATGATGAACCATAGGTGTGAATGAACCATCAAGAAGATTACCCAACCCAAGTAATCACGGTGATGGAGTGAAGTGTCATGTTCAAGAGCGACTTGCTACTGTAAATAATTCTTCTTACTTTCCCAAATTTTTCCTGATCATTTATCGACCAGTGCTTCTTTATTTTTTAACAAGATTGAGGAGGATAACATTTGCTTGATCTATAATTTGACCCTTCGGGTGAATAATGTATTACTATTTAATAACTTAACGAGTCTAGCGATGAATGAAACTTGAATCTTGCTATGATCGACAATCCTGTCGCTATTTTATGTTTTAACGAGCTTAACGATAGTGACAACCTGGTCCTTTTTCATATTTAGAGAGTTTGAAAAAGACAAAGAAAGAAAACTCCAAAAAGTTCTCAGATCTGAAAAAGTGTAAAATAATATTTGAGAGAACCTCTTTAGTCATGTTCAACCAAGTTATTCCTTTTTCGTAAATAATCTATCTCAGTACGGAAAAGGGTTAAACTTATACTGAGTAGATATCAATTCATTTACTTTTACGAGCTCAAAAAGACAAGTGCTCGGCAATATTTTCACATTATCGGAGTCTGAAAAGAGCTTAAAGAAGACTTCCAAGGTTCCTTTTTTGCTGTTATCAAAGCTTGAAAAAGAGATAAAAGTGCACTCAAACCATTTTTTTTTTTTAACAAAGCTCGAAAAATAAGGAGAAAAAGTATGCTTTGTGGTCAAATCATTCTTGAAATAAATCTGCACGACTAATTTGTTCATCAGTTGTAAGACCTATTTCAAATCAACATCAAATGGACTAAAAATACCTGTTTCATGATAAAAAACATAATAAAACTATAGTCAATGCAATAAATGTAATTTGTAAATAATTAAATGACTATTAAAAGTAGTTTCACTATTCATTTTTACCATTCCAAAGTTACCATTTGTATTTTGGAGCTCTGAACCTGATTTTTCCCCCGAACTTAAACTATGGATTGTGATCATTTCTATGGATGGATTTCATTGTCGTTTGATATAGGTTAGTTCCATGAACCTCCTCTTTCCTTCAGTAATCATTTCATTTCCAAATTCTACAAATTTTTAGGGTTTTAAGGCCCCTAGGGTAAATTTTGCCCAAAAAGAGGCAACGCAACCCTGAATGTCGAAACCTGCATTGCATAGCAAGTAAAGTGAAGGATACTTGCATACACAATGCACTGTCTCTTGTTAGGGAGTAAGTTGGGTGCAATCTAGTTTTTTTTTTTTTGCATTATGCCCGAAATATGCCTAAATTGTTTCATTTAATGGAATGTAATGGTTCTTATGGTTGTGTTTCAGGTTTCCATCGGATTATAATGACGATTACATAGAGGGAAAGAGAACATGAAGAACATGATATGATTGCCTTAAATGATTCGGCTATAGTAAGAGCCCTAAGAGATTGTGGACTGCTTAAGTACTTCAGGTTGTCAGGGATGAGGCAACAAATAGAACTCTTGGAGCTCTTAGTTCGAGCATGAGATCCAGCTATCGAGGCATTTCATACTAAGAACCAAGTGGTTCCTATAACAGTCAAGGATGTATACTTTATCATAGGTTTGTTGAGGAGAGGCTTGCCTATTTCACTCTTAGGGTCTATTGTTGGAGGAGAGACTGTGAGAGATTATGTTTTGCAACGTTGTTATCTAGGGGCAGAGCCAAGAAAGATGGAAAGATAAACATCCGAGATGTTAGATATTTTCCTTTGAGAACTATCCTTTTCCCGATTGCAAAACTTTCCAGCATCATTACACTGCATGTAGCGAATAGATCATATATAAAATATGCGCTAGAGTGCTTGGAGCCAACAGTCTTCAAATGGTTCGAAGTTTTTCTTTCTCAGATAAAGGAAAAACTTAACAAAGCAAAGGGAGGAAGGAAGAATAATTTTAGTTCTGTTTCAATCCTTATATCCTTCGCTTTATAAAAGATTCCACTGATTCAGCCACAACATGTGGCACTAGATTTGTCTAATCCTAGAGATCTGCAGATGCAAAGATGTGTAGAACTCATGGGTAGGCATGCAGGACAATCTACCATTGTGTTATCTACCATGTTCTTTGCCTAGTTCTGGTGACAGAGTGTCGCCATTTATGAGTATGCATACGGAGGTGTCGATTTCTGAGGAGATCTAGATTTAGCATTACCAGAAGGCGCTCAGTGGGGTGCAATGGGTAAGAATGTTTTGACCATGTTTTTTATTTTTCTAAGGCTTATGCAATGTTTTTGTATTTTTATGTTTTCCCAAGACTAAACTAAATGTTTGATGTAATGCAGATGTTGTTCGTGTTCAACCAATAGAGGAACCGGAGCATGAGCCAGATGCGCCAATAGAGAGGGCTGTCGGGAGAGCATTCCTTTAGGATCTTAATATGGTTGAGACTCTGACTGAGCTTCACCAGCACATAGAGGGGTTGACCTTTGGGAATTTGGATTGCAGGATTGAAGAGTCACCCATGTGATTGCAGCGACACATTATTAGGGTTCCTAACCACTGGATGTGGTTACTACGTAGGATAGCTAGATCTATAGCATGGTACCACGAGAACCACTAGTTTACTTTTGACATTTTGCATACATTTTGAGGTCAGATGACCAATGTTTCTTGGGCACAAATTTTTTAAAAACATATAACTATATATCTATATGATTTCAACGTTTTCCTATGTTTATTATGCAATCCTATTCAATGATGTGAATGTTTTCTTTACATATGTTGCAAATTTCTGTCTAAAACTTGATAAGCTAATGAATCAGTTAATGTGTTCAAATTTCTGGAAATGTGTTGATATTGAATAAAATCAAAATGTATTTCCAAAGGTTGAACTCTTAGGAACAATCTATGAAGTGTTGGATTTCTAACAGTATAAACACTAGTAAGTTGTGATACCACAAATTGCGATTTTAACCTTATGATGATATGGTTAATACAAAATTAAATGGCATCAGGGAGAAGTTCAATCAATGAGCTATACTCAGCGATATTTTTTATCGATCTACCAATAAAAATCCCTTGAAAAATCACTAACTCGTCGTTCAGAGTGAAAATGGCCCACGCTGCGGAAGATAGATTCTGCGTACTACGACTAGCACCATTAGCATATCCAACAAATGGTTCTGAAGATTTAGACATCTGTGATGAAATGTAAAGCGGATTACTAATGTCAAGAAAACTCTAAAAAATAAACTAATATAGTGAATGCAAATCAACAACATATATATACAATTTAATACAAAATATTACTACGCTCATGATTAAGCATAGTAACGTTTCAGATACAACCCATTTCTAGGATGTGCCAACGGAATTCCATCGTAATCAACCAACTCATAGGCACCCTTAGAAAGAACTCTTTTGAAAATATAAGGGCCATGCCATAATGGCTCAAATTTTCCAGTACCTATTACATCAGCTTCATGATTGTAAATAAGGACCAAGTCGCCCTCTGAGAAAATGCAAGGCTGGACATTTTTGTCGTATTGTGCCTTTATACCTCTCTTATGTGCTTCACTGGCCAATTGGGCTTCACGACGCATTTCATAAATATGGATGAGGTTAAGGATACATGCTTATTCTTCCAAGGTGTCAAGCAACAAGCCTATTGTGAGTTTTAATAATGATATTTCACGTTGGATTGGTAAGATAGCTTCCAGACCATACACCAATTGAAAAGGAGTAAATCCAGTTGCGTTTCTCGCCAAGGTTTAGTATGCCCACAAGGTGGAGTACAGGATAAAATTCCAATTTCTTTTACAAACTCCTACCATTCATTGAAGCATACATTTAAGAATCTTGTTGATAGCTTCAACTTGACCATTTGATTGTGGGTAATAAGGAGTAGAATTATCATGTGACAATCCTAACTTGGCAGTTAATTCAATCATCATGTGGTTGTGAGAATGCTTCCCATGATCTATATCTATAGCTTGTGGGACCCCAAACCATGAGATAACATGATTAAAGAAAAACAATGCAGTTTTATGTCTTGTGTTGTTGAATGTAGGCATCGCTTCGGCCCATTTGGTAAAATAGTTGACTGTGACAATAATATAACCATGCCCCCTGGACGAATGAGGGTTACAGGTCATGAAGTCAATACCCCATTTCGAAAATGGTCCCATAGAGACAAAAGAATGCATTGGCGCTGGTGGTTTGCGCATTTTACGATAAAAAATCTGGCACGCATGACAACTTTTGACCACGAGTATGAAATCTCAAAAAATAGTAGGCCAAAAGTAACCGGTGCAAAGTATCTTCTACATAGTAGCATATCTAGATAAATTTCCACCACAAGCCCCAACATGAAAATCATTTAAAAAAATTTCGGCCTCCTCATGAGTGAGGCACCTCCATAAAATGGTATCAACACCACGACAGTAAAGTGTATCGCTGATGATCAGAATCTTTGGCTTGGTATCGAATACATCGTTGTTCAAAGCGAGAGGTATCAGGTCAAAAAGTTTGAGTTTGGAGATAAATGATGAAATATCCATACCAAGGATCAGATGATCCGATCAAAAATAGAGACTCGTTAGGAATTGATGGTTTCGACATAGTTGTAGTACTATCAGAGGGAAGGTGACAAAGAACCTCAACCAAAACTAAAGACTTCTTTGACTTGGATTTGATGAATTCAAAATCAAATTCCTGCCAAATGAAAATCCATTTTGAATATTCCCCCCCCAGAAATTGATGTTATAACATATAAGTCATGGGATTGCAATCCGAAATAACAGTGGTTTTTCAGAGCAGTATATAATGGAAAAATATTTGGATAGCTTGAACAGCTGTCAAGGCAAGATTTTCTACGTATGAATAATTAAATTCCATATCATTGATATTTCGACTCAAATAATATATCGGATGTTCAATTCCATATTATACTTGGACCAATACCATAGCAATGGTCGTTTCAGCCGCGACAATATATAGGAAATAATCATTTTGATAATTAGGGGGATACATTAATGACGCTCAGATAAGAGTATCCTTGACAACATCAAAAGATGCTTGTGCGACTTGGTCCTAATGGAAGGGAAACCCCTTTTTCAAGAGTTGAGTAAATACTTTAGCCATTTTGGTGTAGTTTGGAATGAACCTTCTTAGGAAGTTAGACTTTCCTTGAAGTTTCTGTATCTAAAGTAAATTTGATGGCGCGGGCAAATCAGGAATGGCCTGAACCTTCAATGGGTCGATTCACATTCCTTCTTTTGAGACTATGAATCCAAGAAAATGACCAGAATCAACATGAAACACACATTTATGTGGATTGAGGCGTATTTTGTAGTGTTGGCAGCGTAAGAAAATAGCTCTCAAATACATCGGGTGATCAATCTGATTTCGTGAATGTGTTGTTAAATCATCTAGATGCGGTTCAACAATGTGCTTGATTTCATTGAAAGTGTAATTCTTTGCTCTCTGAAAAGTTTCCCTGACGTTCTTTAAACCCAATGAAAGTTTCCTATAAGAAAATGTGCTCCAGGGATAGATGAATGTTGTCTTATGTTGATTTTCTAGGCAAATATTAATTTGATTGTAGCCGGAAAATCCATCCATGAACAAAAATATTTCGCATCCAGCATAATCATCAATAATCTGGTCGAGAAAGGGAGTAAGATAGTTGTATTTTGGACAAGCATGATTAACGTCCCGATAATCAATGCACACTCTAATGGTTCCTTATTTTCTCATGATAGGAAAAATATTGGAAACCCACTCAGTTAGTGGAACAGGTCAAATGAAACCAGCATGAAAAAAAATTCCAACTTCTTCTTTGATGGTAGTGGCTTTATTTCGATGAACAGGATGAAGCTGTTGACGTGCCAGTTTGACATCAGGATACATATTAATAGTGTGTTCAACTATACTAGTATCTATGCTTGGCATTTCCTCGTAAGACCAAGAAAATACATGACAAAATTCATGAAATGGAGAGCGATATAATTCAAGTTCTGATGGAGAACAAGATACACCGACATGAATATTTTCTACCATGCCAGGTTTTTTCGAAATATAGATAGAAATGGTTTCTTCAATATTTGACAGATTTCACTCGGAATCGATTGCATTAATAGGTAAATAATTCAAAAAGAAATTGTTGATTGATGGGTGATATAGTTCACTAAGATATTTTTCTTTATAAACAGGAAGATGGGAATGATGATGATAATCTTCCCATGGTTCTCCTTCTGACATCATGGTTTCCAAAATATTTTCATCTGTCAAAAACATTGAGGAAAATGGATCAGATGGAGTACCAAAATCTAAGGAACGATCAACCCAAACACTTGGCGATGCTGATTTCGGATTCGTCGTCCAAGCTAGATAGATTGATTTCTATGCCATCTCAATAGGGTTGGGCGGCAGAAACGCATCCAACATAGTAATTTCAGAATAACCCGTTCTCTCCCTTAAGCCATGTAGAGTGGAAGAGATCATGTAGCAAGTCTTTATACTTGCAATTTTTTTCGACGTCATAGGCGGCGGTAATGCAAAGCTTCCCATGAGAGTGGAAACTTTTAAGTGTCCTACACGAATGTTCTGAATTTATAGTTGGGGTATGTGAAAAAATGAAACACTTCTAGTTACCTGCGAAGCAGAGGAAAAGAAGTATAGTTGATTAATGAATGTGATAGCACCTTTATATGGAAAGGAAATCATTCTGAAATATGTGGAAACAATTACAGTCATTGCATATACCCATGGCCTTCCAAGTAGAATATTATAGTCAAGGGGTCCATCAAAAACCTTGACATCAGCATTCACTATTTTTCTGCAAAGTTCCACATGCATTTTATTAATAATACCACAAGGCTTATATGTTCGTCCATCAAAAGCCTTCAACATCGTTGATGATTGTGATAAGCGCGGCAAGCCAAGTGAATTCCAACAGTTTAGAGACATAATGCACATATATTCTCCCTCATCAATAATAGTACGATGAACAATGTGATTGAGAAAATTTACTTGTATGGAGAATTCAAATACTGATGATAGTTATGGCACATAGCCCATATGATTAAAGACGACAAGATTAGAATCAGTCGGATCAATTCCACCGAGAGCCAACAATAAAGCTTGTTTTTGGGAGGGACAATTTTGTAATACCTCAAGAGCAGACATAGCTAAAGGGAATTGAGCCAAATATTTAACTATATTATAATTTTGTGCAGCTTTTTCTTGAGGATTATATGTCGATTTGTGAATTACTCCCTTTGGTGGCTTGATTGTCAATTCAGAAATAGTAGTAGGCGGTACTAATTCTGTAGAAGGATTTGTAGTTGAGGTAGTAGCTTGATAAGTGGCCTGACTACCATAATATTTATTACGCATTGACACCAAAATATCTGTTGAAGGTTTTTTTACAGATAACATAAGAACCTGTGAACTAGAATTTGGATCCGTAGCAACCATATTAGTGTCCGAATGTGGAAATGGGTCTGTCAACACAACTGATGCATGGGAATTCTTGATGATTTTTGAGACTTCGGCGTGGTGAGGAAAATCCCTAACAAAGTGTTCCTCATTACAAATTATGCATGGATAACAAGGTTTCCTAGGTCCAAACGATTTATCAGATGATTTTTCCTGTAGGTTAGAAGTTTTCTTTTTCTTTGATTTCCCTTTTTTCTTACCTCCACAGTGCTTGCCACTTTTTCCTTTGTCAAACGACATGGCATTTATTTCGAAAGAATGAGAAATATCATATGTAGTAGTGTGGTGTGTTCTTGCAGTGCCAATCAAGCCGTCTCTAGCATGAAAATCCTTTAATTGAGGAGGAACATTAAAATTAGACCTCGATGCATCAGGAATTTTTTCATAGAGTGTGCCAGATTAAGTATAAATCAAGTCCAAATATTGGGCACGAGTGATAAATTTCTCTTCTGTGACAACGCCACCCTTAACCACATCCTCAGCTATAGATGGTAACATGGACTTAATGAACCATTTAGCAAGGAGCTGATCATGAACAAATGTTTTAACCATTCTACGATGATGATGTCACTCATGAATATGATCAGAAATGTGAGTAGCATTAGTTTGTTTGAAATTGGTCAAGAGTTCTATTCCAGTTTCATATCTGATGAGTAACTGGAAATGAGTAAAAAATATAGTAGCAAGGGCAGTGAAATTATCAAAAGAAGCTCTAGGTAACTCAATGTATCATTTGGCAGCCAAACCTGTGAGCGTACGCTGGAAAAGACGTAGTCAAATAGAATCATCATTCAGAGAGCTTGATGAACACCATAAATGATAAGTCATGACATGGGTTGAAGGATCTTCTCCAAGGTTTCCATTAAACTTAGGAATATCCAAGGGTAATTTGTGAGGTATCATTGGCCACCAAGGAGCATAGTTGCTTGGATCATTGGTTAACCAATGTAAATCTGGTAACTCTAAAGTTGCAAAAAAATGCAACTGTCTTTTAAGGTCAGGTTGAGCATAACTAGGGTAAGATGGAATTTCTTGAGCAACAGGCCTTTGAGCACCAACATAAGGAATCTGTTGTTGGTAACCCAGATAGGGATTTTTTTGAAAAAAAAATTCTTGAGGATTCTGTTGACGAAAACCTGGATATGATACTTGTTGAAATGAAGTTTGAGGAATTTGCACTTGAGGTTTCCAAGGGGTCTGTATGAAAATTTTATAACCCAAATGAGGATAACTTGGATTCGGTTGAGGATAAGTATAACTAGGTTGTGGCTATGAAATCACATAAAATGGTAAAACAGCTTGTGAAAAAATGATTCCGGATACAAGTTATTGTAAATTAGTCGAAGGATTTGGATTTTGTGGACCCAACATTTTAGGGTATTGAGTTGAAGGACCCGCTAGATAAGGTTGTTGTACAACATTTTGATTCTATAACAGGGGAAAATATGTATTAGCAAGTGGTAATGACATGGGTGTAACATGTTTAAATAGTTGATACGAGTGTACAACCATTTGTGGTTGGAGAGGCAAAGTGGGTTGCCATTGACAAACATTCATTTCGACATTAGGTTGACCAAAAAGTGACAGAGTACTATCATATTGGGTGACCAAAGGTTTCCCCCCAGAATGAGGAGGATAATAAGATGGAAAATATTATTCTCCAAATGCTAGGAGTCCAATTGATATGGTACTTAAAGGAATAGACCCAAAAGGACCGGCTTGATATTTCCCTGATGATGTATATAAAGAATCAAGCCATTCAGTACTTACTATAGGATTACCAATTAAAATACCGAATGATGACATTGGTAAAGACCATTGGTTTTGAAGATGCACTAGAGTAAATTCTAGATAATGATTTGTAACCTGATGGGACCATAGGGTCACCATGGAAATATGACTCTGGTGAAGTGGTAAACATCTACGAGGTAGCAAGGGTAGGTACTGACGTAATTGGAACAGATGGCCCAACCGAAGATGTTGGTTCAGGCATGGTTACTAGACCAAATGTATACCTTTTTACATTTACAGGTGTTTGAATGGGAACGAGATGAACAAAAGTAGATGCTAACGATTGAGGAAAAGACTAGTACAGGTAAAGGTCCTCCCCAAAATGGGTTGGAGTTAATGCTGTCTCGACTTGTGGGATTTATTCAATCACAATTAAAACAGGTGGAAGTATTTCACCGTCAGGCCCAAAGTATATTTCGAGTGGTTGACTGTGTAATATGGGAGACTCAATAGCTATAGAAATTTTTGGAATGACCAAGGTAGGAACAACTTCCGGTTGTTCTACTTCAGGATTCAGATGTTCTGGAAAATAAGAGACAGATCTAGATCAATTTATGGTTGAAAAACGTCGAGTCCAGGAGGTATGGTCTCACTGATTGGATGGATCATGACCACGAGTAGCTGTGAGGACTTGGTTTCGACAAGAGTAGACAAACCAGGATGTGTAGAAACAACTTGAGCGGACTCTAGTTTATGGGAAGATGATGTTTCACCAGAGGTATGAATTGTACTTGATTCGGAAGATCGTGATCGCCTTCGCCTTCCAAAACTAAATTTTGGTGGTAAAGGTGGTTTTAATGCTAATCTATGCGAACGACGGGGGAAAGGATTTTTTTCTTCCACGATTACTGATTTATTTTAACCAAAAACAAATAAACAAAATAAAAGGGTAATGCTAGGCAAAAGGGTTTACTAAGAAACTGTGAACTACAGAATACCTCCTGGCGAACCAAGAAGTACGGGCAGGCAATCTACCCGAATGTTGTGTTCAGTGTATCACAATTTACAAGGTGGATGACTTGGTTCACTATGGACGGATAGCACCTAAAATTTTTCCTACAAAATATACCCGAAGGTACATGGAGGCCCAAGTCCATATTAGCGTTGTCTGATGCGAAACCACACAGTGAGAGAACCCATTTATACTTTTCATACTATAACACCACCCGATATAGTCGAAAGTACGTGGTTGAGCTACGATATACTTATGTATGTGGAGTGAGGTATCACACTCGAATGATGTCCAAATTGACCGATAACAATACTCAAATACAATCAAGTGACCATTGCAGAAGTAACCTTCACCATCTCCACAGATACTATTGTTGCAGCCACAGTAATACCTAATGTGGGTGAGAAGTGGTTTAAGGCCAAAGATATAGATCGTCAAAATTATAAACCATTTCTCAAGCCAAGGTACAAAAATGATAAAAAGAAAGTCTTTCCTTTCAGCCACCTACTTGACATATTTTCTCCGATGATGAAGATCATCATGAAGTAGTTCACATGTGAGGGCATATTCTCTAGAATATATGTCTATCATATCAGGCTACTCATCCATTTAACAAGGGTGAAATTTCTCAACATCACTCACTCTTTGTACATGAGTATTGATAAAATTTCATACATAGTGTAGAACAGAGAGTATGAACATCAGATGAACAACCACTTTCATCACTCTCTAATCAAAATAATTTTTCTTCATCATCTCAATCAGCTAAATATTTCATGGGAGAGCTTTATTGAGAATGATGCCTCCAATACTCCACCACCTTAGCCTACTAGAACAATTCCACCACTAGCATCAGTATCTAAAAGACAAACAGGGTCATCTAGCAAGGCTACAGTCAAAGAGTTCAAAGAAATAAAAAAGGTCAAACCTATTAGGGAGGACCCAGGCAAGTGTTTTCTCCACAAATTATGAAAGGGGCCTTGCCTTCTTCATTAGCAAAGCAGGTACACCAGGATGAGCAGCGGGAAAAGATAGTTGTCCACGAAGAGGAAGACATTCATGAGGAAGAAAGAGACTTTGAGTTGATGGATTTGGATGATCAATATTATTAAGAGGCCTGAAATAGGATCATCAAACAGAAATATTCCATGAACAAACAATTGCAGGAACATGGAAAGAGCTCAATTTTTCAAATCATTCCTTGAACAGGAGAAAAAGCAGTTGAAAGACAAGCAAGTAATCATGGAGATAGAGTTGCTAAAAGAAAAAATAAAAGACACCAAGGGTAAGGAAATGATGGAACTTGATGATTATGACCATGGTAACACTCAAAACAACAAATCAACACCAAAAAAAAGAGGTCTTAAGAGAGCTCTACAACAACAAAAACATGAGGCAACAAAACTTAGTTTTGAAGAAAGGATTGCCAAGGAAGTTGAAGATGATAGAGAGATATGGTTAGATAGGGTAAAACTCGACCTTGAGAATATCCTTCACAAAGAAAATAAATACAATGAAATTCTTAGACACATGTCTAACAGGTACGTAACTAGGAACAAGGTCTGCAACATCAAACTCAAGTAGTTGCAGAATAAGTACAAACAAACCCTAATCAAGCAAAAGGAGGAAGATAAACTTGAGATCCTTGCTGATGCTTCCCTAATTACTTGAGGAACATCATCAGCTCTCCATCTACCCATTTTGAATATTTTTGGGTAATATTTTTCAATTTTGCGCAATTTGACAAATTTTGACTAGTTTTCAGCATAATCCACTTATCAAAAATGCAATTCCTAGGGAATTTTACTTCTTATAGGAGCCTCTAAATGACAAATGGGAACCACCATTGGATTCATAAGGCCTTATACATAAAAATTTTACCATTGACACACCAAAATTGGATATTCTGGTAGGGAAAAATGGCCAAAAAGACCCAACAAATGACCTTTCTGCCTCATTTTTCAGGCTGGCGCTGCGCTTTTGACCATTAAGGGGATATTTTACTTTTGAGGGCCTTAAATTGATCACTTTCATAACTTAAGGGAATTTTTTGGAAACTATATAGGAGCGGATTTCCAATGAGATATCATGAGCTCAATTTGGACTTTAGTAAGGCATCCAAATGCAGCCTTGAAGTTGGCATTGTGCTTTTGCTTCAAGCACTGTGCTTTTGCCAATTACCTGATATTTTCAAATTTTTCCAGAATTCCCATTTGCTGATAGAATTTTTGAGTTTTTGGTGATGTAATTCATCCTTGTAAATGTAATTAGAACTAAAATTCTACTATAGAGTAGATACATTAGGTAAAAGTGTATTTTTGGATAAATGAATCAGTTTCACCAAAGTTAGGGATGAGTTTGTTGAACTCCCTAATCTTTGGGTTTCTAGTTGAGAATTTTGTGGATCAGTTCCTCAAGTTAGGGATTCAACCCATGAGCTAGGAAGAATCAGTTTTGTTCTATATTATCCACTTCTTTTCTCATAGAAAGGGTTGGATGGTGTTGGATGATGTTGGACTGATCTTGGAACAATTTTTGTAATCATAGTTTTGGCTAATAATAATAGACTGAGTTGCAACTATATTGATGGCATTCAAGTGGTAAATGATTTGGCAACGTTTCTTCTCTTGTTATTCAAATATGTGAATTTAGTTTAGTTCATATTCATTCCATTTCTAAATGTAAATTTTTCCTAAGTTAGAAAGACAAAATTCACTAAGTTTATGCTCTGTTGTGGAGAGATATTTACAGTCTGTTTCATTTTATTCTAAGTAGAAAATAATTCATAGCTCTTATGTTATTTTCTCAAAACCCTATCAATCTAAACCATCTCATAAAATACTCTCTTGTGTTGATTTTTTTACCTACCTTACTCCTTCAAATCCTTGTTTTCCCTGACCTAATTTCCTCCCTAGCCTATTCACCATCCAACACCTCAAAAAATTAATCAATCAAACCCTTGTGCTACTATACCTAGTATAATATCTCATTGATCCAGTAATATTGGCTGAGATCCATTGGGGAGAGCCCTCTCCTTCCTATTAGGGCTATCTACTTGGAAAAATATTGGTTTGTGGTTACCTTTGCTGGTCTCTTCTCAGCTTGGGAGATCCGGTGGAGTGATAACACGTACTCACTTTTCTTTTCACATGGAGAAGAAAATGATGAAAATTTTGTAATTTACAGTGACAGTGATAAATATGTATTGGAGCTAGACCTTTATCACATCAATGCATCCTTTCCTTCCCAGCACGACAATCTTCCATTGGTAATGGAGTTCAATTTTTGAACTGACATTTGTCTTCAAGACTATTTCATGATAAAGAAAAAATGCAACCATTGTTGAATTCCATTCGAGCACACAAATACCACAACCATGCCATTTTTATTTCCTTGGTTAATATGTTACATCATTGTGTTTGATAGTTAATTCATTATTATTATATGCACAATAAATCTCTATCAAGTAGCAGAAAAAGATTACTTGCCTGTTTTAGAGATATATAATATGAATTGATTAAAAATTCACAAGGCTATTTCAATTCTCATATTTCTATTTCAATTCAAATACAAACTCAACTCAAATCAAACTAAAATATAAAATCCTAATTATGAATATGTTTCTCTCTACTACCTTGCAATGATGTTATTTTTCTGAATTATAGTTGAATTTCATTAATAATAACCTGGATTTATATATTGATTTTAGAACTAAATTGAAATCTGGGTAAACATACGAATATCCCATTAACTATGACCTAAATATGATTCCAATAATCTCACCTTTAGCCTAAGCATGTGCCAAAGTAATTTTTGAGGTGTGAAGTTTTATTAGATGCACTATTTTTTTGTTTTTTTTAAGTCAGAAAAGGGTTTTCTCTTGGTTTAATGTGAATTTAAATTTATGATATGTAAGATTTTTAGAAATGGGAAAGAATAATGTGTGACATTTATCTTGTAGAAACATATGTTGAATGAAAGGATACAAAGTTTAACCAAGCTACCATTCTCTTTGGTAACGACAGAGGAACATCTTAAAAAGCTAAGAATACACCACATACAAAGTTTGAACATAAGTAATATATGGATTTTTCTTTTTTCAAATATGTTCTATTTTCTATCCAAGATATCACAACAAGAAAAATATTGATATTGTAGAAAAATTTTGAGGATCTCATTCAGATCAATTTTTTTTATGTCTTACTATATTGATACCTTCTCATGACAGGAAGTCTTTAAGTATGAATTAATATGTCCCCAAAATATATTAGATTCAAATTTTATAAATATAAAAGATAAAAAAATGTCAATTTCATCGTTTTATTGTTACTTGACTTTGGTGTGAGCAGGTTAGAGGAAATGTAATTGGAAAAAGGATGGGGAGAAAATGCAGATCACGTCTTGGATATGATTCATTTTTTGTTGGAGATCCTTCAGGCACCTGAGCCATCGACTTTGGAAATGTTTCTAGTAGGGATTAATATGGTTTTTAATATTGTGATTCTTTCACCTCATGTTTATTTTCGGAAACAAATTTTTTTATGAATGTCTGACAAGACATCTATGCACTGGTAAAGAAATTATTTATAATTTCAATTTTCATTCCATGATATGCTCTATTTGTTATTCGATTATATTTTGAATTTTTCGTTTGATTTAGTTTTGTAACTTAACTATGAAATTTAAATTACTTGCTATCATATCCATTTAAACAACAACCAAAGCTTGAAGATGAAATTAGTATTACATGATACTGATTGAAATCCTTTTAGGTATTTTTTGTTGAAATATTTCATGACTATCAGAAAAGTTTACTTTCATTTTTTTTATTTGAGAAAATTTTGTTTATATACTTGACCAATTTCATGCGTTAGAGAATGAAATGTTGTTGCGAATAAAAAAAAAAATTAGACATCACACATCAGATTAATTGTTTTCACAAGTTATCTACAACTTGAGATTTTTAGCATGTAAGTTAGTTTGCATGATTTTCTATACTCTTTCCCTGAAGGTTGAATACTTAGTTACTAAGGTTTCATTTTCTATGGTTACATTTCATTTTCTTTATTTATAAAGGTCATATGGCCACTTAGTGGCTACTATTTCTCAACTAAAGAAAACGTGTTCGAGTTTCTTGCTTTTACAGGGAAAAGTGGATTTAACATTGTTAATGTTGAGGTGTATGTAAAATAAATAATTTATAATATACTTTAGCCCATATTATAGTGTTCATCATCTTTCGTGTCTTAAAATGCTCTATATCTTTTTATTTTTTAAGGAAGTAACCTAGTATTGATGGTAAGGAGTAGGATTTGAAGAAAGAGGATAAAAATAACATTGGAGAAACAAATGCAAAAAAAGAGAGAGAGAAGACAACCAGTTTAGTGATACACTTACAACCAATTTCTCACGTAAGACACACAAATAAAGACTGATGGTCAAGTCTACAGAGCTGGTGAATTCACCTGCAATTTCTTGGAAATGTAATGATAATGTTTTATAGTGATGAAACAAAATTTCATGTGTAAATTGTAGTCCAGCAAATATTAAGTTGGAGACTCATATTGTAATACTTTACATTTCATATAATATAATTTATGTGGTTGAAATTATATAAAGTTGCAGTTGATATTGTTTTGTATTGTAATTAATAGATGTAACTTTGTGTTTTCGTATTAGATGAACCAATGCACGTTGTATGACATTTTTTTTTAATTTAGTCACAAATCATACTAATTAATTTATGTTCATTAATAATGAACACATAAAATCAATCTAAAACCACTAAATTAGTATTTTATATTAATTAATTATGAACAAAAATAAAATGAATATACGACTAAATTAGTTGTTTATAATGTTTATTAATGAAAGTAAATGAAATAAATATAAACTACGAAATTATTCGTTTATATAATCAATATGAAACAACCAAAAAAAGGTAAATGACTACTGCAAATGATAAATTTGTGATTACAAATGAAAAATAAGTTTTGCATATATGCAACTATTAGTAGCTAATTTACAATATCATAACACGACCAAAATTTAGTCATTTCTTTGTTCATTTATTGGTTTCCAATGATGACTAAAATTTGTATATATATCACTATTAGTAGCTAATTTACAACATCATATAACACGACTAATATTTTGGTAATATTTATTTGGTCATTAATTGGTTTTCTCAGATGATCATATAGTAATATATATTTTTGTATATTTGGTCATTAATTGTGGGAATTAATGACTAAATTAATGACAAAATTTATGACTAAATATACTACTAGACAATCAAATTAAGACAACCAATTAATTACTAAGAAAAAAGGACTAAAAGTCGGTTGCATTATAAGATACTGTAAATTAGGTACTACTGGTCACCCATTGAAAAATGGTCTTTTTATATGCAAATTTTAGTCATTTTTTTAGTAACTAATTAGCCATTTTGTACTAGTGTAATCTTGATAATATTGATAGCCATTATGAAAACCTCCCTACCTAAGAGGGAGTGTTGAAGTTGTAATTGGGTTCGATCTTCATAATGTATGATGTTGTAAAAAGTCAAAAATAATTTATTTGAACATTTAAAAGAAAAGGAAAATTGAATTTTTAAAATCATATTTTAGTGTCTCCAAGTTGACCAAGTCAGCCTACCAAAAATTCGTGTCCTTTGCAGGGACACACAACTATATATTGGATCTTATTGTGCACCATTTTGCAACAATTCATATATCATGTATGGAATCAAATGAAATATATATGAGATAGCTCATTCATAATTTATGAGGTAGATCGTACATCATTTTCTGAGGTAGTTCATATGATATTCGGATCTGTTCTTGAGCATTGAGGTATATATGAATCTGAGGCTACTCTCTGTAATATGAACCTATGGAAAATTCTTGTAATGGGATGCCTGAGGCAACCAGTTTATCCAAAATTTTGAGGCACTTGAGGCATTTTATCTCTTTGGTGATGTGAGCTCTTGAGGTATCTTATCTATGATTTAGAAATAATTTTATGAGCTTAATTTTTTGGCAGACTTGATGAAGATTATTGCTTGTTATGGAGGGATGACTTAGAACTTACGTAATTACTATAACTGGTCAATTTTACTATGATTTTCATTTCCCCTATTGAGTAAGATTCAATAAAGAATGGATTTTTGGGTTTTCCCCTTGTGGTTTTTTCCTTGGATGTCGGCATAATATCTGGTGTTCTTTGGATTGTATTTTTATAATTTCTTGATTACCTAATGGATGAAGCAAAATGCATAAATAATAATCTATATATACTATCACAAGTAATTATCATGTTCATAAATTATATCTTTCCACCAAATTGACAATGACTTGGTGATGATAGTATCCTCTTAAAAACAAAGGATAAATACATTAACCCTATAGCAATATAAATCTCTAAATTTTTATGCTTAAAAACCAAGAAATAATTTTATTTTTCACCTATCACAGTCATCCTTTTATAGACAGTTTGATAGTATCTCACCCTCTCCTTTCATGATCTAAGATAAATAGACAACATCATAGTTTCCAATACGAGACTCATGTGATACCCAGAAGATGAAATTACCTCTAAAAATTGAAGATAACATAGGCTAAAAGAGAAATAAAATTTAAAAGTTAAACCGTGAAATGAAGATAGGTTCAAGGGCTCTTACATAGAAGAAACGAAACTAGAAATCATCCACATATTAGCCAACAATAAATCCTTGAAATTCAAGCTTCAAATGGGTTTTTTTTCACTCCGGAACTTGGTAAATAGAAATGGTGAAAAAAAATAACTTTTACCCTTTTTTAAGAGTTAAAACATTTTTAATTATTTTATTTTACCATTTTTAATTCATTTTCCTAAGTTATATATCATTTTATTTATGTTTTAGCATATATGATGATTTTTAAGTGTCTAGAGTGCGAAAAATAGGTTTGAACATTAAAACGTAACCTTTTGGCGTGATTATACTTCTAATATTTTTCAGACTCATTCAAATTATGAAAAATAACATCATGGGAGTTTTTGTTAATATTTTTTTGGACTCTTTAAACATAAAATGTTTTCCGAGTTAGTTTTCATCCTTTCACACTCATTAAAGGATTTGAATGGGTGCCTCTTCAGTATATGTTTAATCATTTTCCAGGCTGAGAGACTAATTATGAAAAAGAAATACTTTGGTGAATTAAGGCTAAAACAACTCTCCTTTGCATTATTTTGTCCTTTTTTTTCTTTAGAGACCAAAATTATGTAAAAGAAAATTATAGGAGTTTTATTTTATTTTTTCTATTAAATCTCTCTAAGTATGAAAAGGAAATCCATTTATACCTTGATTGGACTTGTAAAATGTAAAAAAGGAAGGACTGATCTCTAAATTGGGACCAACCACTCCTTAGGAGACCAAAATTATGAAAAATTTCATTATAGGAGTTTTTTTTGTCTCTGTTAAATCTCTCTAAATATGAAAATGACATCGATTTATGCATTCATTAGACTTGTAAAACTTAAAATGGACCCATCTCTAGATTAGGACCGAACCACTCCTTCCTAGGGTTCATTAAAAATACTCCGAAGGACTCATATAAAGGATCATATTATAGTTTCTAGAATATTTAATACTCCTCAAGCTCACATAAAAATGAATAAGTACACTCCAAGAATGGTGGAGGAAATTTGGGAAGGAAATGTATATGTACTCTGTATGGCAGCAAGTCACTCTTCAACATGACACCCTTTCACTCATGTCGATGTTGGGAAATCGAGTTATGTCTCATTTATCATACCCCTTCAAAAAGTCTTACACTTTATGCCATGGTTCACTTTTTGAGTTATTGCTTCCAAGACAACTTTTATCTCATCAATATGTTTAAGATCAGTTCAACCTATTTTCAGTTCCTAAGCCTTATATCACACCAACCATATTTGGATTAGGTATTTTCTACAATATTTCAAGATTATATTCCTTTGACCATCCCCGATCCAATCTTAAATCATTATGTGCCCTGTTATACTTCAAATTTGTATACATGTTTTGTGTTGTTTATGGAGGATACATCAGGGCTCTCCTATGATGAATTTCTTCCTATCAACTTCAACACATTATCTAGGAAGTTGATTTAGAAAAAGTTAATTACCTTGGAGGTTGCATGCCTACATGGAAAGTTTCTTATACCTCAATGATAATTTTACATCATTTACCTGCAATCGATTGATTCTATGAGTGTTCGATATCATATCATTTAGTCACACTCCATATAATATACTTAAGTACCTTAAGGGCCATTTTCCTTATTGATGGTTCCTTTCACATTTTTTAATGTTTTTCATCATAAACTGATAATTGGATGGTCTCTACCATTTTTTAACTCAGCACATTGGTTATCATGGGTAGATTCATACTTTGGCTTGATTAAGATGAAGGCCCTAAAACCTCTCTATTATTTGTAGGTTATGATGGAGTTGTTAAAGTCTTTATAATTGTTTCATAGATCTACAGTATATTTCTAGTGGCTATCATCATATTCATTCTATGCATGTATCTATGATGTATGTTGGTGGTCATCACCTTCCTCATTTTACATGGATATTTACATGTCCATACTTATACTTCGATTTACTTGTATTTTGAGTATGGGAATAACTACCTAAGATATGATCATATGAAATTATTGTACTATAGTTCCTTAATTGTTGTTGGTAGTTTCTTGACCAATTTACCCCTTGTTTCGATGCCTTTGCATGATAAATTACTTCATTCATTACCCCTATTTTGAATCCATACTTTATGGGGCATTATCTTACACATTATTTTGACACACTTATAATAAATCATGTTATACTACTATCCTTCACCATCTGAAGCATAATTTTTATCAATCGTTGAATAATTTGGAAGAGAAACTCACTTGGGAAGATAAGGATCTTATAAAAATACCTTTAAAAAACAAAATTTTAAAAGGTGTCATAGGTGGAATCGTAATTATCTGTGATGCTATTATGTTGATGCACTGTGTATAAATCTTGATTTGTGACATCGTCACACTTTTCCAATTCAAAAGGTGTGACACTGTTTTAACAAAGGTAAAAAGAAAATTAATACATGAATCTTCTATTCTATAAGCCCTATGGATGACATCACCTCTTAGTGATTTAGATTTAGCTCGACCTCCCTACCTTATCGGATCTTAACCTCCATTTCTTATCCTCCTCCTATCCTTTCATAAGATTAAAAATAGAGCCATATCCTGCTGGAAAGGCTAGTCAGAAAATCCCAAGAAGCTTGGATAAAATCTCCTCAATTCCAATATATCGATTGCAAGTATTTTGAAGGAAAATAATTGGGAGGAGATCCATCAAGGTGCATGTTGTAATCACTCATTTCATGTTTAATACAGTGATACATTTCTTTTCCTGATAAACATTTTTTTGCATTTGATAGTTTTGTTACATATCTCCATCATGTGTATAGGTCTCCATTCAAATCATATTTTAATTTTTTTTTTTTTTTGATGTCTTGTTTGTTTTTGTTATCTGCAAGTTTCTTCTTCATGAGGACTACACACAAAGATAGAATATAAAGATTACAAGAAAATAGCAAGGGAAACATCATTTAACATGGTAGGAAATACTCATCACATTGTTTCTCATGTATGATTTTATCATGATAGATTTAGGGAAAGTTCTATATTATTTTTCTTTTGTTTTAGGTATAGATTCCAAGCCTAGGGAGACTGCCTTTGTACGCAAGGGGGATTTATCTGCCAGCATTAACATAAATAGTAATGAAAATAATTGAACTTTAGATAAAGAGTGGAGATGAAAATATAGTTTTATTCTAAGATAGATAGGTGTAGGGCATGCGTAGAGAAAAATCTATGATTTATATAGAGAGGAAAACATAATTTTATGTTAAGAAAGAGGGGTAGTCATATGGAATGTGTGGAGAAAATGCTAGGATTTATGCTGAGAACTAGGATATTATTATTATAATATATTATTGTTGATAAATTAGCCAAGAATCCATGTAAATTTTATGGTGAGAATTATTTAGAAATTATTGAGAGCCTATGAAAATTTTTTGGTGAGAACTCCATTTGCAACTAGATTTCTTGGAGTCCCCAGTTGAGAGATTGATCACTATTCTATGTTATAATCCAAAATGGAATGGATATTGTATGGGGTACTATGGAATAGAGAAGGAAATCATATCCCTTTGGTTTTGAAAATTGATCGAAGAGAGAGATAGGTGGTTGAAATTGTTGCAGATCTTGTTAATATGAATTTATTGGGTATCAGGTTACATATGTGGATTCTAGCCAACCATAAGAGAATTTGAATCCTTATGGACTCATAGTATTATCTAAGGGGAGGCTTATTGTAGAGATAATTGGTGCAAAATAACCTATTTTTTGGTGGAATGTCTAACATATCTATATTTGGTTGTGTAATAATTTTTTAAAAAAAATCTAGTCACTATTTTTATTTATTGTCTTAATATTGTGCTTGACCATTGCATTTTATTCCATTTATGTGTATTTAAATGTTGTGTATACTTAATAAAATTTGTTTCTATAAAATTTTCCATTGATAGTTGCATAAGTGTATTTACAATTTTGCACATGGTCATTTTAAAAATTGGTATTATATTTATTGTGATTTGGATTATTAATGAGAATTTCAAGTACCATGTATGCTTGGTGGAGTATCCAGGGTGCTAAGTATTTCATAGAGTGGAATCAGAGTAATGGTTTCAATATTGGGCTTGTATCATACAAATGTCAACATGAATTTGACATATTTATTGTTGTATAAATTTTTCCTACATAAAATGGTAAAATTTTAGTGAAATATTCAATTTCTAAATGAAATCCCACATGTATCTAGGTGCGAGCATGCTAATTGGGAATGAAAAAGGTTGTTTGACCATGGAAAGTTAAATATGTAGATTTTGTGGAATCATTATATATAATTTCCTTCAAAAAATAGATATGCACACTAGTGGTCCATATCATGTATGATCTCAAAGTTGATAGTCTAAATCCATCTAAAAAAGAGCTAAAATTTTCAAGTTTATTTAAGTTTACTAAAGACAATTGTTTTAGTTTTTTAGACAAAAAAATTATGTTTTTCGTATTGAAATGTGTGCCTCTGGAAGGTAACCAATATATATCAGTTTTAATGATGGATCTAGCAATATCCAAGAAAGATCCAATCTCTGCATGTGAAAACTTTTTTCTATAGTGAAAAGTTGGACACAGAGTGATGTAGGCTATCTGGGTTAAATCAAGTCCCCACATATAAATCAATAAATCCTTCGTCTATTTCATATACACTGATACAGTTGCCTAAAAATGCCAGTAACTTCAACGTCAAATATACAAATCAAAAGAGAGCTTATTCAAATAAAATGCAGATATTAATAAAGTAAAAGAAATCTTCGACCACATGTTACAATGGAGAGCTTCTCTCAGCTCTTGGCCCTCTACAAAAGTTCTCCAAACATTCCTCACATCACACTCTCTCTTATATTATTTTCTTCCTTACACAACTCCCTTATTTATACATAAATATGGATTTAATCCATTCCAAAAATCTCTCCACATAAATCTCAACAAGATCTAAATTAGATTCATTCTAGGTGTGGACTCAACAAAGTCTCGTACATAGAATTCCTACTCCCTAAATTTTCTACCTAATTCTATATATAATAATAATCCTCACCTTTACACTTTTCTCTTTTAAATTATTAAAATGAATAAAATAACTAAAAATCCTCACCCCCTATTTCACACAAATAAATAATAAAATTCGAGCTTGATGCTCCTGCATCAGACTCCCAAGGTTGAAATTAATCATGATCGCCTGATCATGTGTTTCAGATCTTTTTCTTCCTAGATCCCATATCTTGTGCTGCAATTCTCCATTTTTTGTTGCTTCTGTCTATTGTTCTTCTCCAAGTCTCCACACTTTATGTTGCATCGCCCCACTGGCTATGCTTTCACAATCTTCTGTTGTCTTCCTCTTGCTGATTCTTCTTTGTTTTACTACTGCTGGCTTCTTCCGGGATACTTTCATCATTATCCGCCTTATCAGTTCAATTTCTATGTTCAATAGATCTCCTCTAGCATAAGAAATAAAACCTGTACTCAAAAAATAATTATTAAAATAAAAAACATAAGGCCTCAGTGCCTCTTTCTATTCTGGCAACATTTCAATATGCTGCTCGGAAATTTCTTCTTCCATCAGCACATCAGTATGCTGATTTAAATCCTCGATGAGACTATCAGCTAGTCCCTCCTCCATATCATCTGTTTCAAGAATGTCTTCCTATTCTGGTTCACAATAATGAACTTCTTCGAATTGTTGAATTATTCCTACCTCCTTACGTTTTGTTTCTTGATTATTATTTAGAACAATTTCTTTGTTTTTCTCTTTCAACAACTCACCCTAGGTATAGATCCTCTGCTTTTCCAACTCTCTTCTCTGAAGATCTAGTTTTCTATATAGCTTAACAATATTAATTGGGGTAGAACTTGGAAACTTTACACTACTTTCCATACCTTCATTTGCTGTTGACCAATCATCAGATGGTCCTTATTCCTCTGCTTCAATATTCTGCTGAATATTTCCATGAGACTCGTCTATCTTCATTTCTTTCTGAGATCTTGCTATCTCAGCATCATTATGAATAAATTTTAGATTCAACTCTTCTTCTTTAACAAACTTCAAATTTTTTTCAACACCCTGTGATGTACCTTCCATAACACACAAATCATTAGTCTTAAAAACATAAGACCTTGTGGTCCCACTTGAAGCTTCACTCAACATCTCTCTTTGCTGCTATGAATCCTTCATTTGATTCAGTTCCTCTATAGATTTCTCTTTTGTCTCATCACTACTTCCACTCTTCCTTTGGAAATATTCCTGAATTGTCCTAGTTTCAGCATCATTACATTGTAAACTTTTGTCAGCAATTTCATTAAACAAATACATTTTTTTACCTCCTTGGAATTTTCCTTCAGCATTTCCACTTTGTTCCTATTCCATAATAGCTTTGACTTGCTGTATTACCCCAAATAAGAATTCATTTATGATTTCTTCCTGTTGTAACCAATCAACACTTTCCTTATCTGAAAGGAATTCTCTACCAGACTTTACCTCAAGAGTTTCATTCTCCTTTGTGACAGTTCCATCAAACTGCTCACCCTCTTTTGCACATCCTGCAAACACACATAAACTATGAGAAAAAATGTAAGGCTTCATGGCCTCATTTTTTTCTCTAACCAACACATCTTTAGATGCTTCTGAACTATCCCAATAGTTCATGAGATCTTCCTCACTGATCTCTTCACCCAGAATTGCACCATGTTTCGGGCCACAAATGGAAACATCCATTTTTAACTCAACCTCTTTGATATCTTCACAACTCAACATCTGCTCGAGCTTCCTCAGCTCTTCCATCAACTGTATTTTTACTTGATTTTCCCTCTTTGCATGTAGCTTCTTCCACTTCAACTTCTTTCTCATGGTCCAACCATGTGTCTGGTTTTTCACATTTTCTTGCAACAACTTCATTAAAAATTCAAGGTGAATTGTTATCTCAGCCTTCTCCTGCTCGTACTCTGCATCCGTCAAATGTTCATATATGCCACTTACCTTGGCATTTTCCTTCTTCTCCCCTCTGTTGTGGTCTTCATCAGATCTTCGGAAATGACTATCAACAGTCATCTTCCCTTTCTTTGTGAACTAATCTGTTCACGTGTGGACTTCATTTAATCCACTTCTCAGCAATCCTTCACACTTTCCATTCATCAAAATTAAATTTCTCCTCCTGCGCTTGGCTTCTCTTGGTTCTCTGTCTTGGAACCAATCTCTGGCAACCCTCTTGTTGCAAACAACACTTTAGTAACTCATGTGTTACAATAACCAATTCTTTGGGTGTCGGGCTCCACCGATCATGCACCCAATTACATTCAGACTTTGGACCTATCTTACAACTCTTTGACTTCAGAATTACACCAATTTTTCATTTTGGATGAAAATACTTAATCTCAATTCAAACTATCCAAACTTTCATTTGACTCTAACATCTATTTTCACTTCAATCTTTGCCCCAATAACAATGATAGTGGATATTTTGACTTAATTTATACAATTATTCAATAAACATACACCCCTAATACATTTAGGATGTTAATATTCACCCTCTTTCATACTTCATTCTTATGAAAATTCATCAATTTTCCTTATCATTTCACATGATACTGAAGTCTTTAGTCAAATTTCAATTCAGGTTTTCCAAGATTTATTTTAAGGTGAAAAAAATAAACCATTCAATCTTCAATATTTAAAAATACCTTCATGAATTATCATACCTCAAGCTCCTATTAAGGTTATTAATAAACCTTTCTTTCTGCAAACTCAACCCTTTGATTTCAATTCTTCTGTGCCATCTTTGTCACTGCCAATACTTGCATGCTCACAAGTTCATCATCTTAATGCAAACATTTCCCTGCACTTATACACACCATGCAACATCAATTCACATCTCTTCACCTATGTACAGAGAACAAGCAACTTCTTCGATGAATGATGTACAACTCGCACATTATGTTCATCCTGAATATCACCTCCTTAAATGTCGTCACATGATGGTAAAAACAAAGGTTTACAACATCAAGCAATTATATTTCCAATCACCAATCAAAAGAATTCTTCTTTTCCCACTACAGGCTTTGTCCAAAATAACTTAACCAAAACTGTGAAGAATCCACATTATGCATAATAAATCATCACACTATGCATAATAAACCTCCTCTTATAAGCATGGATATTTTTCTTTATGTCATCCAGGATTAGCACATTTTCATTCATTTTCCATTGAATTTTACCTCATCATCTGCAACAGTAGTCTTCCCTGTTGCCACTTACCTCACTAATCCTCCCTCTAGATTTGGTCTTTGGCAAGCACAAGTTCTCTATTCTCTGGAACCTCTTTGAGCATCTCTCTACTCTCTCTAGGCTTCAACTCACCTGCACAAAACTGTCGTTCTTATCCAATCTCTGTTGGAATTCTTCAAGGTTCTACTTCCCACTTTGCTTTCATTCAGAAACTATTACTAGTTTCTTTCAATAGTACTTTTAAAAATGTAATATTTGTTTGTTGAGATCTTCACCCTGTCTGCAACCTGTATTATACAAATATCATCTTCAAACCAGACTTAAAATAAAACATATCATCTCACCTTCAATATATCTGTGTGATCTTGTTCCATCTCTTATCTGCACTGTATCTCCATGTGAGATCATCCTTCAGACTCAAAGTCCGATCTCCATCAAACATACATTCTCTGCAATTCTTAAAAAAACTAAAGCTTCAAAAATATTTGTTTCCATTCACCCAAATCCACACAAATTCCATTCATGCAAATGTCAAAATCCGCACATTATGATGTAGGAAAATAACACATAATTCCTACCAATCAATTCATTGTAGTAAAATGTGTAATTTTACCAAGGCCCTAATTTGTCCACTTGACGAGATTAACTTAAATTTTTTTTTCTTTCTAAATATGTCAGATTACCACTACGTCAACCAACGTAGAATTCCCATTATTTTCCAACACAAATGATATAAGTGTCACAAACCAATATACTATTATTCAACCCAAATGGTATTTTAATATTTCGCTCTAAATGTATCATGAATAAATGAATACCCATTAGGTTTATTGAATGACATAAACTTTAATCGAATGCTATATGGGCTGCGCCCATCCCTCATACCTTGTCATCGTTACAAACCATCACATAGATAGCATCATAATCATTTCAAGGTTCCAACGTTGTTAAGACTGCAACGTTTCCAAGAAACTATAATCCATGCAATGTAACACCTCCACGTGAATGTAATATAGATTTGTTTGACATGACACGATCATCGTAGCATCAGACACATGACAGTGCAAAGACGGTAATGCTTCCTATGCTGGAGACCGATCCGCACCTAAATGCAGCATTACTAATTCACAACAATGGCAAGGTTTCCATTCAAAGTTTTTCAATCAGAATTTATGCTAGCCTTCGAGCTCCTTACTGTCTCGGTTTGAGTTCAGAACGTAAGAAAAAAATGTGACTGCGCTACATCTATCACAGCATTCATTCAATCACAAATCGTGGTAACGCATTTGCGTTGGCATGTGACTCTAGCTACGGCCATAACAATGCTCTTTTACACAGCGCAGAGTGTATTCTTCAATTTGGAATCTGTGAAACAATACATCACTGTTTAGAGACAACTGGTCTCTATGATAGTGAGAAAACATTCACCATTCTGCAGAATCACCAACCCACAAAAGAAATGAAGCAGCTTTGCTTAGCTGAATTACTCAACCCCAATTCTGCATATAATTTGTGAGTTGTTTTGCATACGTCTATGGTTACGCTGCTACTGTTAATTTCCTACTCCACGCGGAATGGTAATTCATTGATGCGTTTCACACAACCTTTGCTAATTCACAACAATGGCAATGTTGCCATTTGGCAATATGAGCATCGAAATTGTTTAATGTTTAGAGCATAATATTGAATTCACTCAACTCATACCTCCCACATATCTGTAGCTTTCTTCAATAGGCTCCACGCACGGACCCATCTATCAATTGCAGATCAAACGCATAGGAGGACTCACCCCAACGTTAACGCTGATGCCTGAAGTAATTAGTAATGAGCCATCAATTAGCAAGGTCGATGTTGATTTTCAGAATCTGTGTTGTTGGCAATTTTCCATAGAGTGAAGCTAATTTCGTGATTTCCTGCACATTTTCTAGTTTTTCTTCAAGACAAGCGTGCCACCCTTCATCTTAATGCTGCTCCAATGTATTTCTCAGAATACATGGAGTTGAACTCAGTTGCCAGATTCTCTGCTATGTGGTGGTATTTTATTTACATAATTCAATTTGATTTGTTACTCACCCAGTCCTCTGTTAAACAATCTACTTACTTTGTTGCCCACGATTGAGGCTTCCTCTGATGTAAATTGTTCCTGCATTCACAGCGACGTACAAATTCTATGCATAAACAAACTTGCAGATTCAAAATAGGCATCTTTTCTTGCTCTGATACCAAATGATGTAGGGTATCTGGGTTAAATCAGATCCCCACATATAAATCAATAAATCCTTTGTCTATTTCATATACACTCACACAGTCGCCTAAAAATTCCAGTAACTTCAATGTCAAATATACAAATCAAAAGAGAGCCTATTCAAATAAAATTCAAATATTAATAAAGTAAAAGAAATCTTCGGCCACATATTACAATGGAGAGTTTCTCTCAGCTCTTGGCCCTCTACAAAAATTCTCCAACCATTCCTCACATCACACTGTCTCTTAGCTTATTTTCTTCCTTACACAACTTCCTTATTTATACATAAATATGGATTTAATCCATTCCAAAAATCTCTCCACATAAATCTCAACAAGATCTAAATTAGATTCATTCTAGGTGTGGACTCAACAAAGTCCCGTACATAGAATTGCTACTCCCTAAATTTGCTACCTAATTCTATCCTTTTATTTATTAAAATAGTATATACAATAATCCTCACCTTTACACTTTTCTCTCTTAAATTATTAAAATTAATAAAATAATTAAAAAGCCTCACCCCCTATTTCACACAAATAAATAATAAAATTTGAGCTTGATGCTCTTGCATCACTGCGACTGAGACTAATGATATTTTATTATAATTTTAGGTAAACAAACCAAACATGTATATTCAGTTTTTTTTATTATATCTGATGTGAAATATTTTTTTATAGTTGAGGGTGATGTTACTTATGTTTTATAATACTTTCAATTAAACAAACCAAACACATATATTCATTTTTGTTTTTTATTATATCTCACACACACACAGATATATATATATATATATATATATATATATATATATATATATATATTAAAAGGGTGTCAAATCCAAGTTGAATATGGACATACTTACACATGTATCTCATACTAGGTTGTAGAATGAGCCCCTCAACTCAATAATGTCTAGGTTATGTCACAAACCATATTAATTTTATGTAAAAAGAGGTATATCTCATATCCATGATATAATAAAATATCCTTGTAAAATTTATTGTATAACTAAATGAAATTACATTATCTCACATGTATTATTTCGATTTAATTCCACCATATTTTTTTTTATATAATAGATATTAGAAAGTTCAATGAATCATATTAAAAAGATATGATAGTCTCATCATTGTAAAGTGGTTAATCATTTTTGGTGGTGTTTTTTGTAAGATTGGAGATTTTTGAAAATAATGTATAAAAATTATATTAATTTAAAATTGAAAAACTTTTTAATAACACATTTAATAAACATAAACTTAACTAAATACTTAAATGACCGACAATATTAACAACTTCATATTAAATAAGGATAATATTATATAAAAATTACTCGAACTTTATTAATCACAACCTCATACTTAGTTCAAATATATCAAATATTGATTTGTATTAAAGAAAACAATAAATTACTTTCCATGTTTTTTGTTAATAGTGCAAAAAATTATAAAAATATAGTATTTTTGCATATTTAAAGGTGTTGTGAATTTAGATTGAGTTAATAGTACACTCAACCACATTAATTGAAGTGCAGAAGAAAGTGGCATTGAAACTAAAAGAGATGTTTAGTGAAAATTTTCAGTGTTAAATGGGGACATTTGGAATCGAGGAACTCGTTGGAAACATTTTGAAAATCATCGTGGTTATTTAATCAATGGCATGGGGATTTTATTTATGTTTCCAATTCGCCCTTGGCACATTTTGAAATGGAATTTCTAGTCGTCCCTCAATTGCGCACGCCATTTAGGTTAAACAAATAATAATAAATTATATGGTTATTTTACATTACCATATCATTTTTTTTAGTTGCTTTCCCTTTGTCATTGTTCACATTCCCTGCCTTCTTCTATGCATGAAGGATTATGCCTCAATGTCAAACAAAATATACAATAGATGGTCAAAAATAATTGTAAAATAATTATTTTAATCTCTCATATAAACATACATGCATGAAAGTTTAAATCCTGATGTTAAGAAGAGTATATAATATGATTTCCATTAACCATTTATAAAGGTGCTATGGAATCAAATATTATATATATATATATATATATATATATATATATATATATATATATATATATATATATCTGTGTTTTTTAGTTGATGACATTTCTTATCACTTAAAAAATGATCACCTACCAAGTTATAACTAGGTGGATCGAAATACACCATGTAAGATTAATTTTACAATAATTAAATAACATTCACTATAGGAAATAATTTTTTATTAAATTATTTATGTTTAAAATAAAAAAACCCCATGACAATAATTGAATAAATTATTATTTATTTAATTTTCTCTAGGAATAATTATTAAATAATTATTCCTTGGCACATTTAACTAAAGCACGTTGGAATAATTAAACAAATCACTATTTATTTATTTTTCCTTATTCTATTTTTGAAATATTTGTTAAATGATTATTTTATAATTATTTCAATTTCACACCTTTCTTAACCTATAACAAAGTGACTATTAAATCATTTTATTTATTAATTATTACTAAATAAATATATTTAACCATTTTGAATATCATTTTCCTCTCCAAAAAATTTAAAAAAGTATTTGTAATTCTGAGATTTGGATTTACTCAGTAACTTTTTTATTATTTCTCAATCCCTATTTTAACCCAATACTTTGTTATAGATAAGAGTTTTTTCAATTCATTCTTCACCATGATTACTTCATCGTCACCATTATCGTCCTCTCATGTTTGAGCTCTCACTTGAGTTCCCTTTTGCTTTTTAGGTTTTTCACACATTGAGAGAGAGAAAGGACCCATCCCACGGAAGGGGATTTGTAGACTCTCATTGTATATATCTTTCACCAATGGTTTTCTAATAAAAATATTACTCATTCAAATTCTTCTTCTATTGGTTTATTGCATCAGTTATTTCTTTTTTTTTTTTATGTTTTGGATCGCATACAATCTTTTTTCTACAGAGTTTTCTTTTTTTGTCAGTGTATATTTGAAGCGTAAACAATCATATTTATCGTTAGGGTCACTTGTCACTAATGAATTAAGTGAGGCATTTTTGCTACACCTTCCTGAAATATTTACTCTAATAGTTTTTAAAAACTTTGTAAAAGAAATTTACAAATAACTTTGTAATTTTTTTATCAATTCAGTAACAAAATTACTATGTCTAGTAATTTTTTATTATGCTTACTAAAATTAATAAAAGCAATAATTATTTTTACCAATATGTCCTTAAGAGTAAGTATAGAAAGTCTTAAACATAAAATCAATTGTCTTAGTTAGTAAGATTCACTAAAGTTTCTAAACTTCAAGATAAATTTCCATCCTTAAAATATTCCATAAATATTCAAGTCCATTCAAAGTTTTGGAGTCCATTGAAGATATACTTGTTGCAATTTATCAAAAATTTCATTGAAAACGAGAAGAAAAATAGCGGCAGTTTAGAATAAAGTTAATGCATCCTTTGCAATCATTCATTTAAGGGTAGTTGTACTGGAGATTACCATTATCTATTGGTTATTTTTAGGGGATGGATTAAAAGTATATCCATGGTCATTAGAGAAAATAATTTAAATGAATATACTTCATGGATGTCATGGGTGGTACTGTTATAAAGATAAAGGAGAAGGATATTTTTTTATTTAAAAAAACTGAGATTTATAGGCTCAATTAGCTCCTCCCAAGGAGCAACCAATGACCATAAAAAAAATTGATTCATGGGTCAGGGGGTGTTCTACTGACACAATTTCAAGCAAGAAATATTTTGTGATAGAGATGTTCAATACATAATGCATGTAGAGGATGAAGTGATTTAATTTTTCTTTGGAAATGAAAAATTATTTAATTCAACACATTCTCCTCTCTACAAAGAGATGATGAGGAAATTAATCATTGTTGGCCTATCGTATCAACCCCATGGTTATAATAAAATGAATCAAAGCTTATTATATAGATGGGTATGAAGGATGCAAAGGTTGATGAAAGGCCTTAGAAAATCATGGGTTCTTTAAAGGTGTTTAGCTTTCATTGATGGTTGGGAAAACATTTAACAAAGGGCTTTGTTGAACATCATTGTCATCTCCCTAGTCATGCCCTATTTCTTAAGGGAAAATTATCGTATTGGAAATATAAAAAATGAAACATTATAGTTTGAGGTATTGAAGGATGCAATCAAGGAGATTGGTCCTATAAATGTAGTTTAGGTTATTATAGATGTTACATTGGTTTGCATGTCTGCAGGTTTAGTGATTCAAAGCAAGTATCAACATAAATTTTGGACCCCACATTTTATGTGTAGAAATTTATTAATACTGATAGTTTTACCCAGTTCTCTTGATCTAAATTAATCTTATGTTAAATATAGAATCCTTCCACTTAATTCTTTGTGGAAATTAAATCACCAATTGTATACACATGAATAAAAATCAAGCACACATAAACACAGTTGTTTAACAGGAAAGCTTAAAGCTAAAAACCCCAACTATCATATATTATGTATATCAATGGAATCATGTAATAATCTCATACAAATATTAGTACATCAAGCTCTCAGTACAATCAACAACCATTACATACTGTCATGCAGAAATTTTCGTATCTATGCACCAATTTCTTGCCTCCTGGCAGCCTACCTCCACTGCGCAATCCCTGCTGAATGAGACCTTTGAATGAATTTGAATTGGCCTTGCCTTGATTGCGCAATCCTCATTGGCATCTCCAATGTGTGTCAGATGCATTGAATGCATCACTAAAGTCAAAACAGATAGTCCATCTCACCCTTTCACCTATCTCTCCACTGGGTCTCCACTGGAAGTAACATGCAAGTAGTTAAATATTGTATTTTTTCAGTTGCAAGTGAGTCTCTAGTTGTGAATTAATTAAATAATTAATTCACTAAACTCTCACTAGTGTATCTTCAGTTAGAACTAGATACAACTAGAACAACTGAGTTTAACTCACCTAACGGAGTTAAACTAAATAACAACTCACATAACTACTCTTCCAACTTTGTCACAAATTTTCCACTTCAGTTCTAACTGAGTCCTCCATGCACGAATCACCGACCACCCTAGGAATTGCATAATTCCTTCAGCCCACTGATTTGCAAAATCTATTCACTAAAATAAAGTGTTCGCCCAATATTCTAAAAATAGAATCTCATCTGTTTTTCACATTTTACCAACCATCTACAAATAGCATCCTAAAACTTATAGAATATGCTCACCATGTCTAAAAATAGACATACAGCTAAAAATAGCCCGTGGGCCCCACTTAGTGAAGGTGCTTAATTTTCACTAAGCTCATCATCTTGTTGAATCTCAATAGTATGCATGCTTTAAATAATCTAGTCAAATACATTAGAAAAAGTGGTAAATTACCTATATTGTTTTGGAGGCAAGATAGGATCAAATTCTCATTTTTAACCACCATGCCTCTACATCTATTTTCATTATGTACGAAAAATAGTAGTTATTGAAACTAATATATTCAAGATATACTACATATATTTTTCTTCTCAACCATATGATAGAGGTGTAACAAGTTTTAATGACCACTATTATACATTCTAAGTTGTATGGGTTAGGCGAATCAAAAATCGATTAGGGAAAGAAGGTAAATAAAATATAGTTGAGTGATGATTGTTGGGTTGATGTGAAATATCCGATTCTCAAGGGGAAATATATGGGTCAATTAATATCATGATTGTATAGTTCAAGTTGATCATGCATTAAATGGACCCCTCTTTAGAGTTTTTTTTTAGTGAAATCGAAAAAGTTGATTAGAAATATATGGATAACATTGAGCACATCTCTTCATAAAATTATTTATGCACTTAATCCAAAGTGGTATATGGAGAGGGAAGTTAGAGTTGCACTAATTGATTATCTTGAGGATAAATAAGGATTCATTGATTCCATTTGAAATATATATACTATGGATCAAGCAACTACAATTCATTAACAATTCCTTGAAGTTGAAATGTTTAGTAGTCCACTTTCTCTAGTGTTACAAAGAAACATTGATTAGGAATGGCACAAAGAAGTCACAATGGATGGTGGAGGGTGTGTAGAGACAAAGCTCTATAAATCCACACTTTGGGTATGTGTTTACTATCTTAGGTTACTAATTCCTAAGATGCAAAGATGAAATGTTCCACACATAGTTTTATCCACTTGAATGGGATTACATCTACAAGAGCAAGAAAATCAGTTTATGTGCATATAGTCTTTCCTTTCTTACGAGGAAATAAATTGAGTATTTATAGGGATTGAAAATATGGTGGGGTGTAGATCCTTAGGATGCTTCTCATATTGATGTGGAGGTGGATGGTCTATCTCTCAATTCAATCATGGTAAGTGTACTATTAAATAACATTGAGTTCCATTTGCATGTAGTGACGATGATGAGAGAGAAGGAAGTGAAGCCAAGGCTTTTTTTGATAAAATTAATCAAAAATATATAAATTTATGATTACCTTGAGCCTTCATGCTATTATAGGTATTAAGTGGGACACACCCTTTTTTTTTTTTTGGTTTATTTTGAGGCATTTTCCCATTTGGAATCCACACTATGTATTATAGATAAGAATCCATGTTTTTCTTTCTTGAGTCTTGAATCTTGTATTTTTAGCTCCATGTTGTGATTGTTTAAAGGTCTAAATAATATTTTTTCTACGATCTAAATTTCAAAATGGTTGAGTAAGTTTGTAACTTGTAATTTTTTTAGTTAAAATTTGAATTTTGAAGCTATCATCATTATGTTTATAACTTCTACTCAAATATTGGAACTTTAAAATTACATTTCTTTAAACTTAAAGGTGTGTCATTTTCTATAAATAGATAAAATATTCGAAACTAGGCCAAGAGACGAAATATTCAAGATCACTATGCACAAAGTAAAAATCCTCGATGGTTTATGATGAACCAAATATTTCCATTAAAAAAAAACATTATCATCTCTTAGTTGTTAATCTAAAGTTAAACAATACATTTTCTCACATGAACCCAAAAAATGAAATTATACATGTGTTCACATGAACCAAAAAAATAAAATTTCCCGAAGTTTAAGAAGCCCGTAGCTTAAAAATATAATCAGTAATATACTTACTTTTATGAGTTTAAATTTTCAAATTAAGCTTTATACTATGCTACCAGACTTTAAACTTTAATTATTTAGAAGCTTAACCATTTTCGTTTGGTTAGTTTCATGAAATAAAATAATATGATACGAAGTAGATATAGAAAATATATATTCTTAAGACAACCTGGAAAATACAGCTCCAATAAGGCCACTGAAGAAGAGAAGATGGGCCGAGGATGAAACGATCTTCATACTTCCCTGCATGTGGGTGCATGGCCCATAAGCATGTTTAAATCTATAAATAATAAATTGTAATTGCAATAATAATACTATGTAGATATGATATATTTTATTCTACTGTATTGTATATAAATTTAATAATATTTTAGATTATTTTTCACTTATTCCGATCATTTTTATACTAATTAGATACGAGCATGATATCCTTATCAAAGTCCCGATGAAACGCATTCAGCTAGTGCAACACTATTTATATTAAAAAAAAAAAAATATGCATCTACTGGATGATTACAACCCCGTAGCACTTCTCATGATTAGTTGTTAGTTGTTGAAAATTATTAGTTTGGTTGACATTCGAAACCAAGAAACCCATTGGCAGGACAGCTCCACCATCCCCGACATTTTTCCGAAAACATAGTTTAATTGGTGAAATTTTTCCGAAAGCGTAGTTTAATTGGTGATATAGTGCCTATGGTTAGGTGGAAAGTCTAACAAATCTATAGTTAGTTGTGTAATCATTTAGAAAGATACGTTTCTAGTCACTATTTTTGCATTGAATTTTATTCCATGCATGTGTGCCATGTATGATTAAATAATTTATTCTTAAAAGAGTTCCCATTAATAGTTCCACATGCTTATTTTAAAAATTGGTATTAGAGTAATATTTATTTGGTTATTAATGAGAATTTTGAGTGCCGTGTATCCTTGGTGGAGTATAGAAGGTGTTAGGTATTTATATACTGGTATCAAAGTGAAGGTTTTGACATTGGGATTGTATAGGATAATGATCTAGTTTTGGGTACAAGGAATTTTCAAAAATGGTAAAATTAGTTTGATATTCTAAATTTATGGATAAAATCTCACATGTATTTGGTGCAATGATGCTCATTGGAAGTGAAAAATGTTATGATTTTTTTTTAAGATTGTTTTAGTTCACCGATGTATTTGGTGCAATGATGCTAATAGGTAAAGAAAAAGTTATTAATTTTTTCTAAAATTATTTTAGTTCACCAAAGGAAATTATTTCAATTAGTTAAACAAACAAAAGTTATCATGTTTGTCGAAGAGTTATTGTGGAGTTCATTGAAGAAAAAAATAATGACTTCATAAAAGTAAATTAATATGCTCACTAAGAAATATTATTTAGTTTTTCAATGTGAAAAATTAGTTTGTTGAAGGAGAACCTAGTTCACTGATGTAGACCATTTTTGGTTCATGGATGAGACTCTTTTTGAAGTTTGTGAATGAGACCAATTGCCTAGTTTGATAACGAGGAAAATTTTATAGTTAGATGGTGAGACATATTTTTAGATTTACTAATGGAAGAAAGATTTGATTCATGAGTGAAATAAAAGTTTGGGTTGGTAATGGAATAAAATATTTCGAATTTTAATAAAAAGGAAAAAATGGATGGTGACACAATCACTTGAAAGGATAGTAGTATTGGAAATACTGAGAGGAGTGAATTAGTATTTCTTTTCAATTGTTACTATAATTAGTTAGATTCTACACAAAAACAAAGAAATGAATAATTTATTATAAAAAGAAGCATAATGATCTTTTTACAAATGAATGAGTACAATGATTGCCAAGCACCAACTTAGACTTAATAAGGCTTCGGCCTCTAGGGCTTCAAACTTATCTTCTCCAAGGCACCAACCTTGTGTTTAGGAGCTCTTACCCAAGGACACCAATCCTTCTCTGCTTCTTTATTGGATGATTGATTCAAAGATTCTCCATTGCACCAATCTACACCATTCTTTACCATCTATTTTGCATCAGTCCTCCTTATCAATTATGTGCCAAATTTTGTGCTAAGATTTCAACACTAGACAGTTCCAAGATAACTGCATCACAACTACAACAAAGATCTGCACCACACAACACCAATACTTTACCAACACTTCTTCACCAAAGCTCACCAATTCTTCAAAATCTATATAGTAACAATATTCTTGCACCATTATGCATTAATTCCACAATATCTTAAAGTATCATCACAAAAAAGGTCTGAGTGACTCCAGTTCCACAAATTACAAGTCTAAAAAACAAGGTGAAGATACAAATCGGAAATAGATTGACAATAGTCTGAAACACGCTCACTACAACAACACAGGTCTGAATGACAAGGTGAAGATACAGTTCTGGAGCGGATTCACCATACTCCGAAGCACCCTCACTGCAACCACACATGACTGAAGAGATGAACTAGAGTCTGAAGCAACAACATCGAGACAAGATCTAATTCTGAGGCTCTAAATAGGTCTGAGGGTTTTTTTGTAGGTCCAAGTCAATATGCTATAGATCAAAATATTATTGCCACAGATCCACCTTAGTTCGTATTTTTATCACTCTTAGCACCCTTCCTCGTTGTAATAATTATGTAGTGAAGTCTGAGAGACAATGTAATAATCCGATCTAGATAAGATGTGTATAAATTTCCATTTTAATGTTCTCCTTCCTGAAAGTTAACGAGTTGTGAAATTGTAGTTGTTCTTATCCAACTGTGATCGAATTGATGATATTTCAATGAGATCTGTGCTCCTTATATATAGCATATTTCAATGTTTTAAAAGAATAGGAAGGCCGACATGAGAGGTCTAGTACAGGTCGGCTCATAGTTAGGTATACATTTATTGACTTAAAAATTCAATATGTCTCTAACCACCAGAAATTTTGAGGCGTGTGAGGGCTCGTTGGTAAGGAAAAATTATTCTCTAGAGGATAGTAAAGGTCTCATAGAGAAATTCTACCACTAAGGTAGCGAAAAACAATTTCTAATGTGACTACTCATTTATTGGTACGGAAATGGAGGTAGGGTCGAATGTCTTGGGCTTCTTTATGTTTTGATTATTCATTATTTGCCTTCTTCATCATAAGGTTACCATGCCATAGTGATATATGACATCATGTAGTATTCCATCATCCAGATGACCAAAGGGCATCATCTAGTCCTTCAACAAGTATGTACATTCATCATTATTCATCAAGGTACATGAATGACACTTCTTCATCATCATCTAGAATCATATTTCCATATTTACATCAATGAAAACCTATATTAACAATCTCCCCCTTTGTCATTGATGGAAATATTCCACATTTTTGTCCCCCTATGACATCAATGGAAAATGGGGTGCCAACATACTCCCCATATCATGATGCTCCCCTTGTTACGCTGCTCCTTTGCTTGTTTTTTTTTAATGTGATGGAAGAGCAATAACCCCCATATTTTGGCGAATATATTCAAATGCTTCTTGTGGAAGGGGTTTTGTAAAGATATGTGACATTTTCTCCTTTATATTAACATATTCCAACTTGATATTATGTTCAACAACTTTTTGAGGGAGAAATCGGTATTTTATTGGAATATGTTTGGTATTTGAGTGCATCACTGGACTATTTGAAAGACTGATGGCACTACTATTGTTACAAAAAATGGTGATTCATTGCTTAGTTTATATGCTGACATCCTTCAAAGCTTCCTTCATCCATATTATTTGTGTACAACAATCAGCAACAACTATATATTCGGCTTCAGCTATAGAAAGAGATGGAGATGATTGTTTTTTGTTGAGCCAAGATATGAGACAATCTCCCATAAATAATGAATTTCCACTTGTGCTTTTTCAATCATCCATGATTCTAGCCCAATCAACATTGGAGTGAGTTGTTACTGTAAGAGTTGAGCTCTTAGGATGCCAAAGGCCGAAATTAGTAGTTCCTTTCAAATATCTAAGTATTTTCTTCACATTTGCTAGATGAGATTTTTTAGGACTTGACAAAAATATTTTTAACATTCCCAATGCTTGCATAATGTCTGGCCTTGTGGCAATTAGGTATAGGAGAGCTCCAATTATTGACCTGTAAAGAGATTCATATATGACAGGGGAATCATCATCTTTACTTAATTTACAATATGTGGTCATCGGTGTGCTCATAGGTGCATAGTCTTCCATCCAATATATTTTGAGCATGTCTTTAAGATATTTTTCTTGAGAAGTAAACATTCCTACAGTGGTTTGAGATATTTGGAAGCCCAATAAAGTAGGATAACTCACCAATCATTGAAATTTTGAACCTTTTTGACATATTTAAAGAAAATTCATGGCTCATCCCATCATCATTGCTAGCAAAGATTAGATCATAAACATATTAAAGGATGATCAATAATTTATCCTTATCTATATTCATGTAAATATTGTTTCCTGCCACTCCCTTTTTGAAACCTTCTTGTTGTAGATAGTGATCCAAATTTGCATACCAAGCTCCAGGGGCTTTTTTAAACCCATACAAGGCTGTTTTCAACTTGCATGTAAAGGCTTTCCCTTTAGCTATATCAAATCCTTATGGTTGCTCCATGTACAATTCTTCCTTAAGGTCTCCATTCAGAAATGTTGATTTTGCATCCATTTGATAAACCTTGAATCCTTTTGAGCAAGTAAATGCCAAAAACATTCTTATAGCTTCCAATCATGTTACTAGTGAAAAGGTTTCTTCAAATTCATTTACTTCAATTTGCGAGTATCCTTTGCAAACAAGCCTAGCTTTATTTCTGCAAATTTTTCCATCCTCATTCACCTTGGTTTTGAATACCCATTTTGTTCCAAGTATATTTTTATCTTCTGGATGAGGTAGTAGCTCCCAAGTCTCATTATTTTCAATTTGATACATTTCTTCTTCCATGTAACAACTCCACTTCCAACATTTTTTTTCTATTTATGGAATTCATACTATTCACATACAATAGCCTTACTCTGATTCATCACACTCTGACGAATATTATCTAAAAAAAAAATTAGTTGATGTACTTTTAATATATTTAGTGGTCAGATTCTTGTTCAATAATTATTGTCACTTATATTCTACTTCTTGTACCCTTTGATCATGATTTAGATATTGATGCATCTTTCATGATTTGGATTTCCTTGACATCTACTATTTGGGACTATAATCCAACTACCTAATAGCAATGATTTTTCATGTCAATTAGCAACCCCATTCTTTTTTTCAAGGGAAAATGGTAATTTATTAGTTAAGGTCCCACCCTTAACACTTACACTATAGTTTCTTCCCTACTTACCTCTTTCCTAACTCTATCCTCAATTTATCAATTTTACTACCCCATTCATGATGTTATTTATATTTCCTACCATAGCTAAGGTATTATATAATATTACCACTACCCCTTTGATATATATATATATATATATATATATATATATATATAACTCTTCATAATTGATATTACCTTTTTATTGGGCATCGTCCTAAGTTATATCTATCACCACATACATTGTTCAACTTTATGAATCAACCTCACCATTATGAAGTTTCTACATCACCTTCTATGAAGATTTTTTTTACACCCTTTGACACATAGTGATAATTACATATGAAACCTTTGTTCGATTCGACCTTTTTGGTGTTCACATATCCACGTGGTAAGGTTTCATTCCACGTTGTCTTAATGGACATATCAAAATATATTGAAATCCTATAATGCACTAACATATTAATTATTCTTATGCATGATGTATTTCATCAACTATAGTCAGGTCACTATATATGCAATATTTCACAACTATGAAGGTTTAATGCGACCTCGTCTCTGTATGGATGTACACCAAATATCTCGATCATATTTTCCTAGGGATCTTAGTTCATTTAATTAACAATATACAATTCACATGGCTCGTATGTTGGTGATGGAACCCTCCAGCTACGCGTGAAATTATCCAGCGTCAGATTTCCTCCTCCTGGACGATGAGGATCTCATCGTAATTGGTATTTAGGGTTTCGTTTTACCATTTCATTTTTCGGTGGCTATATTCCGACCCCTCAGTCTCTGTTATGCATTTTCCCCTCTGCTCTGCAACTATTTTCATTTTATGATGAGGTGAGATCTCAGTCTACCATGCCGAGAGTAAGCTCATGAGTCTCATCAATCTGCTCAAGTAATACTAATTTTTCACTGCTTGTTAAATGATACATTCTGAACTCAATTTACAACTCTTTGTTTTTCTGTTCAATTTGTTTTAATTTCAATTTACATCGATAAAATTTTTTCATTCTTATCTTTGTACCTAGTTTTTTATTTGTCTTGCTATTTTATAGTGAGGTTTCATCCCTGACATTCTACGTTCTTCCCCGAGACTTTATCGTGCCATGGATTATGCAGTAGTGCCAGCATCTGTGGTAAAATCTTCTCTGACATCCATTTTTTGTGACTCTTCCGGCATCGTATTTCTCAATTACGATTCTTCTTTGGTGGCCTCGCCTGGTTAGGAATTTACTGTTTCGTTTACACAACAATTTTTTTTTTTTTCTGGTTCAATTTCGATCATAGTTCAATTTCAATTCTTCAAGGTGACTGTCTGACAGGTTTTTGGTGAAATGCAGGTGGGAGAAAGTCATGGAATTCCTCACGTCCCTTCCTTGAAGCTATAAAGGTTTTCTCCTTACGACAGTCACCATATCCTACAGGTAATTTTACTCACGTTATTCCCCTTCAGTATTACATTTCGTTAATTTATGGGCGAGTTCCATTAGCTTCGGGCCTTTCTTCGTCGCCTCCAGGGTTATGAAATAATTATTTTCCCTTCACAGTTTTTGGTTTAGCGTTTAACATATTTTTTATAAAATGCATTTGATTTTTTAGTGATAAGAATTTGTATCTTATCCTTAATTGAGAGATCTTGATTTCTCTTCCTGAAACCTCATCGATTTATTCTGGGCCAGTTGGTTAATAGTCATATGGATTTCATAATTGTGATTTTCTTATACAACGATTCTCGTTGTTTAGACCTCTTTGTCTGTAGGTATTTTTTTGGGTGGAATTTCAATTATTGTCACAGATAAGACTAATAATTTGTTTTTCTGAATTCGTACAGGAATTCTTCAATTCCCCATGTCTCCAATTTTATTCATTAAGCCATCGAGGATTTAAGGTAAGAATTTTCTTGAATTTAATTAAACTTTTAATGATTATTTGATTCCTCATATTCTTCCCTGTAATGACATAACTTTCTCGTTTTATTACAGATTGGAATTTCCCTAACTATTAGTAAGGTAAATATTCCTTACCGCTTTTTGATGTGGTACCCTTTCACTTTATTTTATTTTTGTAATTCGTGCCAGAATGAATTTCTTGCTTCTTGTTTTGTACAGGTAACCCCTATAGCCTATTTGGCTTGACTACTTCTGCTAGAAAATTTCAGGTCCAGTCATAACTTTGGACTTTTCTTTTTCAGGTTGGTCCAGTAACCCACTTAGGGATTTTTGCTATTATACTTTAGCATAATTTCCAGAGAGATTATACACTTGTTATTTATGGGATAGAATTCCCCAATTTTGTAAAATTAATTGGACATAGTTGAATTGGACATTATATGTATATGAATATAATTCCTTTGAGTTTATGTAATGCAGTCATGTTTTAATATACTCTTTCCGCTTATATTGAAATTATTTTTCCATTCCATATGTGATACATTTTGTAAAATATGTGTTTCAGTTCTAGTAGAAATTGTCTGAGTTCCTCCTTGAAATTATTACAGGGTATTATGTCTTAGTTAGAGTGTTCTGATATATTCAGTTTCTACCACAGTAGAAAATTTGTTTTAATGTTCTAAATTCACATTAACTATCAAGCATACTTGTTTTTCATTCTACACTAGTTTTTTACAAAATTTCATGGTTGTTAAAATAATGCTAAAGCACTTATATTTTGCATAATTAATTCTGATAGTTCACCTAATCTTAGATTTAAACCTACACCAGGGTTTAGACATTCTGAGATTTGGTGCTCTTCAGATAATTATCTGTGCAACAATACAGATCTATGCTATATTTATTACAGACTATTATGTTAAATGCACAGATCTACCAGTTCACAACAATAGATCTAGTTAATTCTTCACCACTAATTAACTTAACTATAATAATACAATTATAAGTCAAAATGAATTAAATTGTGCATACCAATTATGGTAGACCATTTTCCACCCAACCTATGAGCTCTTTCTCCACAGCTCCCCCCAAGTAGAGATCAAATCTTCCAGCAGTAAACAACCTCTTGCCTACTCAGAATTTGCTTATTTAAGCCTTCTTTCCCATCTTCTTGTTTCCATAACTGCGTCCACTTAATGAGGATGTTGTTTTCCTTTTTTTCCAATCTTCCTCTTTAATGAGGTATCTTTTTAGGTTTTTATCTCCAATCTAAAATTCAATATTTAATTTATTTTCTCCAAGGATTTTTGGAGAACTGGTAAATTATTGGGAACCTTATCAATCCTCATGGATTTGGATTCCTGATCTCTAATTATACTCTAGTCTTTGCATAATTAATTCCATTTTCATTTTATTAATTTAAAATAATAAAATATGTCCACAATAAATGTTTTCCTTTGGGGGTCCACTTTACCCTTTAGGACTGTTCAACTGTCTAATAAAAGTAGAGAAACTGGGGACATTACATATTCCCCCTCTAAAACAAAACACCATCCTCGGTGTTGCAAAGACAAAATATAAATTTCACTTTTCAAATAGTGATGGATATTTTTCCTTCATATCTACCTCTCACTCCCAAGTAGCTTCTTCGGGTGCAAAGTTCCTCCACTGCACTTTCACCCTGGCCAGTGTTCTATTTCGGAGCTCAATTTTTTCCAGTGCCATGATGCGTAGTGGTTTTGGAAGAAATTCCCCTTTCGGTTCCACCTGTATCGCATTCCAATCAATAACATGAGTAGGATCATGTACATACTTTTCTAATAATGAAACATGAAAAACATCATGAACCTTAATGTGACTAGGTAAAGCCAACTTGTATGCTATTGGTACCACTCTTTCTAGTACTTCAAAAGCTCCACAGTAGTGTGGTGCCAATTTTTCACAGCTACCCGTGTAAAAGTACTCTTTTTGGGATTAATCCTCAAGTACACATGATCGCCCACATTGAATTCTCTATGAATTCTCTTTTTATTTGCATAGATTTTCTGCCTGTCTTGTGTTGTCTTTATATTTTGTTGAATTTTCTTTACAATCCTTTCCATTTCCTACAATGCATCAAGTCCAACCTCTGGTTGACTCCAACTTAGAGATGTATGACAATTTCTGCCATATAATGCTTCAAAAGGACTCATCTTGATTGAGGCTTGGTAACTATTATTGTAGGAAAACTCTGCCAAATGAAAAAAGTCTTCTCACTTTGTCGGTTTGTCCATCACATACATTCTCAACATGTCTTCTAAAATCTGGTTTGTTCTTTCAGTTTTCCCATCAGTTTGGGGATGGTATGCGATACTAGAGTTCAATTTGGTACCCATTCCCCCAAACGAAGTCTTCCAAAAATATAAAGTAAACTTTGCATCTTTGTCTGATATGATCATTTTAGGAATACCACGCAACTTTAAAATCTCTTTCATGAATACATTATCTACTTGAGTTGTACCAAAAGTAGATTGTAATGGTAAGAAGTGTGCAGTTTTTGTGAATATGTCAACAACTACCGTGATAGAATCATGTTGGTATTTAGTTATTGGTAATCCAGTTATAAGTTCTATGGAAACTGTCTACCACTTCCATTCTAGGATGGGTAAAGGATTCAACAATCTTACTGGATGTTGATGCTCTACCTTTACCTGCTGACATTCCAAACATCTAGCTTAATAATTAGCTACATCCTTTTTCATACCCAGCCAGAACATATTCTTTCTTAAGGCTTAAATTAATTTTTGATACCCTAGAGGTCCTGCATAGGGTCTTTTATGATTCTCATCTAGAATTTCACTTTTTAATGAGTTCACATTGGGGATGTATAATATTTTTTTGTAAAAAATCATCCCCTTTTGGTTTTGAGTATACCCAACTATCTCATTTTTCTGCAATTTGTCTTGGATTTGTTCATATTTTGGGTCTTGTCTCATTACTTTTTGGATCAATCCTTCAATATCAAACTTTCCACTACTCCCAAGACTATTAAAATTTTGAAAATCATTCCTACTTAAAGCATATGCAATTTGATTTTCCTTCCCTTTGATATGTTTGATCTCCATGTCAAATTCACTAAGGAAGGACAACCATCTAGCTTGCCTAGCATTTAAATTAGGTTGTGTGAAAAAGTACTTCAAACTAATGTGATCTATCATTAATACAAACTGTTTTCCTAACAGATAATGTCTCCAAATCTTCAAAGCATGCATTACAGCAGCTAAATCTAAGTCATACACACTGTAATTTTGTTCATGTTTCTTTAATTTCCTTGACTCATATCCTATGACTAAGTTTTCTTGATGTAACACTCCTCCTAATCCCTCTTCACAAGAATTTGTACATACTACAAATTCTTGACTTGGATCAACAATCTTTAAAATTGGAGCAGTTGTGAGTTTAATTTTTAACTGTTCAAAATTATGTTGACATTTTTCTATCCACTCAAACTTCACTCCTTTCTTCTATAGAGATATGATGGGATATGCTAAGGTTATGAGCAATGCTTTACTTGGTAAATCGCTTCTCAAAATGGCATTATTCATATCCCTTAGGCAAAATTCATGGATTTTAAAGGTTCTGTTTTTTTTCATGTATTTAGATTTAGTTTATCCGTGTGCTTTGGATAGTGTTCCAGCCATAATTCTCTTCCTTTAGGAGTGTTGTAGTTAGAACATTGTACAATAGTGTTAAGTATAATAAATAATGACATCCTTTATTTGTTTGTACAAATAGTGTTGAGGGCACAATTGTGTATATGGAGGAGAGAGTTATGGTGCTCTAGGATACACTAGTACTCTCTTTTCAATATACTATCACAGGTGCATAAATACAAACTATTAGTGTCAGTATTTGCATCCTTCCACCAGTGATCAAATAAAATCTTTCATGTCACGTTAAGGGTCCCATTCTGAAACTTTTGTCATTCCATTAGGTCATCATGAAAAAATTTGGTCACTTGGTGCAGATTTAGGTCAAATATCACTCTTTTCAAAAATTTCATTACTTGCTGGCTCATTTCACCACTGTGCTGAGTTTAAATCAGTCATGAGTTGTCTTCATCATTTCAGTGTTTTCATCATGAATTTCATTCAATCAGAGTCTCCATTACGTCTTAAGGTTTTCAAGGTCCGTCAAATCACTATTTGCATGCATAAAAGTCCAACAAGTAAAAGAGTGACAATAAACACATTTGATTATGAAAGTTTGATTTGTAAATTTGATTTCAATTCAATATGTAATTTTATGTTTCTTAATATGTAATAATTTTTCATGGTTCCAAGGTAGCTGCATACTCAAGGTTCCATCAGCCAAGTAAGTCAAAGTTCCAAAAGTCATAGTGTTCCAAATTCACCAAAAGATCAAATCCAAAGATTAAGTGAAATGGTAATTTGCAATGTTAAAGTTGATTTTAAAGGAAATGTGGGTCCCAAAGCCAATTTATGAAATTTAAACAAGTATAAATGGCCATCAAAGACCAAAGAGACACTCATTTTCATCCCCATGCATTGAGCTCTCAAACTCCCCAAGTCAAAAATCAAATTTTGAGCAAGAAAATCAAGTTTTTTTTAAGGCACTGTGCTCCTACTTGAGGCACTGCACTTTTGAGAGAGAGGGAATTGCACTCTTTCTTGAGGTTTTGTGCTTTTTCTAGGGAGGTGTTTCACTCCTACTTCAGACATTGCACTCCTGCTTCAGGCATTGTGCTTTTTCCAACTTTCACCCACATCTTCAAATATTCTTTGCAAGTGGTCCAGTCATCAAACAATGGTTTTCAAAATCAAATACAAGTACGTTGCACCTTTGCAATTCCTCTTTTCTCTTCATAATTTCAAATTCATGGTGCAAAATTTCCTCACTCACCATTTCAACTTTTGAGCAAATAAACCCTAACTTTCACCATTACAAGCCAATATTGTTTCCCCTAGACCCTATTTTCCCTCCCTACACTTTAGAATCACTCCCCCTATCCCTACATCACCTTATCTCTCATTCCAAAGTCCCATTTCCTAAAACCCTACTCCTAGGCTCCATTTTCCTAGGCAACTAGATATATCCCTGTAATCAAATTCCCTACCCTCTCTCCCTAAGTTTTTCTATCCCCCACCACTTTCCTAAGCTCCCTAACTCCCTTCCCCAATTCCATAGATTTTCCTACACTAATCCCAATTCCATAAACCTATATCCTACCCCTTTCCCTTCCCCTTCACTACAGTTTCAAAACAATACAAATACTATGGATGAGGAAATACATATTATGGAGGAGCAGATGAAAATAGAAGAGGAAAGGAGACAACACAAAGGAGGCAGGATTTTGAGTCTTGAACCATCGAACACAAGAGAATTTGTGGCCTCGCCCATGACAATCAATTGATTCGAACATGTGAGCTGTTTTGACATGTTTGAAATGGTCCAAAGTGTAAAACATCACCCTGCTTTAACAATACATTTTATCTCAAGACTTATTATGCAGAATTATGAATTACGGATAAATAATTCTTCCCTAGACAGGTGCTAATCTAGAACAATGGGTCAAATACTTTACGACTATATTTCCTAACTATAAACAAACACACAGAATGAAAAAATAATCTTACTTGGAGTCCAAGCACTTCCAAAATATTCTTTTGTCTCTTTTTTTGTAGCTTCAAATTCCAGTCGGCTATGCAAAATATTTCCTACAAGAACGAACACTAAAAAACAAGAGATAGCAATAATATAGACGTCTATTCAAGTTATTTAGCTAAATCAATAAAGCATAAACCATATACATCAAATAATAAATCATGATATGGAGAATCAAAGCTTATAAAAATGCATATAGTGAAAAATAAGCAGTAATATTTATTAATGATAGAAGGAGAGGTTACAACCCAGTGATTGATTTGGTGTCACCATCTCCAGCAGCATCCCAGCCTCATCACAATGCAAATATCTCTAGAAATATGTCACTCAAATCAACTTCTCAATTGAAATTCCACCAACATTTCTCTACTCAAATTCTTCCTTTCCAAACACTAAGATTTTTGCTCAATTTATAGAGGAGCTGAAGGTAGTTTTACAATCAATTACTTTCCAATAATAGGCAAGACATGTTCCCAATCTTGTAGATTTCAAATGGACACTTGGATTCAAAGCTTGACACATGTGAACTCTTCTAGAAGGCACTGGCCAAGTGGAGATTCTGGAACAATGAGAATTTCACTCCTAGTATGACAAACGCACCTATGAATGTCGAGAAGTGCTTTGTAGAGCAGGCTTGCATGGTGCTACCTGCATATGCAACGCACTTAGTCCATTTATAGGCAGCGTTGATGAGCTATCATATGATATAATATAAACTTCAAATCTTGGAAATCTTTGCAGATGAAAGTCTTGAATGATTTTTCTTGTTCTTTGTCTTAGGGAATGTAGCAACTGAAATGATAGGGGATGATATACCCTATTCATTGGTCATGGAGATTATTTCTAGTTAACCAGGTCATTAGGAACGATGTCCATATTTACCTATAACAAATTCCCCCTAAAGCATGAAGTCAGAATAATAATAACAATATTTTGATTGATATGCTTTACACTGTGATGGGATGGAGATGAAGTGGAGTGGCCATCTACATCAATCTTATAATACATTACATCATGATATATCCTCTTTGATCATAATTTCTGAGGGTATACATTCCCATGTTCAACACATAAACAATCTAATAACATGTACATAATTCAAAAAGTCGTCAACATTGGAGTGTTGCCCAATACAGAAATGCCTAGAGATATAGGCCCATGTTCGGATGACGATTTGTATGTAAGGTCACCGTACATATGATGTGTATAAAAATCCTAAAATCACAGCCTGGATGGTTGAAACTAGATCCGGGTTTTTCTTATCTCATTCACTCGATCATTTGGGTACAAGTCTAGCCATGCGAATATATGATTTGTAGTCGAACATGGAAAGACATTGTTTGATTACCAGCCAATGATGTAAGCTGTTAACAAATGTGAGAGAACCACCATTAATGTCAATGGACCTCAAAGTACTGCAGTACATTTCATAAGGTGTGAATAGATGATTTAATGTCGAACGACAAAAAAAATATTTTGGTAAAAATTCCAAAAGCGAGGATATTGTCGATGTTGTAACAAGCCTCATGGTACTAGAATCAAATGTTTCTAAGTGAACTTCCTAGATAATAATTTTTTGTCGACAGGAAGCCACCTTATTGTGAAATGAGAGTTACTAATTTCAGAGACAAAGGTATGACTTGATATAGCAATTTTCAGGGATGACGGTCATGAGAATGAAGGTTCATGAGTATTGTAGAAGGATGAGTATTCACTGGATGACTTCTCTTGAACATATTGGTGACACTGAGATGACTTGGCAACATTGACCCAAAAACAAAGTGAAGATATGATGAACCATAGGTATGAATGAACCGTCAAGAAAATTACCCAACCCAAACAGTCACGGTGATGGAGTGAAGTGTCATGTTCAAGAGAGATTTGCTACCATAATGAATTCTACTTACTTTCCCAAATTTTCCCCGGTCATTTGTCGACCAGTACCTCTTTATTTTTTAACAAGCTTGAGGAGGATAACATTTGCTTGATTTATAATTTAACCCTTCAGGTGAATAATGTATCACTATTTAATAATTTAACGAGTCTAGCGATGAATGAAACTCGATCCTTGCCATTATTGACAAGCCTGTCACTATTTTATGTTTTAACGAGCTTAACGACAGTGAAAGCCTAGTCCTTTTTCTTATTTAGAGAGTTTGAAAAAGAGGACAAAAGAAAACTCCAAAAAGTACTTTTTCGTATAGTTGTCACTCAAATCCAAAACAATGTAAAATAATATCTGAGAGAACCTCTTTAGTCATGTTCGACCAAGGTATTCCTTTTTCGTAAATAATCTATCTCAGTCCAGAAAAGGGTTGAACTTATATTGAGTAGATATCAATTCATGTACTTTTACGAGCTCGAAAATACAAGTGCTCGGCAATATTTTCACATTATCGGAGAATGAAAAGAGCTAAAAGAAGACTACATAGGTTCCTTTTTCACTGTTATCGAAGCTCAAAAAAGAGATAAAAGTGTGCTTCAAATCCTTTTTCACTTTTAAGAAAGCTCGAAAAATAAGGAGAAAAAGTATGTTTTTTGGTCAAATCGTTCTTGAAATAAATCTGTACGACTAATCTGTTCATCAGTTGTAAGACCTGTTTCATAGCAACACCAAATGGATTAAAAATACCTGTTTCATGATAAAAAACATAATAAAACTATAGTCACAGCAATAAATGTAATTTACAAATAATTAAATGACTATTAAAAGTAGTTTCACTATTCATTTTTGCCATTCCAAAGTTACCATTTGTATTTTGGAGCTCTGAACCTGATTTTGCCCCCAAACTTCAAGTGCTGATTACGATCATTTCTATGGACATATTTCATTTCCATTTGATCCAGGTTAGTGCCATGAACCTCCTCTTTCCTTTAGTAATCATTTCATTTCCAAATTTTGCAAATTTTCAGGGTTTTAAGGCCCCTAGGATAAATTCTACCCAAAAAGAGGGCAACGCAACCCTGAATGTCGAAACCTGTGTTGCATAGCAAGTAAAGTGAAGGCTACTTGCATACACAATGCATTGTCTCTTGTTAGGGACTGAGTTGGGTGCAATCTAGTTTTTTGTTTTTTGCATTATGCCCAAAATCTGCCTAAATTTTTCCATTGAATGGAATGTAATGGTTCTTATGGTTGTGTTTCTGGTTTTCATCAGATTACATTGACGATTACATGGAGGGAAACATAAAATGAAGAACATGATATGATTGCCTTGAATGATCTGGGCATAGTAAGAGCCCTAAGAGATTGTGGACTTCTTAATTACTTCAGGTTGTCATGGATGAGGCAACAAATAGAACTCTTGGAGTTCTTAGTTCGAGCATGGGATCCAGATATCGAAGCATTTCATATTAAGAACTAAGTGGTTCATATAAAAATCGAGGATGTATACTTTCTCACAGGTTTTTCGAGGAAATTCTTGCCTATTTCACTCTTAGGGTCTATTGTTGGAGGAGAGACTGTGAGAGATTATTTTTTGCAACATTGTTATCCAGGGGTAGAGCCAAGAAAATATGGAAATATAAACATCTGGGATGTTAGATATTTTCCTTTAAGAACTATCCTTTTCACGATTGCAAAAATTGACGGCACTGTTACTCTACATGTAGCGAATAGATCGTATATGCAGCATGCACTAGAGTGCTTGGAGCCAATAGTCTTCAACTGGTCTGAAGTTGTTCATTCTCAAATAAAGGAACAACTTAACAAAGAAAAGGGAGGAAGGAAGAAGAATTTCAGTTATAGTTCAATCCTTATATCCTTCGCTTTAGAATGGATTCCACTAATGCAGCCACAACATGTGACACTGGATTTTTCTAATCCTAGAGATCCACGGAGGCAGAGATGGGTAGAAATTATGGGTAGGCATGTAGGCCAATCTACCATTGTGTTCTCGACTACATTCTTTGCCTGGTTTCGGTGACATATTGTCGCCATTGATGAGTATGCATACACAGGTGTTGATTTTAGAGGAGATCTAGATTTAGCATTACTAGAAGGCATTCAGTGGCGTGCAATGGGTAAGAATGTTTTGACCATGTTTTTTATTTTCCTAAGGTTTATACATTTTTTTTGTATTTTTATTTTTTCCCAAGACTAAACTGAATTTTTTATGTAATGTAGATGTTGGTTGTGTTCAACCAGTAGAGGAACCAGAGCATGAGGTAGATCCGCCAGCAGAGAGGTTGTCGGGAGAGAAGCCCTTCAGGATCTTGATATGGTTGAGATTCTGACTAATATTTTCCAGCACATAGAGGGGTTGACCTTCGAGATTCAAGATTGGAGGATCGAAGAGTTACCCATGTGACTGCAGTGACACACTATTGGGGTTCCTAACCACTAGATGTGGTTACTCTGTAGGATAGCTAGATCTATAGCATGTTACAACGAGCACCACTAGTTTACTTTTGACATTTTTCATACATTTTGAGGTCAGATGACCAATGTGTCTTGGGCACAAATTTTGTAAAAACCTATAACTATCTCTCTATATGATTTCAGCGTTTTCCCATGTTTATTGTGCAATCCTATTCAATTATGTGAATGTTTTCTTTACATATGTTGCAAATTTCTGTCTAAAACTTGATTAGCTAATGAATTAGTGAATGTGTTCAAATTTCTAGAAATGTGTTGATATTGAATAAAATCATAATGTCTTTCCAAAATTCAAACTTTTAGGAACAATCTATGTAGTGATGGATTTCTAACAGTATAAACACTAGTAAGTTGTAATACCACAAGTTGTGAGTCTAACCTTATGATGACATGGTTAATACCAAATGAAATGACATCAGAGAGAATTTCGATCAATGCGCTATACTCAGCGATATTGTTTGTCAATCTACCAACACAAATCCCTTGAGTACTCACTAACTCGCCATTTGGAGTGAAAATGGCCCACGCTGCAGAAGATAGATTCTGCGTACTATGATTAGCACCATCAACATATCCAAAAAATGGGTCTGAAGATTCAGACATCTACAATGAAATGTAAAGAAAATTACTAATGTCAAGAAAACTCTAAAAAATAAACTAAGATAGTGAATTCAAATCAACAGCATATATATACAATATAATACAAAATATTACTACACTCATGATTAAGCATAGTAACGTTTCAGATACAACCCATTTCTAGGCTGCACCAACGGAATTCCATCATTATCAACCAGCTCATAGGCACCCTTAGCAAGAAATATTTTGACAATATAGGGGCCATGCCATAATGGCTCAAATTTTCCTGTTACTATTACATTAGCTTCTTGATCGTAAAGAAGGACCAAGTCGCCCTCTGAGAAAATGTGAGGCTGGACATTTTTGTCATATTGCGCCTTTATACGTCTCTTATGCACTTCATTGGCCAATTGGGCTTCACGACACATTTCATCAAGATGGATGAGGTTAAGGAGACGAACGTCTTCTTCTTAGGTGTTACGTAACAAGTCTATTGCGAGTTTTAACAATGGTATTTCACATTGGATTTGTAAGATAGATTCCGGACCATACACCAATTGAAAAGGAGTAAATCCAACCGCGTTTCTCACCAAGGTTTGGTATGCCGACAAGGCGGAGTACATGATCAAATTCCAATTTCTTTTACAAACTCCTATCATTCGTTGAAGCATACATTTAAGAATCTTGTTGATGGCTTCAACTTGCCCATTTGATTGTGGATAATAAGGAGTAGAATTATCATGTGACAATCCTAACTTGGCAGTTAATTCATTCATCATGTGGTTGCAAAAATTCTTCCCATGATCTATAACTATAGCCTGTGCAACCCCAAACCGTGCAATAACATGATTAAAGAAAAAGAATGCAGTTGTCTATCCTGTGTTGTTGAATGTAGGCATCGCTTCGGCCCATTTCGTAAAATAGTTGACTATGAAAATAATATAACCATGCCCCCTCAAATGAACGAGGGTTACAAGTCATGAATTCAATACCCCATTTTGAAAATGGTCCCACATTAACAGCAGAATGCATTGTCGCTAGTGGTTTTCGGATTTTACGATAAAAAATCTGGAACGCCTGACAAATTCTGACTGCAAGTATGCAATCTAGAAAAATAGTAGGCCAAAAGTAACTGGCGCAGAGTATCTTCTGCATGGTAGCATATCTAGATAAATTTCCACCACAAGCCCCAGCATGAAAATCGTTCAAAACATTTTTGGCCTCCTCATGAGTGAGGCACCTCCTTAAAATGGTATCGACACCATGATGATAAAGTGTATCGCAGACGATCAAATAATATTTGGCTTGGTATTGAATACGTCATTGTTCAGAGTAAGGGGTATCCGGTTGAAAAGTTTGAGTTTTGAGATAAATGATGAAATATCCATACCAAGGATCAGATGATCCAATAAAAAATACAGACTCGTCAGGAATTGATTGTTCCGACGTAGTTGCAGTACTATCAGAGGGGAGGTCACAGAGAAGCTCAGCCAAAACTAAATACTTATTTGACTTGGATTTGATGAATTCCAAATCAAATTCTTGCAAAATGACAATCCATTTTGAATATTTTCCCCCCAGCAATTGACGTGATAAGATATAAGTCATGGGGTTGCAATCTAAAATAACAGTGGTTTTTTGGAGCAAGATATAATGGTGAAATATTTGGATAGCTTGAATAGATTCCAAGGCAAGCTTTTCTACGTATGAATACTTAACTTTCGTATCATTGAGATTTTGACTCAAATAATAGATCAGATGTTCAATTCCATCTTTTACTTGGACCAATACCATAGCAATGGTCATTTCAGCCGCGCTGATATATAGGAAATAATCATTTTGATAATTAGCGGATACATTAATGACGCTCAGACAAGAGTATCCTTGACAACATCAAAATAATCTTGCGCAACTTGGTCCCAATGGAAGGGAACCCCCTTTTTCAAGGGTTGAATAAATCCTTTATCCATTTCGGCGTAGTTTGGAATGAACCTTCTTAGGAAGTTAGCCTTGCCTTGAGGTTTTTGTATCTGAAGTAAATTTGATAGCACAGGAAAATCAATAATGGCTTGAACCTTCAATGGGTCGATTCAAATTCCTTATTTTGAGACTACGAATCCAAGAAAATGACCAGAACCAACACAAAACACACATTTATATGGATTGAGGCATATTTTGTAGTGTTGGCAGCGTAAGAAAATAGCTCTCAAATGCATCGAGTGATCAGTCTGATTTCGTGAATGCGCTGGTAAATCATCTAGATGCGGTTGAACAATGTGCTTGATGTCATTGAAAGCGTAATCCATTACTCTCTGAAAAGTTTCCCCAGCATTCTTTAAACTAAACGGAAGTTTCCTATAAGAAAATGTGCCCTAGGGATAGATGAATGCTGTCTTATGTTGATCTTCTGGGTGGATATTGATTTGATTGTAGCTGGAAAATCCATCCATGAATTAAAATATTTCAGATCCAGCACAATCATCAATAATCTGGTAAATAAAGGGAGTAGGATAGTTGTCTTTTGGACAAGCATGATTAACATCTCGATAATCGATGCACACTCTAATGGTTCCTTGTTTTTTCATAATAGGAACCATATTGGAAAGGCACTCAGTTAGCGAAATAGGGTAAACGAAACCAGCACAAAAAAGTTTTTCAACTTTTTCTTTGATGGCAATGACTTTCTTTGGATGAACATGACAAAGTTGTTGACGCACCGAATTTACATCAGGATACATATTAATAGTGTGTTCAACTATACTAGTATCTATGCCTGGAATTTCCTCGTAAGACCAAGAAAATACATCACGGAATTCACGAAATAGAGAGCTATATAATTCAAGTTTTGAAGGAGAACAAGATACACCGACATGAATATTTTCTACAATGCCAGGTTTGGTAGAAATATCGATCGAAATGGTTTCTTCAATATTTGACAGATTTCGCTCGGAATCGATTGCATTAATAGGTAAATAATTTGAAAAGAAGTTTTTGATTGATGGGTGATATAGTTCACTAAGATAGTTTTCTTCATAATCAGGAAGATGGGAATGATGATGATAATATTCCCATCGTTCTCCTTTTGACATCATGGCTTCCAAAACATTTTCATCTGTCAAAAACATTGAGGAAAATGGATCAGATGGAGCATCAAATCTAAGGAACGATCAACCCAAACACTCGACGACGCTGATTTCAGATTCGTCGCCCAAGCCAGATAGATTGATTGTTATGCCAGCTCAATAGGGCTAGGCAGTGCTAGGCGGCAGAAACTCATCCAACGTAGTAATTTTAGAATCACTTGTACTCTCCTTTAAGTCAGATAGAGTGGAAGAGATCATGTAGCAAATCTCTATACTTGCAATTTTTGCCAACGTCGTAGGCAGTGGTAATGCAAAGGTTCCCATGAGAGTGGAATATTTTAAGAGTCCTACACCAATGTTCTGAATTTCTAGTTGGGGTATGTGAACAAACAGAATGCTTCCAATTAACTGTGAAGCAGAGGAAAATAAGGATACTTGATTGATGACTGTGATAGCAACTTTATATGGAAAGGAAATCATTCTGAAATATGTAGAAACAATTGTAGTCATTGCATATACCCATGGCCTTCTAAGTAGAATATTATAGTCAAGGCGTCTGTCAACAACGTCGACATCAACATTCACTATTTTCCCCCAAGTTCCACATGTAGTTTATTAATAATACCACAAGGCTTATATGTTCATCCATAAAAAGCCTTCACCGTCATTGATGATTATGATAAGTGCGGTGAGCCAAGTGACTTCCAAAAATTTAGAGACATAATGCACGTAGATGATCCCTCATCATTAATAGTACAATGAAAAAGGTGATTGAGAAAATTTACGTATATGGAGAATGCTAATTCTGCTGGTAGTTGCGGCACATAGCCCATATGATTAAAGACGACAAGCTTAGAATCAATCAGATCAATTCCACCGATAGCCGAAAATAAAGCCTTTTTTTGGGAGGGATAATTTTGTAATACCTCAAGAGAAGACATAGCTGAAGGGGATTGAGCCAAATATTCAACTATATTATATTTTTTTGTAGCTCTTGCTCAAGGATTATATGTCGATTTTTGAATTACTCCCTTTGGTGGCTCGATTGTCAATTTAGGAATAGCAGTAGGCAGTACTAATTCCGTAGAAGGATTCATAGTCGAGGTAGTAGGTTGATCAATGGCCTGAATACCATAATATTTATTACAATTTGACACCAAAATATATGTTGAAGGTTTTGTGACAGATAACATAATAACTTGTGAACTAGAAGCTGGATCCGTAGCAACCATATCAGTGTCTGGATTTGGAAATGGGTATGTAAACACAGCTGACGCATGGGAAGTCTTGATGATATTTGATACTTCAACGCGGTCAGGAAAATCCCTAACAAAGTGTTCCTCATTACATATTATGCATGGATAACAAGTTTTCCTTGGTCCAGATGATTGATCAGATGATTTTTCCTGCGGGTTAGAAGTTTTCCTTTTCTTTGATTTCCATTTTTTCTTACCTCCGGGGTGCTTGTAACTTTTTCCTTTGTCAAACGACATAGCATTTATTTCGGAAGCATGAGCAGGATCAGATGTAGTAGTGTGGTGTGTGCTTGTAGTGCCAATCAAGCCGTCTCTGGCATGAGAGTCCTTTAATTGAGGAGAAACATTAAAATTAGACCTCGGCGCATTAGGAATTTTTTCATAGAGCGTGCCAGACTGAGTATAAATCAAGTCTAAATATTGGGCACGAGTGATAAATTTCTCTTTTGTGACAATACCACCCTTAGCCACATCCTCAGTTATAGATGGTAACAGGGACTTAATGAACCATTCAACAAGGAGCTGATCAGGAACAAATGTCTTAACCATTCTACGACGATGACGCCACTCATGAATATGATCAGAAATGTGAGTAGAATTAGTCTATTTGAAATTTGTCAAGAGTTCTGTTCTAGTTTCATATCTGATGGGTAACTGGAAATGAGTAAAAAATACAGTAGCTAGGGCAGTGAAATTATCAAAAGAAGCTCTAGGTAACTCAAGGTACCATTTGGCAGCCCAACCTGTGAGTGTACATGGGAAAAGACGTAGTTGAATAGAATCATCATTCAGAGAGTTTGATGAACACCACAAATGATAATTCATGACATGAGTCGACGGATCTTCTCCAGGGTTTCCATTGAACTTAGGAATATCTGAGGGTAATTTGTGAGGTCTCATTGGCCACCAAGGAGCATAGTTGATTGGATCATTGGTTAACCGATTTAAATCTGGTAAATATAAAGTTGCAATAAAAGAAAACTATCTATTAAGGTCAGGTTGAGAATAACCAGGGTAAGATGGAATTTCTTGAGCAATGGGCCTTTGAGCACCAACATAAGGAATCTGCTACTGGTAACCCAGATAAGGGTTGTTTTGAAAAGCAAACGCTTGAGGATTCTGTTGACCAAAACTTGGATATGATACTTGTTCAAATGAATTTTGAGGCATTTGCGCCTAAGGTTGCCAAGGGGTCTGTCCACCAATGTTATAACCCAAATTAGGATAACTTGGATTCGGTTGAGGATAAGTATAACTAGGTTGTGGCTGTGACATCGCATAAAATGGTAAACTAGCTTATGAATAAATGATTCCGGATACAGGTTGTTGTAAATTAACCGAATGATTTCGAGTCTATGAACCCAACATTTGAGAGTATTGAGTTGAAGTACCCTCTTGATAAGGTTGTTGTACAACATTTTGATTCTATAACAGGGGTAAATATGTATTAACAAGTGGTAATGACATGGGTGTAACAGGTTGAACTGGTTGATACGAGTGTACAACCATTTGTGGTTGGATAGGAAGAGTGGGCTGCCATTGAAAAACATTCATTTTGACATTAGGTTGACCAAAAAGTGACGGAGTATTATCATATTCGGTGACCAAAGGTTGCCCCCCGGCATGAGGAGCATAATAAGATGGAAAATATTGTTCTCCAAATGTTGGGAGTCCAGTTTATATGGTACTTAAAGCAATAGACCCAGAAGGATCGTCTTGATATTGCCCTAATGATGTATATAAAGAATCAAGTCGTTCAATACTTACTATAGGATTACTAGTTAAAATACCAGATGATGACATTGGTAAATACCATGGTTTTGAAGATGCACAAGATTAATTTCCAGATAATTATTTATAACTTGATGGGACCATAGGGAAACCATGAAAATATGACTCTGGTGAAGTGGTAAACATCAACGGGGTAGCAAGGGCAGGTACTGACGTAATTGGAACTGATGACCCAACCGAAGATGTTGGTTCAAGCATGGTTACTTGACCAAATTTATACCTTTTTAGATTGACAAGAGTTTGAATGGGAACAAGATCAACAAAAGAAGATGGTAACTATTGAGAAAAAGACTCATATAGGTAAAGGTCTTCCCCAAAATGGGTTGGAGTTAAATGTGTCTTGTCTTGTGGAATTTCTTCAATCACAATTAAACCAAGTGGAAGTATTTCACCGTTAGGCCCAAAGTATATTTCAGGTGGTGTACTGTGTGATATGGGAGACTCAATAGCTACAAAAATTTGTGGAATGACCAAGGCAGGAACAACTTCTGATTGTTCTACTTCAGGATTCAGATGTTCTACAAATAAGAGACAGGATCTAGATCAATTTTTGGTTAAAAAACATCGGGTCCAGGAGGTATGGTCTCACTGATTGGATGGATCATGACCACAGGTAGCTATGAGGACTCCGTTTCGACAACAGTAGACAAACCGGGATGTGTAGAAACAACTCAAGCTAACTCTAGTTTATGGGAAGATGATTTTTCACCAAAGGTACGGATTGTACTTGATTCGGCAGATCGTGATCACCTTTGCCTACCAGAAGTAACTTCTGGTGGTAAAGGTGGTTTTAATGCTAATCTACACGAATGACAGGGGAAAGGATTTGGTTCTTCCACGATTATTGATTTATTTTAACCAAAAACAAATAAACAAAATAAAATGGTAATGCTAGGCAAAAGGGTTTACCAAGAAACTGTGAACTGTAGAATACCTCCTAGCAAACCAAGAAGTACGGGTAGGCAATCTCCTCGAATGTTGTGTTTGGTGTATCACAATTTGTAAGGCGGCCAACTTGGTTCACTATGGATGGATCACACCTAAAAATTTTCCTCCCAAATATACTCGAAGGTACGTGGAGGCCCAAGTCTGTATTAGCGTTGTCTGATGCGAAACCGCACAGTGAGAGCACCCCTTTATACTTTTCGTACTATAACACCGCCTGATATACCCGAAAGTACATGGACGAGCTACGATATACTTACGTACATGGAGTGAGGTATCACACTCAGAATGTATCGTATACAAGTTAACGAAAACTGCTATGTTTTACAACGCCGGAACATGTCTCTAGCCTATACCTTCTAAATGTTATTGTTATGGTTCCAATGCTTTGTTAGGTAAATTGAGATAAATTTTAAGTTGATCTTGTTTATCAATTTTCCTTTCAAAGGTTCATCGTGATGATGTATTGGAAATCCCTAAAATGCAAACTAAGAATGTTAAGCAATCTTTCACTTTTAGTTTTTCAATGAAAATCCTAGCTATTAGAGGGAAAGAGCAATCAATTTGAGAGAAAACAAATCAATGAACACAAACTAAATGTAGATTTCCTAATTGTTCCTTTTGAAAAACACACAAACCACTACATGCAAATGCAGGTTTTTCTTTTTAGTTCCTTTAATGTTATGAATGCAGAAAAGAAACTAAGTGCACTAATCAATAAAAACAAATGCCTTTTACTTTTGAGAAATGAGCAATATAAACAACAATTTCTCTTTTGAATGAAAAATTAGGAATTTAACAACAATTTATCGTATCAGGAAATAAAGAATTTACGACAATTTCCTTTTTCAAAAGAAAATATATTTATTGCGACAATGAAAATACATTTAAATTAATTTGTTAATGATAAACAAAAATTCTTTAAAAAAACATTGAAAAAACTATTATGTCAAAGGAGGAAGAGGTAGATAGGTTCACTGGTCAATATGAGGCTTAGGATTTTCAAAAAAAAGCAGAAAAAAAACTAAAACAAATTGAAAATACAAATTCAAGTGAATTTGGATGGTTTTAGGAGGCAACGTAGTCTCTAAAGAGAGACAGTGCTTTGCAACGCAGGCCTGAAAGGGAGACAATGCTATGCAAAACACTGTGTCCTATCCAAGAGTGCATTGGGCGCAGTGTATATGGAAAAACATAGCTATTTAACACACTCCTCTTGCAAATTTGGATTTCAAAAAGCCTAATATTTGTGAGTAACAACTACTGGGTGAATAAACAGAGAAAATTAGAGGCTAAAACACCTAGGATAAAGAGTAATTTCCCCAGCGGAGTTGCCAATTTGTTATGCAGAATTATGAATTACGAATAAATCATTCTTCCCTAGACAGGTGCTAATCTGGAACAACAGGTCAAAGACTTTATGACTATCTTTCCTAACTATAAACAGACACACAGAATGAAACAAGAATATTACTTGGAGTCCAAGCGCTTCCAAAATCTCCTTCTGTCGCTTTTTCTATAGCTTCAAATTCTAGCCAGCTATGAAAAATATTTCCTACAAGAATGAACACTAAAAAACAAGAGATAGCAATAATACATATTTCTATTCAAGTTATTTAGGTAAATCAATAAATCATAAACCATATACATAAAATAAGAAATCATGATATGGCGAATCAAAGCTTATACAAATGCATATAGGGAAAAATAATCAGTAATCTTTATTAATGATAGAATGGGAGGTTACAACCCAGTGATTGATTTGGTGTCACCATCTCCAACAGCATCCCAACCTCATCACAATGCAAATATCTCCAAAAACATGTCACTCAAATAAACTCCTTAATTGAAATTCCACCGGCATTTCTCTACTCAAATTTTTCCTTTCCAAACACTAAGATTTGTGCTCAATTTATAGAGGAGATGAAGGTTTTTTTATAATCAAAGACTTTCCAATAATATGTAAGACATGTCCCCAATCTTGTAGATGTCAAATGGACACTTGGATTCAAAGCTTGACACATGTGAAATCTTCTAGAAGGCACTAGCTAAGTGGAGATTCCGAAACAATGAGAATTTCACTCCCAATGTGACAAATCCACCTATGAATGTCGAGAAGTGCTTTGTAGAGCAGCCTTGCATGGGGCTACCTGCATATGCAATGCACTTAGTCCCTTTAGAGGCAGTGTTGATGAGATCTCATATGATATATTATAAACTTCAAGTCTTGGAAACCTTTGCAGATGAAAGTCTTGAATGATTTGTCTTGTTCTTTGTCTTAGGGCATGTAGCAAATGAAATTATAAGGGATGATAGACCCTATTCATTGGTCTTGGAGGTGATTTCCAAGTAACCAGGTCATTGGGAATGATGCCCAAATTGACCTATAACAATACTCAAAGACAATTAAGTGACCATTGCAGAAGTAACCTTCACCATCTCCACAGATACTATTGTTGCAGCCACAAGAATACCTAATGTGGGTGAGAAGTGGTTTAAGGAAAAATATATAGATAGTCAACGTTATGAACCATTTCTCAAGCCAAGGTACAAAAATGATAAAAATAAATTCTTTCCTTTCAGCCACCTACTTGACATATTTTCTCCCATGATGAAGATCATCATTAAGTAGTTCACCTGAGAGGGCAGATTGTCTAGACTATATGTCTATCATATCAAGCTGCTCATCCATTTCACAAGGGTGAAATTTCTCAACATCCCTCACTATTTGTACATGAGTATTGATAAAATTTCATACATATTGCAGAACAGAGAGTATGAACATCAAATGAAAAAATTCTTTCATCACTCTTTAATCAAAATAATTTTCCTTCATCATCTCAACCCGCTAAATATTTCATGGGAGAGCTTTATTGAGAATTATGCCTCCAATACTCCACCACCTTAGCCTACTAGAACAATTCCACCACTAGCATCAGTATCTAAAAGACAAACAAGGTCATCTGGCAAGGCTACAGTCAAAGAGTTCAAAGAAGTAAAAAAGTTCAAACCTATTAGAGCGGACTTAGGCAAGTGTTTGCTCCAAAAATTATGAAAGGGGCCTTGCCTTATTCATTAGCAAAGTAGGTACACCAGGATGAGCAGCGAGAAAAGACAGTTGTCCATGAAGAGGAAGACATTCATGAAGAAGAAATAGACTTTTAGTTGATGGATTTGGATGAGAGAGATTATCAGGAGGCCTAAAAGAGGATCATCAAAGAGAAATATTCCATGATCAAAAAATTGCAGGACAACATGGCAAGAGCTCAATTTGTCATATCATTCCTTGAACAAGAGAACAAGTAGTTGAAACACAAGCAAGTAATCATGGAGATAGAGCTGCTAAAAGAAAAAAGAAAAGAAACCAAGGGTAAGGCAATGATGGAACTTGATGATTCTGACCATGATGACACTCAAAACAAAAAATCAAGACCAAAAACAAGAGGTCTTAAGAGATCTCTGCAGCAAAAAAAACATGAGGCAGAGAAACTTAGTTTTGAAGAAAGAATTTCCAAGGAAGTTGAAGATGATAGAGAGATATGGTTAGATAGGGTAAACCTCGACATTGATAATATACTTCACAAGGAAAATAAATACAATTAAATGCTCAGACACATGTCTAACAGGTATGTAACTAGGAACAAGGTCTGCAACATCAAACTCAAGTAGTTGAAGAAAAGTACAAACAAACCCTAATCAAGAAAAATGAGGAAGATAAACTTGAGATCCTTGTTGATGCTTCCCTAATTACTTGAGGAACATCATGAGCTCTCCATCTACCCATTTTGAATATTTTTGGGTAATATTTTGCAATTTTGGGCATTTTGACAAATTTTGACTAGTTTTCAGCATAATCCACTTGTCAAAAATGCAATGGCTAGGGAATTTCACTTCTTCTAGGAGCCTCCAAATGACAAATGAGAACCACCATTGGATTCAGAAGGCCTTATACATAAAATTTTTACTATTGGCACACCAAACTTGGATATTCTAGTAGGGCGAAATGGCCAAAAACACCCAAAAAATCACCTTTCTGTGTTGGGAAACCAGCTCCAAAAATAGAAGAAAAGAGATATCAACACCTTATAAATACTCCACTTCGAGGGGGCAACCTCCAATACATTAAATGAATAAAAAATTCTTTAATGATACAAATTACAAAACCTCCTTTCTATATATAGGTGTCCATGGGGCCACAATGTAATCCTAGTCGGGCCACAATGTAATCCTAGCTGACCTAACAATAATAATTTAAGGGCACAATAATAACAATATGGGGGTTAAAAGGGTACAATAATAACAATAAGGGGGTTACACTAACAACAATAAGGGACTATACTAGTAATATAGGGACCTAACATGCCCCTCTCCTTCACAAAAGTGTTGTCCTCAACGCTCTAGTGACTCTGGTTGCTTCTCTATAAAATTCTCATCCTCCCTTGTAGAATCTTCAGTGGGTAAGTTCTTCCACTTGATGAGAAACTCTGAAATTGATCGATTTCGTAGCTGTTGATTTCTTGTTTCTGTGACTTCTTCAGGTTCCAATGTGATTTTCCCTTCCTCATCAAGTTCTGGCAATATTTTTTGAACTGGAAGATTTTCACCTATAACCCTCTTTAAGCATGAATCATGGAAAAATTGATGCACTCGTGAAGAAGCAGGAAGCTCCAATTTATGCTCTGTTGTGGACGGATATTTACAGTCTATTTCATTTTCTTCTAAGTAGAAAATAATTCATAGCTCTTATGCTATTTTCTCAAAACCCTATAAATCTAAAGCATCTCATCAGATACTCTCTTGTGTTGATTTTTTTACCTACCTTTCTCCTTCAAATCCTTGAAATTTTTATCCTTGTTTTCCCTGACCTATTCACCATCCAACACCTCAAAAAATCAATCAATCAAACCCTTGTGCTACTATAACTAGCCTAATATCTCATTGATCCAGTCATATTGGCCGAGATCCATTGGGGAGAGCCCTATCTTGCCTATTAGGGCTATCTACTTGGAAAAATATTGGTTTGTGGTTAACTTTGCTGGTCTCTTGTCAGCCTCAGAGATTCGGTGGAGTGATAACATGTACTCACTTTTATTTTCACATGGATAATAAAATGATGACAACATTTTATTTTACAGTGACAAGGATAAATATGTATTGGAGCTAGAACTTTATCACATCAATGCATCCTTTCCTTCCCAGCACGACAATATTCCATTGGTAATGGAGCTCAATTTTTGAACTGACATTTGTCTTCAAGACTATTTCATGATAAAGAAAACATGCAGCCATTATTGGATTTCATTCGAGCACACAAATACCACAACCATGCCATTTTTATTTCCTTGGTTAACATATTACATCATTGTGTTTGATAGTTCATTCATTATTATTATATGCACAAAAAATCTCTATCAAGTAGCAGAGAAATATTGCTTGCCTGTTTTAGAGATATATAATATGAATTGATTAAAAATTCACAAGGCTATTTCGATTCTCATATTTCTATTTCAATTCTTTAGAAATATTCAAATACAAAATCAACTCAAATAAAACTAAAATAGAAAATCCTAATTATGAATATGTTTCTCTCTACTACCCTGCAATGATGTTATTTTTCTGAATTATACTTGAATTTCATTGATAATAACCTAGATTTATATATTGATTTTAGCACCAAATTGACATCTTGGTAAACATATGAATATCCCATTAAATATGATTCCAATAATCTCACCTTTAGCCTAAGCACATGCCAAAGTAATTTTTGAGGTGTGAATTTTTATTAGATGCACTATTTGTTTGTTTTCTTCAGTCAGAAAAGGGTTTTCTCTTGGTTTTATGTGACTTTAAATTTATCATATGTAGGATGTTTAGAAATGGGAAAGAATAACATGTGACATTTATCTTGTAGAAATGTATGTTGAATGAAAGGATAAAAATTTTAACCAAGCTACCATTCTCTTTGGTAAAGGCAGAGGAACATCTTAAAAAACTAAGTAAGAATACACCACATACAAAGTTTGAACATAAGTAATATATGGATTTTTCTTTTGCAGATATGTTCTATTTTCTATCCAAGATATCACAGCAAGAAAAATATTGATAGTGTAGAAATTTTTTGAGGATCTCATTGAGATCAATTTTTTTTATGTCCTACTATATTGATACCTTCTCATGATAGGAAGTCTTTAAATATGAATTAATATGTCCCCAAAATATATTAGATTCAAATTTTATAAATATAAAAGATAAAAAAAATGTCAATGTCATCGTTCGATTGTTACTTGAGTTTGGTGTGAGCAGGTTAGGGGAAATGTAATTGGAAAGAGGATGGGGAGAAAATGCAGATCACGTCTTGGATATGATTCAATTTTTTGTTGGAGATCCTTCAGGCACCTGAGCCATCGACTTTGGAAATGTTTCTAGTAGGGATTAATATGGTTTTTAATATTGTGATTCTTTCACCTCATGGTTATTTTCAGAAACCAAATGTTTTATGAATGTCTGACAAGACATCTACGGACTGGTAAAGAATATTTTTATAATTTCAATTTTCATTCCGTGATATGCTCTCTTTGTTATTCGATTATATTTTGAATTTTTCATTTGATTTAGTTTTGTAACTTAACTATGAAATTTAAAATACTTGCTATCATATCCATTTAAACAACAACCAAAGCTTGAAGATGAAATTAGTATTACACGATACTGATTGAAATTGTTTTAGATATTTTGTGTTGAAATATGTTCATGACTATAAGAAAAGTTTACTTTCATTTTTTTATTTGAGAAATTTTTTTTTATATACTTGACCAATTTCATGCGTTAGAGAATGTAATGTTTTTGCGAATAAAAAAACAAAAATTAGACATCACACATTAGATTATTTGTTTTCACAAGTTATCTACAACTTGAGATTTTTAGCATGTAATTTAGTTGGCATGATTGTGTATACTCTTTCCCTGAAGGCTGAATACTAAGTTACTATGGTTTCCTTTTCTATGGTGACATTTTATTTTCTTTATTTATAAAGTTCATATGGCCACTTAGTGGCAACTATTTCTCAACTGAAGAAAACATGTTTGAGTTTCTTGCTTTTACGAGGAAAAGTGGATTTAACATTGTTAATGTTGAGGTGTATGTAAAATAAATCATTTATAGTATAATTTAGTTTATATTATAGTTTTCATCATCTTTCATGTCTTACATTGCACTATATCTTTTTATTTTTTTAAAGAAGTAACCTAGTATTAATGGTAAGCGGTAGGATTTGAAGAAAGAGGATAAAAATAACATTGGAGAAACAAATGCAAAAATAGAGAGAGAAGATAGCCAGTTTAGTGATACCCTTACAACTAATTTCTCACATAAGACACAAAAATAGATACTGATGGTCAAGTCTACAAAGCTGGTGAATTCACTTGCAATTCCTTGGAAACACAATGATAATGTTTTATAGTGATGAAACAAAATTTCATGTGTAAATTGTAGTCCAACGATTATTAAGTTGGAAACTCATATTGCAATACTTTACATTTCATATAATATAATTTTTGTGGTTGAAATTATTTAAAGTTGTAGTTGATATTGTTTAGTATTGTAATTAACATATGTAACTTTGTGGTTTCATATTAGATGAACCAATGCACATTGTATGACATTTTTTTTAATTTAGTCACAAAATCATACTAATTAATTTGTGTTGATTAATAATGAACACATAAAATCAATCTAAAACCACTAAATTATTAGTTTATATTGATTAATTATGAGAAAAAATAAAATGAATATATGACTAAATTAGTTGTTTATAATTATTATTAATGAAAGTAAATGAAATGAATATAAACTACTAAATTATTCATTTATATAATGAATTTGAAACTACCAAAAAAAGGTAAATTACTACTACAAATGATAAATTTGTGATTACAAATGAAAAATAATTTTTGCATATATACGACTATTAGTAGCTAATTTACAATATCTTATAACACGACCAAAATTTAGTAATATTGCTTTTGTCATTTATTGGTTTCCAATGATGCCTAAAATTTGTATATATATCACTATTAGTAGCTTATTTACAACATCATATAATGCGACTAATATTTTGGTAATATATCTTTGGTCATTAATTTGTTTTCTCGGATGATCATATAGTAATATATATTTTTGTATATTTGGTCATTAATCGTGGGAATTAATTACTAAATTATTAACAAAATTTATGACTAAATATATTAATAGACAAAAAAAATTAAGACAACCAATTAATTACTAAGCTAAAAATGACTAAATTCGGTTGCATTATAAGATACTGTAAATTAGCTACTACTGGTCACCCATTAATAAATGGTCTTTTATATGCAAATTTTAGTCATTTTTTTAGTAACTAATTAGCCATTTTGTACTAGTGTAATCTTGATAATATTGATAGTCATTATAAAAACCTCCCTACCTAAGAGGGAGTGTTGAAGTTGTAATTAGATTCGATATTCATAATGTATGATGTTGTAAAAAGTCAAAAATAATTTATTTGAACATTTAAAAGAAAAGGAAAATTGAATTTTTAAAATCATATTTTAGTGTCTCCAAGTTGACCAAGTCGGCCTACCAAAAAGTCATGTCCTTTGCATGGATACACAACTATATATCGGATCTTATCGTGCACCATTTTGCAACAATTCATATATCATCTATGGAATCCAATGCAATATATATGAGATCATTCATTCATAATTATTTATGAGGTAGATTGTACATCATTTTCTGAGGCATTTCATATGATATTCGGATCTATTCTTGAGCACTGAGGTATATATGAATCTAAGGCTACTCTCTGTAATATGAACCTATGGAAAAATATTGTAATGAGATGCCTGAGGCAACTAGTTCATCCAAAATTTTGAGGCACTTATCCCTGTGTTGATACGATATTCTAAGGTATTTTATCTCTTTGGTGATGTGAGCTCTTGAGGTATCTTATCTATGATTTATAAACAATTTTATGAGCTTAATTTTGTGGCATACTTGATGAAGATTACTGCTTTTTATGGGGGATGACTTGGAACGTGTGTAATTAGTATAACTGGTCAGTTTATCTATGATTTTCATTTCTCCTATTAACTAAGATTCAATAAAGAAAGGATTTTTGGGTTTTCCCCTTGTGGTTTTTTCCTTGGATGCTGGCATAATATCTGGTGTTCTTTGGATTGTATTTGTATAATTTCTTGATTACCTAATGGATGAAGCAAAATGCATAAATAATAATCTATATATACTGTCACAAGTAATTATCATGTTAATAAATTATATCTTTCCACCAAATTAACAATGACTTGGTGATTGTTGTATCCTCTTAGAAACAAAGGAAAAATACATTAACCCTATAGAAATATAAATTTCTAAATTTTTTTGCTTAAAAACCAAGAAATAAGTTTTATTTTGCACCTATCACAGTCATCCTTTTATAGACGGTGTGACAGTATCTCACCCTCTCCTTTCAAGATCTAAAATATATAGACAACATACTAGTTTCCAATACGAGACTCGTGTGATACCCAGAAGATGAAATTACCTCTAAAAATTGAAGATAACAAAGGCTAAAAGAGCAATAAAATTTAAAAATTAAACGGTGAAATGAAGATAGGTCCAAGGGCTCTTACATAGAAGAAACGAAACTATAAATCGTCCACATATTAGCCAACAATCAATCCTTGAAATTCAAGCTTAAAATGGGGTTTTTTCCCTCCGGAACTTCGTAAATAGAAATGGTGAAAAAAATTAACTTCTGCCCTTTTTTAAGAGTTAAAACATTTTTAATTATTTTATTTTACCATTTTTAACTCATTTTCCTAATTTATATATCATTTTATTTATTTTTTAGTATATATGATGATTTTTAAGTGTCTAGAGTGTGAAAAATAGGTTTGAACATTAAAACGTAACCTTTTGATATTTTTTAGACTCATTTAAATTATGAACAATAACATCATGGGAGTTTTCGTTAATATTTTTTCGGACTCTTTAAATATAAAACATTTTCTAAGTTAGTTTTATTCCTTTCACACTCATTAAAGGATTTGAATGGGTGCCTCTTCAGTATATGTTTAATCCTTTTCCAGGCTGAGAGACTAATTATGAAAAAGAAATACTTTGGTCAATCATGGCTAAAACAGTTCTCCTTTGCATTATTTTGTCCTTTTTTTCTTTAGAGACCAAAATTATGAAAAAGAAAATTATAGGAGTTTTCTTTTTTCCTCTATTAAATCTCTCTAAGTATGAAAAGGAAATCGATTTATACCTTGATTGGACTTGTAAAAATTAAAAAGGGAAGGACTAATCTCTAAATTGGGACCAACCATTCCTTAGGAGACCAAAATTATGAAAAAGGTCCTTATAGGAGTTCTGTTTTTGTCTCTGTTAAATCTCTCTAAATATGAAAATGACATTGATTTATGCATTCATTAGACTTGTAAAACTTAAAAAATGATGGACCCATCTCTAAATTAGGACCGAACCACTCCTTCCTAGGGTTCATTAAAAATGCTCCGAAGGAATCATATTAAGGATGAGATTATAGTTTTTATAATATGTTATTCTCCTCAAGATCACATAAAAATGAATAAGTACTCTCCAAGAATGGTGGAGGAAATTCGGGAAGGAAATGTATATCTACTCTGTATGGCAGCAAGTCACTCTTCAACATGACACCCTTTCACTCATGTCGATGTTGGGAAATCCACTTATCTCTCATTTATCATACCCCTTCGAAAAGTCTTACACTTTATACCATGGTTCGCTTTTTCAGTTATTGCTTCCAAGACAAATTTTATCTCATCAATATGTTCAAGACAAGTTCAACCTATTTTCAGTTCCTAAGCCTTATATCACACCAACCATATTTGGATTAGGTAGTTTCTACAGTATTTAAAGATTATATTCCATCGACCATCCTCGAGCCAATCCTAAATCATTATGTGCCATGTTCCACTTCAAATTTTTATACACGTTTTGTGTCGTTTATGGGGGATACATCAAGGCTCTCCTACGATGAATTTCTTCCTATCAACTTCAACACATTATCTAGGAAGTTGATTTAGAAAACATTAAGTACCTTGGAGGTTGCATGCCTGAATGTCAAGTTCCTTATACTTCAACGATAATTTTACATCATTAACCTTCAATCGATTGATTCTATGACTGTTCGATATCATATCATTTATTCACACTCCATAGAATGTACTTAAGTACCTTAAGGGACATTTTCCTTATTGGTGGTTCCTTTCACATTTGTTAATGGTTTTCATCATAAACCAATAATCAGATGGTCTCTACTATTTTTTAACTCAGCACATTGGGTATGATGGGTAGATTCATACTTTGGCTTGATTAAGATGAAGGCCCTAAACCCTCTCTATTATGTGTAGGTTATGATGGAGTTATTAAAGTATTTATAATTGTTTCATAGATATACAGTATATTTCTAGTGGCTATCATCATATTGATTCTATGCATGTATCCATGATGTATGTTGGTAGTCATCACCTTCCTCATTTTACATGTATATTTACATGTCCATACTTTTACTTCAATTTATTTGTATTTTGAGTATGGGAATAACTACCTAAGATATGATCATATGAAATTATTGTACTATAATTCCTTAATTGTTGTTGGTAGGTTCTTGACCAATTGACCCCTTCTTTCGATGCCTTTGCATAATAAAGTACTTCATCTATCACCCCTATTTTGAATCCATACTTTATGGGGCATTCTCTTACACATTATTTTGACACACTTATAATAAATCATGTTTTACTACTATCCTTCACCATCTGAAGCATAATTTTTATCAATCGTTGAACAATTTGGAAGAGAAACTCACTTAGGAAGATAAGAATATTATAAAAATACCTTTAAAAATAAAAATTTTAAAGGGTGTCATAGGTGGAATCGTAATTATCTGTGGTGTTATTATGTTGATGCACTGTGTATAAATCTTGATTTGTGACATCGTCACACTTTCCCAATTCAAAAGGTGTGACACTATTTTAACAAAGGTAAAACGAAAATTAATACATGAATATTCTATTTTATAAGCCCTGTGGATGACATCACCTCTGAGTGGTTTAGATCTAGCTCGACCTCCTACCTTGTCGAATCTTAACCTCAATTTCTCATCCTCCTCCTATCCTTTCATAAGCTTAAAAATAGAGCCATATCCTGTTGGAATGGCTAGTCAGAAAATCCCAAGAAGCTTAGATAAATTCTCCTCAGTTCCAATATTTCGACTGCAAGTATTTTGAAAGAAAGGAATTGGAATGAAGGAAAAACTTGGGAGGAGATCCATCAAGGTGCATGTTGTAATCACTCCTTTCATGTTTAATACAGTGATACATTTCTTTTCCTGAGAAAATTTTTTTGCATTTGATAGTTTTGTTATATATCTCCATCATGTGTATAGGTCTCCTTTCAAATCATATTTTAAAATTTTTTCTTTGATGTCTTGTTTGTTTTTGTTATCTGCAAGTTTCTTCTTCATGAGGACTACACACAAAGCTAGAATATAAAGATTACAAGAAACTATCAAGTGAAACATCATTTAACATGGTAGGAAACGCTCATCACATTGTTTCTCATGTGTATCATTTTATCATGATATATTTAGGGAAACTTTTATATTATTTTTCTTTTGTTTTGGTTATATATTCCAGGCCTAGGGAGACCACCTTTGTACGCAAGGGGGATTTATCTTCCAACATTAACATGCACAAAATAATAATGAAAATAATTGAACTTTGGATAAAGAGTGGAGACGAAAATATAGTTTTATTCTAAGATAGAGAGGTATAGGGCATGTGTAGATAAAAACCTATGATTTATATAGAGAGGAAAACATAATTTTATGTTAAGAAAGAGGGGTATTCATATGGCATATGTGGAGAAAAAGATAGGATTTATGCTGAGAACTAGGATATTATTATTATAATATATTATTTTTGAAAAATTAGCCAAGAATTTATGTAAATTTTATGGTGAGAATTATTTAGAAACTATTGAGAGCCTATGCAAAGCTTTTGGTGACAACTCCATTTGCAACTAGATTTCTTGGAGTCCCTAGTTGAGATATTGCTCATTATTATATGTTATAATCCCAAATGGAATGGAGATTGTATGGGTTACTATGGAATAGAGAAGGAAATCATATCCCTTTGGTTTTGAAAATTGATGGAGGAGAGATTTAGGTGGTTGAAATTGTTGCAGATCTTGTCAATATGAATTTATTGGGTATCAGGTTACATATGTGTATTATAGCCAACCATAAGGCATGTGCATCCTTATGGAATCATAGTATTATCTAAGGGGAGGCTTATTTTAGAGATAATTGAAGCAAAAGAACCTATTGTTTGGTGGAATGTCTAACATATCTATATTTGGTTGTGTAATAATTTAAAAAAAAAAAGAATCTAGTCACTATTTTTATTTATTGTCTTGACCATTACATTTTATTCTATGTAAGTGTATTTAAATGTTGTGTATACTTAAAATATTTGTTTCTATAAAATTTTCCATTGATAGTTGCATGAGTGTATTTACAATTTTTCACATGGTCATTTTAAAAATTGGTATTATATTTATTGTGATTTGGATTATTAATGAGAATTTCAAGTACCATGTATGCTTGGTGGAGTATCCAGGGTGCCAAGTATTTCATAGAGTGGAATCAGAGTGATGGTTTCAATATTGGGTTTGTATCATATAAATATCAACATGTATTTGACATATTTATTGTTGTATAAATTTTTCTTACATAAAATGGTAAAATTGTAGTGAAATATCCAATTTCTAGATGAAATCCCACATGTATCTAGGTGTGAGGATGCTAATTGGGAATGAAAAATGTTGTTTGACAATGGAAAGTTAAATATGTACCTTTTCTAGAATCATTATATACAATTTCATTCAAAAAAATAGATATGCACACTAGTGGTCCATATCATGTATGATCTCGAAGTTGATAGTCTAAATCCATCTAAAAAGGGCTAAAATTTTCAAGTTTATTTAAGTTTACTAAAGACAATTTTTTTATTTTTTTAGACAAAAATTATTATGTTTGCCGTGTTGGAATGTGTGCCTTTGGAAGGTAACCAATATATATCATTTTTAATGATGGATCTAGCAAGATCCAAGAGAGATCCAATCTCTACATGTGAAAACTTTTTTTATAGTGAAAAGTTGGACAGTGAGACTGAGATTATTGATATTTTATTATAATTTTAAGTAAACAAACCAAACATGTATATTAATTTTTTTATTATTAGATTTGATGTGAAATATTTTTTATGTTTGAGAGTGATGTTAATTATGTTTTATAATACTTTCAATTAAACAAACCTAACACATATATTCATTTTTGTTTTTTATTATTATTATTATATATATATGGTATCAAATCCAAGTTGAATATGGACATACTTACACATGTATCTCATACTAGGTTGTAGAATGAGCCCCTTGACTCAATAATGTCTAGGTTATGTCACAAACCATACTAATTTGATGTAAAATGAGGTATATCTCATATTCATGATATAATAAAATATCCTTGTAAAATTTATTGTATAAATAAATGAAATTACATTATCTCACATATATTATTTGGATTAATTCCACCCTATTTCTTGTTATATAATACATATTAGAAAGTTCAATGAATCATATAAAAAAGATATCATAGTCTAATCATTGTAATGTGGTGAATCATTTGTGGTGGTTCTCTTTGTAAGATTGGAGATTTTTGAAAATAATGCATAAAAATTATATTAATTTAAAATTGAAAAACTTTTTAATAAAACATTTAATAAAAATAAACTTAACCAAATACTTAAATGACCGACAATATTAACAACTTCATATTAAAAAAGGGTAATATTGTATTAAAATTACTCGAACTTTATTAATCACAACCTCATAATTAGTACAAATATATCAAATATTGATTTGTATTCAAGAAAACTATAAATTACTTGCAATTTTTTTTGTTAATAGTGCAAAAAAAATTAAAAAAATAATATTTTTACATATTTAAAGGTTTTGTGAATTTAGATTGAGTTAATAGTACACTCAACCACATTAATTGAAGAGCAGAAGAAAGTGGCATTGAAACTAAAAGAGATGTTTAGTGAAAAAATTTAGTGTTAAATGGGGACATTTGGAATTGAGGAACTCGTTGGAAACATTTTGAAAATCATGGTGGTTACATAATCAGTGACATGGGGATTTTAATTATGTTTCCAATATGTCATTGGCACATTTTGAGATGGAATGTCTAGTCGTCCCTTGACTGCACATGTCATTTAGGTTAAACAAATAATAATAAATTATATGGTTATTTTACATTACCATCTCATTTTTTTTAGTTGTTTTCCCTTTGCCATTGTTCACATTCCCTGCCTTCTTCTATGCATGAAGGATCATGCCTCAATGTTAAACAAAGTATACAATAGATGGTCAAAAATAATTATAAAATAATTATTTTAATCTCTCATATAAACATACATGCATGAAAGTTTAAATCTTGATGTTAAGAAGAGTATATAATATGATTTCCATTAACCATTTATAAAGGTGCTATGGAATCATATATATATATATATATATATATATATATATATATATATATATATATATATATATATATAATTTTTTTTATGCATGATATTTGATTCAATTTAATCTCTGTGTTTTTTAGTTGATGACTTTTTTATCACTTAAAAAATGATCACCTAACAAGTCCTAACTAGGTGGATCGAAATACACCATGTAGGATTAATTTTACAATAATAAAATCACATTCACTATAGGAAATAATTTAGTAAAATTTTTTTATTAAATTATTTATGTTTAAAATAAAAAAACCCATGAGAATAATTGAATAAATTATTATTTATTTAATTTTCTCTAGGAATAATTATTAAATCATTATTTGATAATTATTCCTTGGCACATTTAACTAAATCACGTTGGAATAATTAAACAAATCACTATTTATTTATTTTTCCTTATTCTGTTTTTGAAATATTTGTTAAACCATTATTTTATAATTATTTCAATTTCAAACCTTTCTTAATCCTAACAAAGTGACTATTAAATCATTTTATTTATTAATTATTACTAAATAAATATATTTAACCATTTTGAATATCTTTTTCCTCACAAACATTTTAAAAAATAATTCGTAACTGTTAGATTTGGATTTGCTCAATAATTTTTTTTATTATTTCTCAATCCCTATTTTAACCCAATACTTTGTTATAGATAAGAGGTTTTTCCATTCATTCTTCACCATGATCACTTCATCATCACCATTATCGTCCTCTCATGTTTGAACTCTCACTTGAGTTCCCTTTTGCATTTTAGGATTTTCACACATTGAGAGAGAGAAAAGATCATTGAAGCAAAAGGACATCAAAGCACCAATCCCACGGAAGGGGATTTGTAGACCCTCGTTGTATATATCCTTCACCAGTGGTTTTCTAATAAAAACATTATTCATTCAAATTATTCTTCTATTGGTTTATTGCATCAGTTATTTCTTGTTGTTTTACGTTTTGGATTGCATACAACCTTTTTTCTACAGGGTTTTCTTTTTTTGTCAGTGTAGATCTGAACCGTAAACAATCATATTTTTTGTTAGGGTCACTTGTCACTAATGAATTAAGTGAGGCAGTTTTAATACACCTTCCCGAAATATTTACTCTAATAGTTTTTAAAAACTTTGTAAAAGAAATTTACAATTTACTTTGTAATTTTTTTATCAATTCAATAAAAAAATTACTATGTCTAGTATTTTTTTACTATGCTTACTAAAATTAATAAAAGCAATAATTATTTTTACCAATATTTCCTTAAGAGTAAGTATAGAGAGTCTTAAACATAAAATCAATTTATCAAAAATTTCACTGGAAATGAGAAGAAAAATAGTGGCAGTTTAGAATAAAGGTTATGCATCCTTTGAAATAATTCATTTAAGGGTAGTTATACTAGAGCTTACCATCATCTATTGGTTATTTTTAGGGGATGGATTAAAAATATATCCATGGTCATTAGGGAAAATAATTTAAATGACTATACTTCATGGATTTCATGGGTGGTACTATTATAAAGACAAAGGAGAAGGATAGTTTTTTTCTTTTAAAAAAACTAAGAGTTATAGGCTCAATTAGCTCCTCCCAAGGAGAAACCAATCACCATAAAAAAAAATTGATTCATGGGTCAAGGGGTGTTCTACTAACACAATTTCAAGTAATAAATTTGTTGTGATATAGATGTTCAATACATAATGCATGTATAGGATGTAGTGATTTAATTTTTCTTTGGAAATGGAAAATCATTTAATTCAGCACATTCTCCTCTCTACAAAGAGATGATGAGGAAATCCATCATTGTTGGCCTATTGTATCAACCCCATGATTATAATAAAATGAAGGAAAGCTTATTATATAGATGGGTTTGAAGGATGCAAGGGTTGATGAAAGGCCTTAGAAAATCATGGGTTCTTTAAAGGTGTTTAGCTTTCATGGATGGTTGGACAAAAATTTAACAAAGGCCTTTGTTGAACATCATTGTCATCTCCCTAGTCATGCCCTATTTCTTAAGGGAAAATTATCGTATTGGTAAGATAAACAATGAAACATTATAGTTTGATGTATTGAATGATGAAATCAAGGAGATTGATCCTATAAATGTATTTTAGGTTATTATAGATGTTACATTGGTTTGCATGTCTGTAGGTTTAGTGATTCAAAGCAAGTATCAACATATATTTTGGACCCCTCGTTGTATGTGTAGAAATTTATTAATACTGATAGTATTACTGGATTCTCTTGATCTAAAAAATTAATCTTATGTTAAATACAGAATCCTTCCACTTAATTCTTTGTGGAAATTAAATTGCCAATTGCAAATACATGAAGAAAAATCAAGCACACATAAACACACTGGTTTAACGGGAAAGCTTAAAGCTAAAAACCCCAACTATCAAATATTATGTATATCAATGGAATCATGTAATATTCTCATACAAATATTAGTACATCAAGCTCTCAGTAAAATCAACAATCATTACACACTATCATGCAGAAATTTGCATATCTATGAACCAATTTCTTGTCTCCTGACAGCCTTCCTCCACTATGCAATCCCTGCTGAAGAAGACCTATGAATGAATTCGAATTGGCCTTGCCTTGAATGCAAAATCCTCATTGGCATCTCTAATATGTGTCAGATGCATTGAATGCATCACTATAGTCACAATAGATAGTCCATCTCACCCTTTCACCTATCTCTCCACTAGGTCTCCACTGGAAATGACATGCAAGTAGTTAACTGTTGTATTTTTTCAGTTGCAAGTGAGTCTCTAGTTGTGAAAATTTAAATAATTAATTAATTCACTAAACTCTCACTAGTGTATCTTCAGTTACAACTAGATACAACTAGCACAATTGAGTTTAACTCACATAACTGAGTTAAACTAAATAACAACTCCCATAACTACTCTTCCAACTCTGTCACAACTTTTCCACTTCATTTCTAACTGAGTCCTCCATGCATGAGTCACCAACCACCCTGGGAATTGTGTAATTCCTTCAGCCCACGGATTTTCCAAATCTATTCACTGAAATAAAGTGCTCCAAGAGAATAAGTTGATATTTATTGTCGGATTATTATTAAGGGCTAATAATAGTCGACATGCATCTATTTTTAAATTGAAGATATATAAATAGACTTCGTCCAATATTCTAAAAATAGAATCTCATCTATTTTTCACATTTGACCAACCATCCACAAATAGCATCCTGCAACTTATAGAATATGCTCACCATGTCTAAAAATAGACATACACCTAAAAATAGCCTACAGGCCCCACTTAGTGAAGGTGCTTAATTTTCACTAAGCTCATCATCTTGTTGAATCTCAACACTCCCTCTCAAAAAGATAGGGATTAGCCTTCACCCCAATCCTACCTCTATGGTATTCGAATTTTCTCCTGCTGAGTGCCTTCGTTAGAATATCTACATCTTGATCTTCCGTAGGAATGTACTAAAGCAACATGATCTTCCATTGCACACAATCTCTAATATGATGATACCAAATATCTATATGCTTAGATCTATCATGAAACATAGGATTAATTGAGAGTTTAATGCAACTCTGATTATCACAATGTATCACTGTAGGATCTAAATGAGAACCGAACAAACCGACCAGGATCTTCCTCATCCAGATAGCCTCACATGCAGCTTGAATTGCTGCCATGTATTCTTCTTCCGCTGAACTGAGTGCCACGGATCTTTGTTTCTTGTTGTACCAACAAACTGTTGTAGATCTGATACTAAAAACCCCTCCTAATGTGCTCCTTCTTTCCGTTAGGCTGCCTACCCAATCTGCATCCGTGAAGCCATGCAACTTCACCTCATCTTTATGTCTGTACCATACGCCATACTTAGATGTGCCCCTGAGATACCTCAGGACATTCTTGCCTGCCTTCTAAAAGAGCTTGGTAGGCTTAACCATCGCTTGACTAAGCTGGTTCACCACATAGCATATGTCTAGTCTTGTCTTAACTAAATACATGAACGAACCCACCAACTTCAATAAATAGTGGCATGCACTACCTCTGCCTATGTAGCACCCTCTTTCCTCCAATTTCCTGGAAGAGGAGTATCCATGGGCTTGCATTCCTCCATGTGAAACTTACCAAGTATCTCTCGAGCATACTTGCCTTGAGACACAAACAGTTCACCTTCTCACTTCCATATTTCCAAACCAAGGAAATAATGAAGGAGGCCCAAATCCTTCATCTTAAACTCCCGTGCAAGATCTACCTTGCATAAGTGTATCAACTATTCATCACCCGTTAGTATTAAACCATCAACATAATGAAAAATGATTAAAACCTTACCCTCCACCACAATTTGGTATAGGTTTGCATCTGCCTCACTCTTAGTGAAGCCAAGTCCAGTGAAATAGCTATTGATCCGAGTGTACCAAGCACATGGTGCTTGCTTCAGCCCATACAACGCTCTTTTGAGTCTGCACACATGTGAATCAGTGCTGAAGATCTCAAATTCCTAATTCCTAAGATGCAAAGAGGAAATGTTCCACACATAGTTTTATCCACTTGAATGGGATTACATCTACAAGAGCGAGAAAATTAGTTTATGTGCATATAGTCTTTCCTTTCTTACGAGGAAAAAAATTGAGTATTTATAGGGATTGAAAATATGGTGGGGTGTAGATACTTATGATGCTTCTCATATTGATGTGGAGGTGGATGGTCTATCTCTCAATTCAATCATGGTAAGTGTACTATTAAATAACATTGAGTTCCATTTGCATGTAGTGACGATGATGAGAGAGAAGGAAGTGAAGCCAAGGCTTTTTTTGATAAAATTAATCAAAAATATATAAATTTATGAGTACCTTTAGCCTTCATGCTATTATAGGTATTAAGTGGCACACACCCTTTTTTTTTTGGTTTATTTTGAGGCATTTTCCCATTTGGAATCCACACTATGTATTATGGTTAAGCATCCATGTTTTTCTTTCTTGAGCCTTGAATCTTGTATTTTTAGCTCCATGTTGTGATTGTTTAAAGGTGTAAATAATATTTTTTCTACGGTTTAAATTTCAAAATGGTTGAGTAAGTTTGTAACTTGTAATTTTTTTAGTTAAAATTTGAATTTTGAAGCTATCATCATTATGTTTATAACTTCTACTCAAATATTGGAACTTTAAAATTACATTTCTTTAAACTTTAAGGTCTGTCATTTTCTATAAATAGATAAAATATTCGAAACTAAGCCAAGAGACAAAATATTCAAGATCACTATGCACAAAGTAAAATCCTTGATGGTTTATGATGAACCAAATATTTCCATTAAAAAAAAACATTATCATCTCTTAGTTGTTAATCTAAAGTTAAACAATACATTTTCTCACATGAACCCAAAAAATGAAATTATACATGTGTTCACATGAACCAAAAAAATAAAATTTCCCGAAGTTTAAGAAGCCCGTAGCTTAAAAATATAATCAGTAATATACTTACTTTTATGAGTTTAAATTATCAAATTAAGCTTTATACTATGCTACCAGACTTTAAACTTTAATTATTTAGAAGCTTAACCATTTTCGTTTGGTTAGTTTCATGAAATAAAATAATATTATACGAAATAGATATAGAAAATATATATTCTTAAGACAACCTGGAAAATACAGCTCCAATAATAATCAAAAGACTGATTTTTTTTAAATTAAAGAAATTAGGTTTGGAGTAATTCTCAAGTATACATAGTTTTGTTTAAGATATTAAACCAAGTATGCATTGTTTTGTTTAAGATTGAAACATAAAACTTGAGACTGGGAGATCAAACCTCTCCATTGAACCACATCCACAAAACAATTTATATATAAATTAAAAAAAAAAAAAAATATTTGGTGATTATAGAGAAAATTTCACAAACCTTCCCATCGCTTTTACAAACGCGTGGACTGTGATATTTATGTGATTTCAGTAAGATTCCACAAACGATGAAAGGATGTGAGTGCTGGTTATTAGTATTGATTTGTGTAGAGAAACCGAAACTCCACTGAAGAAGAGAAGATGGGCCGAGGATGAAACGATCTTGATACTTCCCTGCATGTGGGTGCATGGCCCATAAGGATGTTTAAATCTATAAATAATAAATTGTAATTGCAATAATAATACTATGTAAACATGATATATTTTATTCTACTGTATTGTATATAAATTTAATAATATTTTAGATTATTTTTCACTTATTCCGATCATTTTTATACTAATTAGATACGAGCATGATATCCTTATCAAAGTCCCGATGAAACGCATTCAGCTAGTGCAACACTATTTATATTAAAAAAAAAAAAATATGCATCTACTGGATGATTACAACCCCGTAGCACTTCTCATGATTAGTTGTTAGTTGTTGAAAATTATTAGTTTGGTTGACATTCGAAACCAAGAAACCCATTGGCAGGACAGCTCCACCATCCCCGACATTTTTCCGAAAACATAGTTTAATTGGTGAAATTTTTCCGAAAGCGTAGTTTAATTGGTGATATAGTGCCTATGGTTAGGTGGAAAGTCTAACAAATCTATAGTTAGTTGTGTAATCATTTAGAAAGATACGTTTCTAGTCACTATTTTTGCATTGAATTTTATTCCATGCATGTGTGCCATGTATGATTAAATAATTTATTCTTAAAAGAGTTCCCATTAATAGTTCCACATGCTTATTTTAAAAATTGGTATTAGAGTAATATTTATTTGGTTATTAATGAGAATTTTGAGTGCCGTGTATCCTTGGTGGAGTATAGAAGGTGTTAGGTATTTATATACTGGTATCAAAGTGAAGGTTTTGACATTGGGATTGTATAGGATAATGATCTAGTTTTGGGTACAAGGAATTTACAAAAATGGTAAAATTAGTTTGATATTCTAAATTTATGGATAAAATCTCACATGTATTTGGTGCAATGATGCTCATTGGAAGTGAAAAATGTTATGATTTTTTTTTAAGATTGTTTTAGTTCACCGATGTATTTGGTGCAATGATGCTAATTGGTAATGAAAAAAGTTATTAATTTTTTCTAAAATTATTTTAGTTCACCAAAGGAAATTATTTCAATTAGTTAAACAAACAAAAGCTATCACGTTTGTCGAAGAGTTATTGTGGAGTTCATTGAAGAAAAAAATAATGACTTCGCAAAAGTAAATTAATATGCTCACTAAGAAATATTATTTAGTTTTTCAATGTGAAAAATTAGTTTGTTGAAGGAGAACCTAGTTCACTGATGTAGACCATTTTTGGTTCATGGATGAGACTCTTTTTGAAGTTTGTGAATGAGACCAATTGCCTAGTTTGATAACGAGGAAAATTTTATAGTTAGATGGTGAGACATATTTTTAGATTTACTAATGGAAGAAAGATTTGATTCATGAGTGAAATAAAAGTTTGGGTTGGTAATGGAATAAAATATTTCGAATTTTAATAAAAAGGAAAAAATGGATGGTGACACAATCACTTGAAAGGATAGTAGTATTGGAAATACTGAGAGGAGTGAATTAGTATTTCTTTTCAATTGTTACTATAATTAGTTAGATTCTACACAAAAACAAAGAAATGAATAATTTATTATAAAAAGAAGCATAATGATCTTTTTACAAATGAATGAGTACAATGATTGCCAAGCACCAACTTAGACTTAATAAGGCTTCGGCCTCTAGGGCTTCAAACTTATCTTCTCCAAGGCACCAACCTTGTGTTTAGGAGCTCTTACCCAAGGACACCAATCCTTCTCTGCTTCTTTATTGGATGATTGATTCAAAGATTCTCCATTGCACCAATCTACACCATTCTTTACCATCTATTTTGCATCAGTCCTCCTTATCAATTATGTGCCAAATTTTGTGCTAAGATTTCAACACTAGACAGTTCCAAGATAACTGCATCACAACTACAACAAAGATCTGCACCACACAACACCAATACTTTACCAACACTTCTTCACCAAAGCTCACCAATTCTTCAAAATCTATATAGTAACAATATTCTTGCACCATTATGCATTAATTCCACAATATCTTAAAGTATCATCACAAAAAAGGTCTGAGTGACTCCAGTTCCACAAATTACAAGTCTAAAAAACAAGGTGAAGATACAAATCGGAAATAGATTGACAATAGTCTGAAACACGCTCACTACAACAACACAGGTCTGAATGACAAGGTGAAGATACAGTTCTGGAGCGGATTCACCATACTCCGAAGCACCCTCACTGCAACCACACATGACTGAAGAGATGAACTAGAGTCTGAAGCAACAACACCGAGACAAGATCTAACTCTGAGGCTCTAAATAGGTCTGAGGGTTTTGTTGTAGGTCCAAGTCAATATTCTATAGGTCAAAATATTATTGCCACAGGTCCACCTTAGTTCGTAGTTTCAGCACTCTTAGCACCCTCCTCATTGTAATAATTATGTAGTGAAGTCCAAGAGACAATGTAATAATCCGATCTAGATAAGATGTGTATAAATTTCTATTTTAATGTTCTCCTTCCTGAAAGTTAACGAGTTGTGAAATTGTAGTTGTTCTTATCCAACTGTGATCGAATTGATGATCTTTCAATGAGATCTGTGCTCCTTATATATAGCATATTTCAATGTTTTAAAAGAATAGGAAGGCCGACATGAGAGGTCTAGTACAGGTCGGCTCATAGTTAGGTATACATTTATTGACTTAAAAATTCAATATGTCTCTAACCACCAGAAATTTTGAGGCGTGTGAGGGCTCGTTGGTAAGGAAAAATTATTCTCTAGAGGATAGTAAAGGTCTCATAGAGAAATTCTACCACTAAGGTAGCGAAAAACAATTTCTAATGTGACTACTCATTTATTGGTACGGAAATGGAGGTAGGGTCGAATGTCTTGGGCTTCTTTATGTTTTGATTATTCATTATTTGCCTTCTTCATCATAAGGTTACCATGCCATAGTGATATATGACATCATGTAGTATTCCATCATCCAGATGACCAAAGGGCATCATCTAGTCCTTCAACAAGTATGGACATTCATCATTATTCATCAAGGTACATGAATGACACTTCTTCATCATCATCTAGAATCATATTTCCATATTTACATCAATGAAAACCTATATTAACAATCTCCCCCTTTATCATTGATGGAAATATTCCACATTTTTGTCCCCCTATGACATCAATGGAAAATGGCGTGCCAACGTACTCCCCATATCATGATGCTCTCCTTGTTACGCTGCTCCTTTGCTTGTTTTTTTTTAATGTGATGCAAGAGCAATAACCCCCATATTTTGGCGAATATATTCAAATGCTTCTTGTGGAAGGGGTTTTGTAAATATATGTGAAATTTTCTCCTTTATATTAACATATTCCGACTTGATATTATGTTCAACAACTTTTTGAGGGAGAAATCGGTATTTTATTGGGATATGTTTGGTATTTGAGTGCATCAGTGGATTATTTGAAAGACTAATGGCACCACTATTGTTACAAAAAATGGTGATTCATTGCTTAGTTTCTATGTTGACATCATTCAAAGCTTCCTTCATCCATAGTATTTATGTACAACAGTTAGCAACAACTATATATTCGGCTTCAGCTATAGAAAGAGATGGAGATGATTGTTTTTTGTTGAGCCAAGATATGAGACAATCTCCCATAAATAATGAATTTCCACTTGTGCTTTTTCAATCATCCATGATTCTAGCCCAATCAACATTGGAGTGAGTTGTTACTGTAAGAGTTGAGCTCTTAGGATGCCAAAGGCCGAAATTAGTAGTTCCTTTCAAATATCTAAGTATTTTCTTCACATTTGCTAGATGAGATTTTTTAGGACTTGACAAAAATATTTTTAACATTCCCAATGCTTGCATAATGTCTGGCCTTGTGGCAATTAGGTATAGGAGAGCTCCAATTATTGACCTGTAAAGAGATTCATATATGACAGGGGAATCATCATCTTTACTTAATTTACAATATGTGGTCATCGGTGTGCTCATAGGTGCATAGTCTTCCATCCAATATATTTTGAGCATGTCTTTAAGATATTTTTCTTGAGAAGTAAACATTCCTACAGTGGTTTGAGATATTTGGAAGCCCAATAAAGTAGGATAACTCACCAATCATTGAAATTTTGAACCTTTTTGACATATTTAAAGAAAATTCATGGCTCATCCCATCATCATTGCTAGCAAAGATTAGATCATAAACATATTAAAGGATGATCAATAATTTATCCTTATCTATATTCATGTAAATATTGTTTCCTGCCACTCCCTTTTTGAAACCTTCTTGTTGTAGATAGTGATCCAAATTTGCATACCAAGCTCCAGGGGCTTTTTTAAACCCATACAAGGCTGTTTTCAACTTGCATGTAAAGGCTTTCCCTTTAGCTATATCAAATCCTTATGGTTGCTCCATGTACAATTCTTCCTTAAGGTCTCCATTCAGAAATGTTGATTTTACATCCATTTGATAAACCTTGAATCCTTTTGAGCAAGTAAATGCCAAAAACATTCTTATAGCTTCCAATCATGTTACTGGTGCAAAGGTTTCTTCAAATTCAATTACTTCAATTTGCGAGTATCCTTTGCAAACAAGCCTAGCTTTATTTCTGCTAATTTTTGCATCCGCATTCATCTTGGTTTTGAATACCTATTTTGTTCCAAGTATATTTTTATCTTCTGGATGAGGTAGTAGCTCCCAAGTCTCATTATTTTCAATTTGATACATTTCTTCTTCCATGTAGCAACTCCGCTTCCAACATTTTTTTTCTATTTATGGAATTCATACTATTCACATACAATAGCCTTACTCTGATTCATCACACTCTCACAAATGTTATCTGAAAAACATTTTAGTTGATATAATTTTAATATATTTAGTGGTCAGATTCTTGTTCAATAATTATTGTCGCTTATATTTTACTTCTTGTACCCTTTGATCATGATTTAGATATTGATGCATCTTTCATGATTTGGATTTCCTTGACATCTACTATTTGGGACTATAATCCAACTACCTAATACCAATGATTTTTCATGTCAATTAGCAACCCCATTCTTTTTTTCAAGGGAAAATGGTAATTTATTAGTTAAGGTCCCACCCTTAACACTTACACTATAGTTTCTTCCCTACTTACCTCTTTCCTAACTCTATCCTCAATTTATCAATTTTACTACCCCATTCATGATGTTATTTATATTTCCTACCATAGCTAAGGTATTATATAATATTACCACTACCCCTTTGATATATATATATATATATATATATATATATATATATAACTCTTCATAATTGATATTACCTTTTTATTGGGCATCGTCCTAAGTTATATCTATCACCACATACATTGTTCAACTTTATGAATCAACCTCACCATTATGAAGTTTCTACATCACCTTCTATGAAGATTTTTTTTACACCCTTTGACACATAGTGATAATTACATATGAAACCTTTGTTCGATTCGACCTTTTTGGTGTTCACATATCCACGTGGTAAGGTTTCATTCCACGTTGTCTTAATGGACATATCAAAATATATTGAAATCCTATAATGCACTAACATATTAATTATTCTTATGCATGATGTATTTCATCAACTATAGTCAGGTCACTATATATGCAATATTTCACAACTATGAAGGTTTAATGCGACCTCGTCTCTGTATGGATGTACACCAAATATCTCGATCATATTTTCCTAGGGATCTTAGTTCATTTAATTAACAATATACAATTGACATGGCTCGTATGTTGGTGATGGAACCCTCTAGTTATGCGTGAAATTATCCAGCGTCAGATTTCCTCCACCTCGACGATGAGGATCTCATCGTAATTGGTATTTAGGGTTTTTTTTTACCATTTCATTTTTCGGTGGCTATATTTCGATCCCTTGGTCTCTGTTATGCATTTTCCCCTCTGCTCTGCAACTATTTTCGTTTTATGACAAGGTGAGAGCTCAGTCTACCATGCCAAGAGTAAGCTCATGAGTCTCATCAATCTACTCAGGTAATAATAATTTGTCACTGCTTGTTAATTGATACGTTTTGAACTTAATTTACAACTCTATATTTTTCTGTTCAATTTGTTTTCATTTCAATTTACATCGATAAATTTTGTTCTCCCTTATCTCTATACCTATTTTTTTATTTGTCTTTCTATTTTATAGTGAGGTTTCATCCTCGACATTCTACATTATTCCTAGAGACTTTATCGTGCCATGGACTACACAGTAGTGCCAGCATGCGTGGTAAAATATTCTCTGACATCCACTGTTTGTGACTCTTCTCGCATCGTATTTCTCAATTACGATTCTTCATTGGTGGCCTCGCCTGTTGGTTGGGAATTTCCTGTTTTGTTTACACAACCTTTTTTTTTCGTTCTGGTTCGATTTTGATCACAGTTCTATTTTAGTTCTTCAAGGTGACTGTCTGACGGGTTTTTGGTGAAATGCAGGTGGGAGAAAGTCATGGAATTCCTCATGTCCCTTCCTTGAAGCTCTAAGGGTTTTCTCCTTATGACAGACATCATATCCTACAGGTAATTTTCCTCACGTTATTCCCCTTCAGTATTATGTTTCATTAATTTATGGGTGAGTTCCATTAGCTTCGGGCCTTTCTTCGCCGCCTCCAGGGTTATGAAATAATTATTTCCCCTTCACATTTTTTGGTTTAGCGTTTAACGTATTGTTTATAAAATGCATTTGATTTTTTAGTGATAAGAATTTGTATCTTATCCTTCATTGAGAGATCTTGATTTCTCTTCCTGAAATCTCATCGATTTCTTCTGGGCCAGTTGGTTAATAGTCATATGGATTTCATAATTGTGATTTTCTTATACAATGATTCTCGTTGTTTAGACCTCTTTGTCTATAGGTATTTTTCTGAGTGGAATTTCAATTATTGTCACAGATAAGACTAATAATTTTCTTTTTTCTGAATTGGTACAGGAATTCTACAATTCCCCATGTCTCCAATTTTATTCGTTAAGACATTGATGATTTAAGGTAAGAATTTTCTTGAATTTAATTAAACTTTTAATGACTATTTGATTCCTCATATTCTTCCCTGTAATGACTTAACTTTATCGTTTTATTACAGTTTGGAATTTCCCTAACTGTAAGTAAGGTAATTATTCCTTACCCCTTTTTGATGTGGTACCCTTGCACTTTATTTTATTTTTGTAATTCAAGCCAGAATTAATTTCTTGCTTCTTGTTTTGTACAGGTAACCCCTACAACCTATTTTTCTTGACTACTACTAGAAAATTTCAGGTCCAGTCATAACTTTGGACTTTTCCTTTTCAGGTTGGTCCAGTAAACCACGTAGGGACTTCTGCTATTATACTTCAACATAATTTCCAGAGAGATTATACACTTGTTATTTATGGGATAGAGTTCTCCAATTTTGTAAAATTAATTGGACATAGTTGATTTGGACATTATATGTATATGAATATAATTCCTTTGAGTTTATATAACGCAATCATGTTTTAATATACTCTTTCCTCCTATATTGAAATTATTTTTCCATTCCATATGTGATACATTTTCTAAAATCTGTGTTTCAGTTCTAGTAGAAATTGTCTGAGTTCCTCCTTGAAATTATTACAGGGTATTATGTCTTAGTTAGAGTGTTCCGATATATTCAGTTTCTACCACAGTAGAAAATTTGTTTGAATGTTCTAAATTCACATTAATTATCAAACATACTTTTTTTTCATTCTATACTAGTTTATTTACAGAATTTCATGGTTTTTAAAATAATGATAAAGCACTTATATTCTGCATAATTAATTCTGATAGTTCACCTAATCTCAGATTTAAACCTACATCAGGGTTTAGACATTCTAAGAGTTGGTGCTCTTTAGATAATTATCTTTGAAACAATATAGATCTATGCTATATTTATTACAGACTATTATGTTAAATGCAAAGATCTACCAGTTCACAACAACAGATCTAGTTAATTCTTCACCACTAATTAACTTAACTATAATAATACAATTATAAGTCAAAATGAATTAAATTGTGCATACCAATTATGGTAGACCATTTTCCACCCAACCTATGAGCTCTTTCTCCACATCTCCCCCCGAGTAGAGATCAAATATTCTAGTAGTAAACAACCTCTTGTCTGCTCAGAATTTTCTTATTTAAGCCTACTTTCCCATCAACTTGTTTCCATAACTGCGTCCACTTAATCAGGATTCTGTTTCCTTTTTGCCTAGGTTTTCCTTTTGTTTCTTCCACAAAAGTACTTTAAAACTAGATTTTTCCTCTTTCTAGTTTTATTCCACCTCTTCCTAGTAACTTTCCTCTTTACTAAGGTATCTTTTTAGGTTTTTATCTCCAATCTAAAATTAAATATTTAATTTATTTTCTCCAAGGATTTTTGGAGAATTGGGAAATTATTGGGAACCTTATCAATCCTCATGGATTTGGATTCCTGATCTCTAATTATACTCTAGTCTTTGCATAATTAATTCCATTTTCATTTTATTAATTTAAAATAATAAAATATGTCCACAATAAATGTTCTCCTTTGGGTCCACTTTACCCTTTAGGACTGTTCAACTGTCTAATAAAAGCAGAGAAACTGGGACATTACATATTCCCCCTCTAAAACAAAACACCATCCTCGGTGTTGCAAAGACAAAATATAAATTTCACTTTTCAAATAGTGATGGATATTTTTCTTTCATATCTTCCTCCCACTCCCAAGTAGCTTCTTCGGGTGCAAAGTTCCTCCACTGCACTTTCACTCTAGCCAGTGTTCTGTTTCAGAGATCAATTTCTTCCTGTACCATGATGCGTAGTGGTTCTGGAAGAAATTCCCCTTCTGGTTCCACCTGTACCACATTCCAATCAATAACATGAGTAGGATCATGTATATATTTTTCTAATAATGAAACATGAAAAACATCGTGAACCCTAATGTGACTAGGTAAAGCCAACTTGTATGTTATTGGTCCCACTCTTTCCAGTACTTCAAAAGCTCCATAGTAGTGTGGTGCCAATTTTGCACAGCTACCCATTTACAATGTACTCTTTTTTGGATTAATCCTCAAGTACACATGATCGCCCACATTGAATTCTCTATGAATTCTCTTTTTATTTGCATATATTTTCTGCCTGTCTTGTGTTGTTTTTATATTTTGTTGAATTTACTTTACAGTCCTTTCTATTTCCTGCAATGCATCAGGTCCAACCTCTGGTTGACTCCAACTTAGAGGTGTATGGAAAGTTCTACCATATAATGCTTCAAAAGGACTCATCTTGATTGAGGCTTGGTAATTATTATTGTAGGAAAACTATGCCAAATAAAAACTATTATAAGTCTTCCCACTTTTTCGGTTTTTCCATCACATACATTCTCAACATGTCTTCTAAAATCTGGTTTGTTCTTTCATTTTTCCCATTGGTTTGGGGATGGTATGCAGTACTAAAGTTAAATTTGGTACTCATTCCCCCAAACAGAGTCTTCCAAAAAGCTAAAGTAAACTTTGCATCTTTGTCTGATATGATCATTTTAGGAATACCACGCCACTTTACAATCTCTTTCATAAATACATTATCTACTTGAGTTGTACCAAAAGTATATTGTAATGGTAAGAAATGTGCATTTTTTGCGAATCTGTCAACAACTACCATGATAGAATCATGTTGGTATTTAGTTCTTGGTAATCTAGTTATAAAGTCTATGGAAACTATCTCCCACTTCCATTCTGGGATGGGTAAAGAATTCAACAATCTTGCTGGGTGTTGATGCTTTACTTTTACCTGTTGACATTCCAAACATCTAGCTAAATAATTAGCTACATCCTTTTTCATACCTGGCCAGAACATATTCTTTCTTAAGGCTTAAATTAATTTTTGATACCCTGGATGTCCTGCATAAGGTCTTTTATGATTATCATCTAGAACTTCACTTTTTAATGAGTTCACATTGGGGATGTAATATGTTTTTGTAAAAAATAAGTCCCTTCTGGTTTTCAGTATACCCAACTGTCTCATTTTTCTGCAATTGTTCTTGGATTTTTTCATAGTTTGGGTCTTGTCTCATTACTTCTTGGATCAATCCTTCAATATCAAATTTTTCACTACTCCCAAGGCTATTCAAATTTTTAAAATCATTCCTACTTAAAGCATCTGCAATTTGATTTTCCATCCCTTTGATATTTTTGATCTCCATGTTAAATTCACTAAGGAAGGACAACCATCTAGCTTGCCTAGCAATTAAATTAGGTTGTGTGAAAAAGTACTTCAAACTGATGTGATCTGTCATTAATACAAACTGTTTTCCTAACAAATAATGTCTCCACATCTTCAAAGCATGCATTACAGAAGCTAACTCTAATTCATACACACTGTAATTTTGTTCATGTTTCTTTAATTTCCTTGACTCATATGCTATGACTGAGTTTTCTTGAGGTAACACTCCTCCTAATCCCTCTTCACAAGCATCTGTACATACTACAAATTCTTGAATTGGATCGACAATCTTTAAAATTGGATCAGTTGTGAGTTTAAGTTTTAACTGTTCAAAACTATGTTGACATTTTTCTGTCCACTCAAACTTCACTCCTTTCTTCTGTAGAGAGGTGATAGAATATGTTAAGGCTGAAAATATTTCTACAAATATCCTATAATATCCTGCAATTCCCATGAAAGGCCTTATAGAGGAAACATCAGTATGTATAGGTCAATCCATAATAGCTTGTATCTTTTCTGGGTCCACTACTAATCCTTTTTCTTAAATTATATGGCCCAAATACTGAATGTTATATTTATAAAATTCACATTTGCTAAGTTTAGCATACAAATTATGTTCTCCAAGTGTTATTAAGACAATTCTAATATTTTCTTTATGTTCATCTTCATTCTTATAATATATCATAATGTCATCAACAAATACTAGAACAAATTTTTCCAGATATTTACTTAAGACACTATTCATTAGGCATATAAAAGTAGCAGGTGCATTAGTCAACCCAAATGGTAAAACTACAAACTCATAGTGTTTGTATCTAGTTCTGAATGCAGTTTTATTTGTCTTCATATTTAATTCTCAGTTGATGATAACCTGTCCTTAAATCAATTTTTGAAAATATTGTGGCTCCTCTCACTTGAACAAATAAATCATCTATCCTCGGTAGAGGATATCTATTCTTGATTGTTATTTTATTTAGTTATCGGTAGTCTATACACATTTTGAATGTACCATATTTATTTTTGAAAAAACAATACCTTTGCTCCCCATGGGAATACACTTGGTCTTATATAGCCTCTGTCCAGCAACTCTTGTAGCTGCAGTTTTAACTCTAACAATTCTGGGTTACTCATTCTGTATGGGGCTCTAGAGATTGGTGTAGCTTTTGGTATTAAATCAATTGAAAAATCAATTTCTCTTTTAGGGGGTAAATGAGGAATTTCATCTGGAAATACATCCTTCAATTCTCTGATGACTGGTATGTTTTCTACAAGTTCTTTTTCAGTTTGTTGTCCCAATTATTCCACATGTACATAACACACTTGGCAACCTTTTCCTGCTATCATTTTCAACTGAAGTGCTGAAATTTTTCTCATTGATATTGATGCAGGAGCATCAAGGGTATTTTTTATTTGTAAATATGTTAGAAAAGGGGGTGTGACAATTTTCAATATTTTATTTAATTAATTTGTTATTTTAAATAAAATAGGAGAAGGTGAGGATTTTGTAAATATCCTTTTATTAATAAAAGGATATGAGAGAATTTGGTTAAGGATATGAAGGGATAAGATTCTAGATAATAGGGTTTGTTGAGATATTCTAGTGGTGTTGAGATATTAAGGGGATTGAGCATTTAATTAGTTCATTTTTAAAAATTGTATAAATTCATCAAGCCTCAAAGGCATGAGAAGTGTGAGTGAGTGTGTGTAGAGAGTGAGAGGTTTTCTGCTTGAAAACCTTTGGGAAGTTTTGTAAAAAAGCCATAGATTTGCATATCTGGCCATGAATAGAAGTTTTTGTAATTCTTGTTTTTATATCAATGTAGATTTTGACTTTTGAGCACATTGTTGAGTTTGATTTTGTATGAATAGGTTTGATTTTAATAAATTTTGTGATGTAATTCTGTTCATGGGTGAGGAAATCGATATCATCAAACATCGAATTTGCAGTTATTAATTGAAGAAGGAATCGAATTAAGTTCATATCAATTCATGTTTTGTGTTGAAAGAATGTTTGGATTTTTTTAGAAGCATATGGAGAAGAAATCGATTTCAATTAAAATTGATTCATGCCTGAACTGAACTGAACCTGTATTTGTTGAAGGAACCGCAGGAAAAAAAAAAAAATCGATCATTCTTGTGGAGTGCTGGATCAGATATCAAGTAATGTTGATATTTTCGTATCGGCTTTGATGAAGTCGAATTCACTGTTGCATAGCATATTGATTGAATTGCAGCTTGTATACAACAGTATTATAAATATGATTTGAAAAGCCAAATTCTGAATTTCTAGATTGCAGAAGAAGAAATGCTATGATGAGTTGCTGTCAAAATCGATCTGTAGCATTGATCGATGACGCAGATGGTTGTTGTTTGTTTTTTAAAACTCTGTTTATTCAGAATTCAATTAGAATCGCTTTTAATTGTGTGTCCCAGTAGTAGTGTTAAGGAGGTGCGTAGTAAGGAGCGGGCAGAATAGTGATCTATAAGATTAAATCTCTTTATGCAAGCGTGGTTGAGTTCATAATTTGAAATCGATTCTAAAATCATCATAATAGCGGATGGGTATTCAAATTTTGGAATGGTGTGAGAGGTTTAAACCCTTCGATGGGTCAATTTTAACGCAGAGTGATGTTTTTTTTAATTGCCAGAAGTGATAATTAATTCAGAAGTCGAATTATTTAAATGCCAGAATGATGTTTTAAATCTATTCATGTAGATGTATTGTATGGAGTAACAGATTCACCAGATGGTGACAAATTGAAGAAGGGAGAGAGATCGATTTATATAAATCGATGTTGATTTTGTGTTTAAAGACGGAATGATGTGATATACAGCATTAAACCGGCATTATTAAGTTCGATTGAGGCGCTGAGAATCATTTGATCGGGAATTACTTGTGTAGAAGTAAAATTCGATGCAGCATTCGGGTTTTAAGAGCAGAATTCAGAATAAAACAAACAGAGAGGCGCGTTATTGGTAAGTTTATTTGTTGGGCCAGATTGATGTTATTTGAATGCCAGATTGTTGTTATTTAAAATCTAATTGGGAGCGCTGGCATTAAACAAGCAAATTCGAATCTTATTAGAGAGCATTAAATTGATGTGCAGTGATATGAAATTGCCATGTTGAGTTTACAGTACAGTGCACACTCTTTTTATTAAATTTTGAAATTCAGCTATATGGGAATGTTGGGATTTCTATGGAAATTAAGGAAAGAAAGGTATTGGGTTTTGGATCGAATGGTAAGTTATTCACAATAGATTTGGAGTGTCGATATACGTTGTGGATGATATGTGAATGAAACCTATTGGGCTTTTGAGTCTTTTCCTGGAAATTTTAAAAAAATATTTTCATTTGAGGATTCCTTGGGTGGTGTATGGTTCTAAACCATAAGGTCATATTTGAAAGAAAATTTCTCAATTTATGTAATGGTTTTATATTCATAGCTGAATGATTGTGTGATGAAGCTTCCGCAAATGTTATTGACCGGACTTGGAGTGTTTATGTGGGCAGTTATTGGATTGCACATGTTATATGTAGGTGAGAAAAAATATTTTGGGTTATGCAGGTTTAGCGCTGCATTAGATATAGGTTTGGGTTTCCCTTTCACTATCACTAGTTTTCCCTCACCATCTATATAGTGTATTGTTTTATCTAAACAATTTAGTATGGTTTTCTGTTTTTCTAACTAGTCCATTCCTACCAACACATCATAGGAAGCCAGAGGAAAAATATTCAAATTCAGTTTAGTTTCATACCCATTTAAATTTATAACAGTCTTTGGTAACTTATGCATCACTTTTCTTTTTGCTCCTGTAGCTAACTAAACTAACCATGCTTGCTGAAATTTTTCTAGCTTCAAATTGCACTTTTCCACAAGCTGAGGACTTATATAACTTAAATTTTACCCTAGATCTATCAAAACATAAATAGGTTGTTCAGAAATCATACCTTCTATTTCGACCATGGTTGATTGGTGTTAAACTTGATGAACTTTCAGTGCAGCACTGATTTTGGGAATGCTTCTTGCTACGTCATTTACAGTAGTTGTATATTCTGAATGGTTTGGTGAGGACAATCTCGTAGCAGATGAGGTTCTCCACAACCCAAACACTTTAATGGCTCCCTCATTTTTATAGTTCCATCTCTTTTATTGTTTCCATCGATTTGTTTAGATCCTGTTTGTGATTGGGCTGGTCGATTTTCTCCAGTTTTGTTAAACTTCTTCCTTTGGTGATTTTTCCCAAAGTTCTTTAAGTATGTTGGTTTTACTCTTTTTTTCACTAGAGTCACCCTTTTCCTTGTTCTGCCAGTTTTTTGCTTGTTCATTTATGCCTTTGAACTGCTAATAACACAATCTTGCTTTGCATACAGGTTCATCCATTGTCTTTGGATTATCAAATTATATCCTCTCCTTGTAGATAGTAGGTATGCAGTTTAAAAATCTTTGTACCTTAGCCTTCCCTTCCCTTATATAAAGTACATAGCGAAGAAGGTTTGTAAATTTGTTAACAAACTCATCAATGGTAAGTTGTCCCAACCTAAGCTCATGAAACTCTTTGGCTTTATCATCATAGTATTGTTCATTCAGATATATATTTTTAAATTTAATTTGGAAATCTTCCCAAGTGACAATTTTCTCATCTATCACATGCACCATTTTGGTTTCCTCCCACTACAAGGCAGCTTTTCCTTGTAATTGTTAAATAGCCAACTTCTCTTCCAAGTTACTTCCATACTCATAAACTTGGAAGTATTTTACAATGTTTAGAAGCCAAGCTTCTACATCTTCCTCCTTCTCTCCATAATAAGAGGGAGGTTTAATTTTTCGGAATTCTCCTTGCAATTCATTTTTCCTTCTAGACTGTTGTCTAGAGGCTTCATCATCCTTAGACTCTTCTGATTTATTTTCAGTTCCCTTTCTCTTTTTCCAAAAAACTTCACCTTTGTGATTGTTCCTTGAGGTCAATTCTCTGATTAACCTTTCTTGCTCTTCGCTGGCTAGCGATAATATTTCATTGTGGTTATTCAGTTGCATCATTTCTCTTTGCATCTGATGTATCATGGCCAGCAATGGAGCATTAGGATCTAGTGTATTTTATGCACCACCCAGATCCACATACATTTCATCCCCTTCACTCATGGTTTCAAATGTATGGTTCTACACTAATTCACTGTACACAAAAGTAACCATTAGTGTACGATTATTTTAAACAAAACAATTTACAACAACATAATTTCTGGATTTTTATTTTCTGGTGTGAGCACACATTTAGGCCCAGAGTTTTAACATGGGCCCTCATACCATTTGTAACAACTCTTCTTCCAACACAACATATATATATATATATATATATATATATATATATATATATATATATATATATATATATATATATATATATATATATGCAATTCATACTATTCACATACAATAGCCTTCTATGATTCGTCGCACTCTGACGAAAATTATTTGACAAACATTTTAGTTGTTGTACCTTTAATCTATTTAGTGGTGAGATTCTTGTTCAATAATTATTGTCACTTATATTTTACTTCTTGTACCCTTTTATCATGATTTAGATATTGATGCATCTTTCATGATTTGGATTTCCTTGACATCTACTCTTTGGGACTATAATCCAACTACCTAATTCCAATGAGTTTTTCATGTCAATTAACTACCCCATTCTTTTTTTCAAGGGAAAATGGTAATTTATTAGTTAAGGTCCCACCCTTAATACTTACACTATAATTACTTCCCTACTTACCTCTTTCCTAACTCTATCCTCGATTTATCAATTTTACCACCCCATTCACGATGTTATTTATATTTGATACCATAGCTAAGGTATTATATCATATTACCTCTACCCCTTTGATATATATATACCTCTTCATAATCGAACTTACCTTTTTATTGGGCATCATCCTAAGTTATATCTACCACCACATTTATTACTACCACATTGTTGAACTTTATGAATCAACCTTACCTTCATGAATGTTCTACATTACATTCTATGGACATTTCGTTTACACCGTTTGACACATAGTTATAATTACATATGAAACCTTGGCTCGATTTGACCTTTTTGGTGTTCACATATCCACGATGTAAGGCTTTAGTCCACGATGTCTTAATGGACATATCAAATTATATTGAAATCCTATAATGCAATAACATATTAATTATTATTATGCATTATTTATTTCATTAACTATAGTCAGGTCACTAGATATGCAAGGTTTGGAAATTACGAAGGTTTAAATGCGACCTAGTCTCTGTATGGATGTACACCAACTATCTGGATTAGATTTTCCTCGAGATATTAGTTCATTTAATTAATAGTACACAATTCACATGGCTCGTTCGTTGGTGATGGAACCCTCAATCTACGTGTGAAATTCTCCAGCGTCATATTTCCTCCACCTTGACGATGAGGATCTCATCGTAATTGGGATTTAGGGTTTCGTTTTACCATTTCATTTTTTGGTGGCTATATTTCGACCCCTTGGTCTCTATTACACACTTTTCCCTCTGCTTTACAACTATTTTCATTTCATGACGAGGTGAGAGCTCAGTCTACCACACTGAGAGTAAGCTCGTGAGTCTGATCAATTTGATCAGGTAATACTAATTTGTCATTGCTTGTTAATTGATATGTCCTGAACTTAATTTACAACTCTCTATTTTCATGTTCAATTTGTTTTCGTTTCAATTTACATCAATAAATTTTCTTCTGTCTTATCTCTGTACCCAATTTTTTATTTTTCTTTCTATTTTATAGTGAGGTTTCATCCCCGACATTCTGTGTTCTTCCCTAAGACGTTCTCGTGCCATGGATTAGCAATAGTGCCAGTGTGCATGGTAAAATATTCTCTGACATCCACTGTTTGTGACTCTTATGGCATCATATTTCTCAATTATATTATTCATTGGTGGCCTCGCCTGTTGGTTGGGAATTTACCATTTCGTTTACACATTTTATTTTTTTTGTGGTTCGATTTTGATCACAGTTCTATTTCAGTTATTCAAGGTGTCTGTCTGATGGTTTTTTGGTGAAATGAAACTAGGATAACCTCGTGGAATTCCTCACGTCCCTTCGTTGAAGCTCTAAGGGTTTTCTCCTTACGAAAATCACCATAGCCTACAGGTAATTTTCCTCACGTTATTCCTCTTCAGTATTACGTTTCGTTAATTTTTGGGTGAGTTCCATTAGCTTCAGGCCTTTCTTCGCCACCTCCAAGGTTATGAAATAATTATTTTCCCTTCATATTTTTTGTTTCAGATTTTAACATACTGTTTATAAAACACATTTTATTTTTTAGTGATAATAATTTGTATCTTATCCTTAATTGAGAAATCTCGATTTCTCTTCCTGAAATATCATCGATTTCTTTTGGGCCAGTTGGTTAATAGTCATATGGATTTCATAATTGTGATTGTCTCATACAACTATTCTCATTGTTTAAACCTCCTTTTCTGTAGGTATTTTTCTGGGTGGAATTTCAATTATTATCACAGATAAGACTAATAATTTCTTTTTTTGAATTGGTATAGTAATTCTACAATTCCCCATGTCTCAAATTTTATTATTTAATCCATTGAGTATTTAAGGTAAGAATTTTCTTGAATTTAATTAAAATTTTATTCATTATTTGATTCCTCATATTCTTCCCTGTAATGACTTAAATTTCTCATTTTATTATAAATTGGATTTTCCCTAGCTTTTAGTAAGTTAATTCTTCCTTACCCTTTTTTTGATGTGGTACCCTTTCACTTTATTTTATTTTTGTAATTCATGCCAGAATTAATTTCTTGCTTCCTGTTATGTGCAGGTAACCCCTACAGCCTATTTAGCTTGACTACTTCTTCTAGAAAATTTCAAGTCCAGTCATAACTTTGGACTTTTCCTTTTCGGGTTGGTCCAGTAACCGAATTGGGGACTTCTGCTATTATACTTCTACATAATTTCTAGAGATATTATACACTTTCTATTTATGGGATAAAGTTCCCCAATTTTGTAAAATTAATTGGACATAGTTGAATTGGACATTATATGTATATGAATATAGTTCATTTGATTTTATATAACTCAGTAATGTTTTAATATACTATTTCCTCCTGTATTGAAAATATGCTTCCATTCCACATGTGATAAATTTTCTAAAATATTTGTTTCAGTTCTATTAGAAATTTTTTAAGTTCCTCCTTGAAATTATTACAGGGTATTATGTCTTAGTTAAAGTGTTCTGATATATTTAGTTTCTACCACATTAGAAAAATTGTTTGAACGTTCTAAATTCACACTAACTATCAGACATACTTGTTTTTCATTCTGTACTACTTTATTTATAGAATTTCATGGTTAGTAAAATAATTCTAAAGCACTTATATTATGCATAATTAATTCTGATAGTTCACCTAATCTTAGATTTAAACATACACCAGGGTTTATACATTTTTAGAGTTGGTTCTCTTCAGATAATTATCTGTGCAAAAATACAGATATATGCTATATTTATTATAGACTATTCTGTTAAATGCACATATCTACCAATTCACAACAACTTAGAATTTTTAACATTATTTTCATATACAGAATATATTCCTGAATAGATCTAAATAATTCTTCACCACTAATTAACTTAACTATAATAATAATACTATAATTCAAAATGACTTAAATTATGCATACCAATTATGGTAAATTATTTTCCACCCAACCTATGAGCTCTTTCTCCATAGCTCCCCCCAAGCAAAGATCAAATATTCCAACAGTTGACAACCTCTTGTCTACTCATAATTTTCTTATTTAAGCCTGCTTTCCCATCACCTTGTTTCCATAACTGCATCCATTTAACCAAGATGTTGTTTTCCTTTTTGCCTAGGCTTTTCTTTTGTTTCTTCCACAAAATTACTTTAAAGCTAGTTGTTTCCTCTTTCTAGTTTTATTACACCTCTTCCCAATAAATTTCCTCTTTACTGTGGTATTTTTTTATATTTTTATCTTTAATCTAAAATTCAATATTTAATTTATTTTCTCCAAGGATTTTTGGAGAACTAGGAAATTATTGGAAACCTGATCCATCCTCATGGATTTGGATTCTCGATCTCTAATTATACTCTAGTCTTTGCACAATTAATTCCATTTTCATTTTATTAATTTAAAATAATAAAATATTTCCACAATAAAAGTTTTCCTTTGGGTCCACTTTACCCTTTAGGACTATTCAACTATATAATAAAAGCAGAAAAACTAGGGACATCACATTCCATGGCCTTTATCCAATGAGGATCTTTACTTGCTTGAGAAAGAGTTTCAGGTTTTATTAATGATAAGAGATAAACATCATCTTTTCTTCGAGTGTTTGTCATCCTTCTTCGAGTTTGAATTCATTCATCTACATTCCCAATAATATGTTCTTCCAGATGATTTTTTTGAAGGAATTTGATCTTAGGAGTTTGTGAAGGTTCACTTTGAGGTTCTTCATCCTTTACTTCCTTTTTCTGGTTCTTCTTCACCTTCTTCAAGAAAGGGCTCAACTTCATGATCTTCAATTTCCTTTTCTAGAAGGGCTTCATCGATCTTCACATCAATTATTTCCATTATTTTCGGTAGCAGATTTTTGTAACATTTGTAAGCTTTTATCCTAGTGGAATATCCAAGAAATATTCCTTCGTCAACCCAAGAATCTAATTTTCCTAGTGAGTCATCATTGATCTTTATAAAGAATTTGGTTCCAAAAATTCTGAAATATTTTACCAAAGGAGGTCTTCCTTTCCATAATTCATAAGGATTATTTTCATTATTTGGTATTATTTGGGTTTGATTTAAGGTATAAAATATCATCCCTATTGCTTCTCTCCAAAATTTTGGCTGCAAGTTTGTTTCTAGTAGCATTGTCCTTGCCATTTCTTCAATGGCTCGGTTCCTTCTTTCAGCTACTCCATTTTTCTTGGGTTTCCTACTAGCAGAGAGTTCTCTTTCAGTTCCATGCTCTTTACAGAATTCATCAAATTCTTTTGAAGTGAATTATCCTCCTCTATCCATTTTAAGACATTTTATCTTAGAATCTTTCTCATTTTCAACAAGAGATTTAAGATTCTTAAAACATTCAAATGCTTCAGATTTATATTTTATGAAATATACCCACATAATTCTAGTATATTCATCAACAAATAAAGAAAGTACCTTTCACCTTGAAAATTTGGAGTTCTAGTTGGCCCATATAGATCTGCGTGAATGATCTCCAGAGGTTTTGATGTTAAGAACTCCTTAGTTTTGTGGATGGTTCTAGTTTTATTTTGATTTTGGCATGAGCCACATACAACTTGATTTGGATTGAACATATTTGGAATGTCCCTTACTATATTAATTTTTCTGATATTGATCAAGTTATCAAAAATGGTACGCCACAATCGCTTGTGCCATAACCAACTTTCATCTATTTGACTCAAGTAACAATTATCTTCTTGGATTTTGCTTAGAATGTAAACATTATCTAGTGTTCTTACTCCATTTTCCACAAGTTCTCCTAAGGATGAGTATATTATTTCACAATCTTTAGTACTAAAGACAACATTATGTCCTTGGTCACAAATTTTGCTAACACTCAAGAGATTGTGTTTGAGCCCTTCTACCAACAAAGTATTTTGAGCCTTTCCTTGTCCATTAATGAGGGTAGCAGTTCCTTTTCCAGTGATTTTAGTATATCCACTTCCAAAGGATACATTTCCATTCTTCTTGTTCAATGATACAAACTTCTTTTGATCACCTATTATATGTCTTGAGCATCCACTCTCCACGAACCAATGATTTTCATCACTATGAGCATAGAGAGCTAGGCCACATTTATCCATATTGACATTCACCCTTTTAGATTCCTCTCTTTTGAGTGGGAAATTTTGTTCATTATGATCATAATTATTATATAATGAGAAAGTCAGATCAAACTTAGCCAAAGGATAAAAATAATTGTAAGTTTTGATTTGTCCTTGCTCTTTTGGACCACATATTTTGTTTGTTTGATATTTCAATAGTGGTGATTCATTCTTATGAGACTTGCAATGCTTAGCTTGATGACCAGAGTTTTTACAATAGTAAAAATACCCAAGAAAGATAGTTTGGTACCTATTCTAATAGCCATAACTTGAATCAATATTCTTCTTTGGAGTTTCTCTTCCTTCATTTCTTGGATTTGAGATGGGCCTTCGTTTTTGGCGAGATGACTTGTCTTCTTTTCAATGGCAAGAAAATATGTCAGCATAACTTCTTGCATTATCCTTAGTACTTGATTATTCTCTTTTGAAACCAATCCAAGATTTTTCATATTGAGTTTTTTGAGTATTAAGAATGTTATCAAGTGCTTCAGCGCTTTTCGAACTCCTTTTTACTTGCTCCAACTCCTTTCTTAGAGATACTATTTCATCTTCACTTTTTTCACAGATATCTTCCTTTTATTTTATCTTAATATTCAAGAAGTATTCCCTTATTTTTTCTTCCTCCTTTTCTACTTTGAGAGAAATGATCTTCTTTCATAAATTATCATTTTATTCAATGGCACTTATTAGTAATTCATGCACATTTCCTTCACCTTCTAGTTTTGAATCATCATTTTTGAATGCCATGAATAACACTTCTTTGCTTTCAACATAGTAATTTTCTTCATCTGATTCATCATCACCTCCTTTGTGATGAGGGATATCTCTAGTTGATTTCTTATTGATGAGTACAAATTTATCTTCATTAGACTCATATTGTTTGGAGAAGATGTTCTTCTTATTAAACTCTTTATTTTTGTACACCATCCTTTTAGAATCCTCTTCATCATCACTATCATGTTTATGAGGAAATTTTGTAACATAATGACAAGTTCTTCCACAATTGAAACAAATGAGAGGGTACTTACCTTTTAGCTTGGATCCCTTCTTTAGTCTTCGTAAAAAATTTGTTAATTCTGTTTCAACATCAAAGTCATCACTGATGTTATTCCATCCTTTTCCTCCTTTTGTTGACTTTCAGTCTTTGAATGCTACTTCTTTGGAATTTTGGATTCATGTCCTCATCTCATAGGCAATGATAATTCCATGAAGTTCATCCATATTAATAGTATCTAGGTCCTTCATTTCTTCTATGGACCTTACTTTGGAGTCAGATTTGTTAGGAAGAGGTCTCAATGTTTTTTGAAAAACAATGCTTTCTTTAAAATTTTCTCTTAATCCTTTAAGAGAGTTGACCACTTCAGCAACTCGAAGAAAGTATGATGCAATACCTTCTTCGCCATCCATTTTCATACTTTCAAATTGTCTTCTATAAGTTTTAATATTTTCCTTCTTAACTTTGGATTCCCCATCATATAGGGAAACCATATTATCCCATACTTCTTTGGTCGAATCATGATTCATGACTTTTGTGAATTCGGAATGAGAGATTCCACTAGTAATGGAATTTAGAGCTTTGGCATTAGTAATGTAGGATTTTATTTCTTTTAGATATGTTGGAAGAGTGGAGGGAGATTTGTACCCATTCAAAACAGAATTCCATACTTCAGGTCCAAGGGACATTAAGTAGTAGGACGTCCTCTTCTTCCAAAAACCAAAGTTTGTTCCATCTAACATAGGCATCTTCCCTATCACTTATATGTTATTCATTGTATTTAAGGATCCTTCTTCCAGATGTTGGGCTGATAATGAAGAAGTTGGTTCTAATTCCAATTGTTGAAAATACTAAGAGGGGGTTGAATCAATGTTTATTTTCAATTTTTATTATAACAAGTTATATTCTACAAAAAAACAGAGAAGTGAATAAATTATTATAGAAATAAGGATAATAATACTTTTACAAATCAATGAGGAGAATGATTTCCAAGCACCAACTTGGAATTAATGAGGCTCTGACCTCTAGGGCTTCGAACCTATCTTCTCCACGGCACCAAACTTGTGTTTAGGAGCTCCTACCTAAAGGAAAACAATCCTTCTTCGCTTCTTTATTGGATGATTGAATCAAAGAAACTCCATTGCACCAATATGCACCATACTACACCAACTAAGCTCCATCACTCTTCCTTGTCAATTCTATGCCAAAGTTTGCACCAAGACTTCTGCATTGCACTAATATTTCAACACCAGACCATTCCAAGGCAACTGCATCACAGCCACACCAAATATCTGCACCACACATCACCAATACTTTACCAACACTTCTTAATCATAGCTCACCAATTCTGCACCATCTATTTAGTAACAATATTCTTGCACCATTCTGGACTAATTCTGCAACAGCTCAAAGTATCATCACCAAAAATTTCTAATCCACTCTAGTTACACAAATTACAAGTCTGAAAAACTAGGTGAAGATACAAGTCTGAAGTAGATTGACCATAGTTTGAAACACCCTCACTACAAAAACACAAACCCAAAAGAAAAGTTGAAGATATAGGTCCATATTAGATTGATCATAGTCTGAGGCACCGTCACTGTAACCACATAGGCCCAAAGAGATGAACCAGAGTCTGAAGAAAAAACACTGAGACAAGATATAAGTCTGAGGCTCTAAACATGTCTAAGGGGTTTGTTGTATGTCACATTCAAAATGCACTAGTTCGAAATATTATTGCCACCAATCCACCTTAGTTCAGAGTTTCAACACTCTGAGCACCTAGCCTCATTGTGATAATTATCTATTGAAGTTTTATAGATACCGTAATAATCCAAGATAGATAAGATGCTCACCAATTTCTGTTTTTATGTTCTTCTTCCTGAAAGTTCACGAGTTATGAACCTGTAGTTGTTCTTCTCCAAGTGTGATCAAACTGATAATATTTAAATGAAATATGTTCTCCTTATATATAGCATATTTCAATTTTTTAAATGAACAAGCAGGTCGACATGAGAGGTATAGTATAGGTCGGCTCATATTTATGTATAAATTTATTGACTTAAAAATTAAATATATCCCTAACCACCAGTTTGAGTCGTGTGAGGGCTCGTTTGAAAGGAAAAAATATTCTCTAGAGGATGGTAAAGTTATCATAGATAAATACAACCTCTAAGGTAGTGATTTGTTTTTTAATATGACTGGTCATTTATTGGTGCAGAAATGGAGGTAGGGTAGAATGTATTAGGCTTCATTATAGTTTGATTCTTAATTGGATTCCTTCTTTGTCATACAGTTACCATGCCATAGTGATATATGCCATCATGTAGTCTTCCATCATCCAAATGACAAAAGTACATTATCTATTCCTTGAAGAAGGATGGTCATTCATCATTATTCATCAAGGTACATGATTGACACTTCATCATCATCATCTAGCATCATATTTCCATATTTACATCAATGAAAACCTAGATTAACATGTAGGTGGTTATTAGGGCTATAATAGTGGCCAAACACTATGCCACGCTATGCAGGTTGCCATATTAGCAAGATGATGGTATGCAAATATAATAAAAGAAATATAGTGAAAAAATCATATTTTGGCCATAACATGAGGAGAAAAACTCATAATTAGATGAAATTTCATGGTAGACATGTAGTGAGGAATAAAACAGTATTTTGTAACACAAATAGCCAATTTTACTACTTTTTTTTAAACTGCAAATTAATTCATAACTTATGAAAATATGATGGTACTCCAAACTGATAGAGTTCTTGTTGCTAATGAAATTCTTACAAAAAGTAATGGAAGTAGACATGAAGAAAATATTTTGAGAATTTGGAAAAATTCCAAGTGTTTTGGGATGGAAAAACAAAAATACGAAAAAACCCTCTATTCGAGGGCAGTTTGGGGATTTTGGGGTTTTTTTATGAGGGAGAGGGACAATATATCATGATTCTCCAAACAAAATTTTGATTTAATAGTTTACAGTATCAACAAGAAAATAAACTTTTCCTTATTGAAGTTCTCCTACTTTTTCTCAATTTGGGAGATAATAATTTTAATTAAAAAATTTAAGATTACAAAATATGTAAAAGTGGCAAAGATGATAATTATATATTGATGTAGGATATGAATGGAGAATCATATTGCTAACCTTAGTTGTTAGATACTCACAACAAAGGATACTATTTCCATCCAATATAAAATATTTATTAGTTCCTTTTTTGTTTGCTAGTGGGAGAAGTTGGCCTCTACACTAGATTGTGTCAACAAGAAGAGGACATATTTTAGTAGAAATAGAAAATTTCATAAAGTTGTAACTTTTATATCAGTACTCAAAATGAGGCATGACTACACTCATTTGAATGTTGAGTCAAATGATATTACTACTAAAAGGCTTAGAATGTGGATTAGTATATTTTTTTTCTTCATGAATTGAAATGAAGGACTTGTAGCTCAATAAATGAAAATTTTATAATATGCATACCTTCTAATAATAATCATTTCATGCACATTTTTGTAGAATTAGGGCTACAAGAAAAAGAGATAAAGCTCAATATTACCTTATTAGATATATTTATGATGTCCAAGGTTCTTATAAACAAGAATATGAAACTAGGAGTCTAAATATCATCCCACGAAATACAAAAGCAGAGTTCAAGGGACATAGAAATATAGTGAAGTGTGTAGATTTGGTTGAGACAATGAAGATCATGTATAAATAAGTGCAGATATATAAAGTAGACAATGAAAAATTAATTTGGGCTTAGGAGAAGGAGATTCAAATAAATGCATGCATACCTTGACATTTGAACAATTTGTAGACGTAATGTAGCAAAGATTCCAACAAAATATATACAACTACTATAAGAGATGTAATAGCACACATGTCTCATGATAGGAAGGATGATCACAGGGGATCTACGTACTCAAGAAGTGCTAGTAGACATCACCATTCCCTAATAAATTCATCTAGAAGAGCATATTCATTGTTATAATCAAACAGTAGCACAAATATGCCTCATGTCAAACATCAGAAGAGAAGGGATAACTCAAATTGTTTACAAGGAGAAATTAGGAAGCTCAAGCCACAAAAATTCAAAGGAGAGCATAGGAAAGGTGAAGATGATTAACCCTAGTGGTTAGGCATCATAAAAAAAATTTAGCTATACAATTATTCATAAAATTTGGAAGCAAGGATTATGACATATCATCTTCAAGGGAAAGCTTCTAGATGTTGGGAATAACTGCAGTAGGTAAAGAATATTAATAATTTAAGGAAAAGTTTCTTACAACAAGTTTAATAAATATATCTAGTAGTAGTACATAATTCAATAATTATTTCCAGTAGTAGTACTTTCCAATGCATTATTATGATAAAATGATGCAAGAGTTATTGGAGTTGAAGTTATAAATATTGACTATGGAGGAGATATAGGTGGATATCAATGCCTACCCACCTCTTCCATTGTCTCAATGGTTCTCTATATTCTTGGAAGTTTTCTATGATTTTTGGGTCTCAAACTTATGGGGATGTTTTGAGGCCCTAAATGATGTTTTCTTGCAATTCAGTGAAGTTGATGTACCAAATAACCACCTCAGGGCCCACAAAACCTTTGGAATTTCATCTTCTAGGGTTATGCTTTTCAACATATAGGGTTATTTATTTATGTTAAAACTCCATTCTTTCGGCCTCTTGTAATATATTTTGTGAATGTGTGTACCTTCCATCTCTCTCTATTTGAGAGCTACCACCATTCTAGATAGTTTGTTTTCTACATTATTTTGTTATTTGATTTCTTAATAGAAGTTCAATTTTCACCATATTATTGTTATTTATATTATATTTCTTATGTGTATTATTATTATTATTATTATTATTATTTGTAAATTGATTGTATTTCCTTCCAAAATCACATTACATCATTGTCATCCATTGAAAACCATTTCTAAAAAATAATAAACTCTCTCTACCACACTAGAAACTAGATTGATTGGCCATTGTGTAATAGTTCTAAGTTTTTCCAAAGACCAAAAATAGAAACAGAGTAGAAAATACCATACAAACGCAAATTAATCTACTGTCCAAATAAACAAGGGTTATAACCATATTAGGATTTAGATGAGGTAACAGGAGTCATTTTCTTTGCAATCATACCAAGGGGGACTGCATGCTTGAAATCACATTGAATATGGTTTTCTATATGTTTTTCTAGTATGTCGAAAGAATCTTGTATTTTCCATTGGTTTTGTTGAATGTCATTAAGGAAATAGATGTTATCATTCTTGTCCTCACGATTCTTTTCCTCATGATTATTATCATTATTATTATTATTATTATTATTATTTGTAAATTGATTGTATTTCCATCCAAAATCACATTACATCATTGTCATCCATTGAAAACCATTTCTCAAAAATAATAACCTCACTCTGCCACACTGGAAACTAGATTGATTGGCCATTATGTAATAGTTCTAAGTTTTTCCAAAGACCAAAAATAGAAACAGAGTCAAAAATACTATACAAACGTAAATTAATCTACTGACCAAATAACCATATTAGGAGTCATATGAGGTAACAAGAGTCAATTTCTTTGCATTCATATGAAGGGGAACTACATGCTTGAAATCATACTGAATATGTTTTTCTATATGTGCTACTTAAGCTTCGAGTATCTCTAGAGAATCTTGTATTTTCCATTGGTTTTGTTGAATTTTATTAAGGAAAGAGATGTTATCATTATTTTCCTCACGATTCTCATTCTTGAGATGTTACCCAGAATGTTTTATCGACTAATGAAGACTAATAGCACCCATAAACTAGTTTCTCCTTCCCCTAGTGTGGTTAGTGTTAAGGAGCAAGTGGGTGACCTCATCCAGTAATTTTATATCTAAATATGTTTTTTGTTCCTAATGAACTTGTCTCTCTAGCCACTGAATTTCCTCTTGGGTGTTAGGAGAGGTTGTAGAGTGGTAGGAAACTACATCTTACTGAACCTGCATCTTAGCTTGTTACCAAATTCTCTAGTGACAACCTCCTCCCCCATGACGACTATGTATGTGTTGACATGGAATTTTACTCCTTGAAAATACTAAAGTAGGAAAACGCCACATAAACATGGACCACCAACACCATATATTCCCCTCATACCATAACACGAGAGCCAAAAATTGAAGACATTGTCTTATTCAATTGGATCCCACTGAAATTGCCTGCATACCAGAGAACTAAATTCTACCAAAAAGGGTAAACAATTGTACTGCACAAACCCCCTTAAACAGAGAAGCCACACAGTACCCTGAATGAAAAATCCACTAGCACCTCCTTAAGTCTAAAAGATAAGATCAAAATTGTAGGACCTTTAGCTCCCCTGAAAGTTTCCTTAACCCAGATTGCGAAATCTGACTGTAATTGATAAAATCCTAGACTACATAGATATAGAGAACAAAAGGAAGAAAAAAAATCTAAGAAACATGTGATCAACATGCTAACCACTTAAATTAAGGTCATCCAAAACAGTGAAAGAAATAAGATCCCAAATATATAGATCTCTTGGGCCCTAGCCAATCTCCTCACCTAGTGAATAAACTATCAACAGACCTAGATCCAGCTAGAGGAAAACCAAAACCAAAGAAATTGAGACATGAAGATACAGGATAAATGATACATGGAAGTAATCATAGGGTAGTGTGAGAGGAAAGCTATAAACTACCCATCCATAAATTTTCACCTCCTTGTAGCTTTGCCCATCTTTTAGAGGATCCAATGTTTTCTCAGGAATCGAATTCAACCCAACAAATGAGTCATTCCTAGTCACATTCATGAGATTACCTCTATCTTCGTCCTCCCTCAATGGTGCTCCAAATTATCAGAAAACATTAGCTCATGAGGAATATCGACATGTGCGTTCAAAAAATTTCAAAACTTTTCCCTCTCTTCTTATGAATGGTCTAACTTTCCACAGGTGATGAACTTAAAAAAGGATGTAAATATCCCACTAGCAAAAAAGAAAGGCAAGTATTTAGAAATAATATCCCTATTCTCTATTTATCCTCTATAGAAAAATTGTTTAGAATTATAGCCTCCATGTGCTCGATGATATTAATATTGCATGCATGATTCATGGGGATGGAAGGCGATCCAAAACCCTCATTTAATTACCAATAAAGAGTAATTGGGGTGGCATATGCTCCCCCAATCTCATGTATATCTTATGCATCCACCCCCATTGGGAAATTTTCTGTGTGTATTTAATTTTCTTTCTTTCATTTCATTTCATTCCTTGTATAGCCAAAATTAGGAGGAATATATAAATAAATCTCAGAGGTTTTGAAGTAGGTGGAATTCAAAAAGAATGAGAAGGTTAAAATCTAGCTAGTTTTGAGTGGACCACCACCATAAAATGCAATTTGATGAGCTGAAAAACTTGGATGAAACCATAATGAAAGATAAATAATTTTATGAGTAGGGAAAAGGAAGACCACTTTTTAAAAAATATTTAGATGATAAGAAGAAAAGATTTGTTGGGCCCTACTTTTGTACCCATTTTTCACATCCTATTCCACTAGTTTTACTGCCACTTACCCTATTTTACCCCTTTTGTGACTTAATACCACTCCACATTAGCTAAACTTCACTACTTTTCAAGTGGAGGTAATGTTTGTTACTTAGTGCTATTTACATATCCCTTTAATTAGTTTAATCATATGATAATGAATCTGTAACTCTTGAATTAATTTGAATAATATTTACAAGGACTCACAGAAAATTTGAGGTGTGTGGACATGTTAGCAAGTACTCCAACACATCATCCAACATTGTGCTCAACAATGCAGTAGGAGGCCATTTTTTTACCTACCATTTTGTACTTAATTTTGTACCCCATTCAATACTCTAGTCAGCAGTGGTTTCCTAGTCAACTATGGAATCCCATAATAGGAATCCTTATTATTAAACATCAAATCAGTTTCATCAATAGTGTTGTGATGAAGATAATTTCAGTTGCAATCTCTCTAAAGCTATCCGAGAGATTTCACATGGATTAACTTAGTTCTGATTTTATATACCTTTCTCAGTCAATTAGTTGTAACAATTCTTCCATCAACTAACTCTTTAAAAATCCTGATACTTTGTATGTAAAATTTAGATACTCATATGCATAGTTTTGTATAAGGAGATATACGCTTAGTTCGAGTTGGTGATCGTGGCACACTTATTGATTATAAATTTTAATATATAATTCTTGAATTAATGTTTTACTAAAACTTAAAATAATTATTATCTAGGCTTCTATTTTTATTGTTGTTGTTATGTCCTTTGATTTGTAAGGCATTGAATTAGTTTAAGGCTTGCTATGGGTATTGGAAAGGACCCACCACAACCTGGAATTGAGTATTGTAACCATTATAATCTATAGGAAGTGTGTTTTTCTTCATTCAATAAATTTACATTTCATTTTTGAATCGTATTGTTAAATATATCTTGGGTTTTCTATACTTAATTTCACAAAATAGTTTTGTTAAATAGACCTTACACATGATGTACTTAATGTTGTACTTAATTTATCACTCCATTTTCACAAATATGGAAAATAACCACAAGTTTATCATCATTGAGTCTTTGCGAAAATAGGAATACTTTTGTTATTATCTCTTGTACATCAATTATTTGGTGATTGCACATTTATAGTCATCAATGTATTGAAAGGAAAATTTTCAATTTAAAACAAATCCTTAAGGAGACGCAATTATCATCTTTCAAAATTAACCTCTTGATTTGAATTGAAATGTGTCTTTATTATTCAGGATCATGTATGTTTACCAGTAACACAAGATTCTTGTAGCATCGAGATTTGCGTGGAATGTATAGAATCAATAGAGAAAGAGTTTTATTTATTGAATAGACCATGTGTTAACATCTTAGGAGTTGTATGGAATTCATAGTTTAGTCATTTTGATTTCCTGTCTGAGATTTATTTGAACTGTAGGGTAATCATTACTTGAATAGATCACTGGTTATTTTTTCCTTTCGTAGGAAGTCTTTTTTTTATTTATATTGAAATTTACTAAGTTCATTATCTTTTAATTAGAAAAGAAAGCTTTCTCTTTTGAAATTGAGTGTGTTAAATCAGGTTGCCTATAGGAATTGGTTGAGTTATCATTATTTCTACTTTGATTCATAAAACCCTGGAGAATTACTCATGCAATGATTCTCATTAGCTTGTGAAATGATTTTGAATTAAGTTACTGTTAGCTTGGTTTGGAAACATCAGTATTCATAATTGCATATTTCATTTTTCAATAATTTTTTGGTTAAATAAATCATATTTAAAGTAGAATAGTGATTTAGGTTTCAATAGGATATATTTAATTTTAGCATAATAGGTTTCTTCACTTCAAATTTTCTGACTATGATTGTTAGATGTAGATATTAAACATTTCGTACTTAATTCTACACTAAGATGTTTAGAACCTGAATCAAAACGTAGTGCAACTCAAAGTTTACGAACTCTGGTTGACAACTTAATTTAGGGAACTCAATGAAATATAAATTCCCTAACATTTTTGGCGTCATTTTTGGGGAGTTGAAAATGGTCCATGTAACATTTTCTTTAGATTTTATGTATGTTGAGGATTTTTCAAGACAATGAGAGGGTAGAGAGTGTAGAGTAATACGTGAGTGAAGAGCCACACATCCACTTTGGTGGGGTTGCTCCAAATTCTGGTTGTCTTTAGTGAATTTTTGTAGTGTTTTATTTTTCTTCTATGCAAAAGTGAAGGTAGGTCTAGGGATTGTAGGGGTATATTTATTTCAAGTACGAAATCATTTTCCTAATTATTTAGTCCCAAAAAAACACCCCTAACTAATTTATCTAATCATTACGCAGGTATTAGAGAGGAGGGAGAAAGATCCACCAGGAAAGTGCCATGATAAAAAGGGATATCACATCGAAAGGAGGAAGAATAACCTCAAAGTATACCACAACAAACACAAACTACCTTGGGAGTTGTTGTAGGTACAAAATTGGTGGCAATTCCACAAGGGGAATTTGCAACAAGAGGACCTCAAAAGAATTTGGGACCTGATTACATTAGGCTCAATTCATGCAAATCCTCTTCCACTAGAACCTCTATACTAGAGCTTACTTCTGAACCTATATTAAAGATGGCCAAAAAAAGAGAGGAAAACAAAAATAATGTTGAAAACCACATTGGAGGTAATGACATAATCAATGTCGGAGGATATAATTATAGAAGAGATGGACCAAGAAAAGGACCTGAGGAACAAGTATATGATGCAGAAAATACTTTTGGATTCCCTATCCTGGACAATAGCAGAAATATCAATATGAAGACTATACCCCTAACATATCTTCCACTTTTACATGGTACATCCTCTAAAGATCCTGACTCATTTTTTTTTTAATTTTATATTATGTGCAGAAGCTATAATTATTATGATTATGCACACAAGCTTAAATTATTCCCTTCCACATTAAAAGACTCATCCCTGAGATGGTTCATGAGCTTAGGAGAGCACACCATTTTCTCATGGGATGACATGAAGTCTATCTTCCTAATATCAAGACTAATGCAAAAATAGAGATGTTAATGATATATTTAGGATGAAACATATGGATGAAGAAATTTTAGAGGAATACCTAAAGAGGTTCTTTTATGACTATCACAAATAGCAAGTGGCTAGCTTGTATGATAAAACATTTAAGATTGTATTTTTGAAGGGGTTAAGGGAAGATTTCATTGAAACACTAAATCTCCTAAGTTTCAACGATATCTATAAAAAAAAACCTTTGCTGAAATAATTGAATTATGTAGAACATATTCTAGAAGTAAATCCAAGGTAGAAAAAATAAGTTTAGAAAATTCAAAGGATTATATGTATAGAAATTCGAAATCAGTACAAGGTGGTGTCACTAGAGTTGAGCTCGGAAACCTTCTAGAAAATTTTAAAACATACATCTTAAAAACCACTAGCGACCAATGAGATGCCCTAATCATTAAAAAGAAACAGGAAGAAGAAAAATTTTCCTTGGCACTTTTTTGTCCTAAATACAGGTGTAAACATGATGAAAGAGAACATCCCATGAATATGGTAGAAGTGGGTGGTATTTGTACACAAGAGAATTTTTGGGTGTCGGAGTTGTAATTCAATATACTCCTTCAACACTTAATTTTTAAAACTAGGGCTATGTAATCTTTGAGGCGTAGCACAAGAAACGCCAAAGAATTATGGTTTCAACTTCTCTAAATCCTACTTCTATATCTCTAATTAAGTTTTTAGAATAAAGAAATGAAAAACTTTTTAGCAATTAACACCAAGCCACTCTGGTACTGGAATCAATTGAAAATGATACTCACCAAAATTTTACAAAGAGGAATCAAGAAAGACTTGAAATCAATTTCAGAAAGATCGGGAAAAAAAGTAGAAAATGTATTCATGTGATTGGATCTCAATGCCTAACAAATAGAATGGATGATTATAGTTGTAACTAGATCTTTCTCTTTTAAATATAACCCATTCATGTACCTAAACAATGTGCATGTACTTGAAATGGATTTAGTTCCTGCACTGAGTCATTATGTCCTGGTACTGGAACTCTGAATTCCTATACTAGTACGCTTTCTTCCTATACCGGAATATTTTATTACTATATTTAGAACTTGTTGTTCCTGCATTAGAAGCTCATTGTTCCTCTACCATGTTTCATTGTTACTATACCAAGAAATTCATAGTTCCTGTATTGGAATAAGTTTACTTTCAATCACCTTTTACTCATGCATAAATGTTGGACAAATAACCAACTGGAAATGAATAGATTTGAGAAAGAAACTACAATATTGAGCATTAAAAATATATCTTTCAAGAAAACAAGCATTCAATGTAAATAATTGTAAAGACTAAAATAAATCCTCCCTAGCAGAAAGAAAAGACTCTTATGTGGAAAATGTAAATTTATATCCAAAAGACAACTCGACCCTTCTCTTAAATGTTTGTCACGATAATAAATATACTCTATTTTGAAAATACATGTTATAATAAAATGTTAAACTCAAAAACAATATTGTAATTGATCCCCAAATAATCAATATTGTGTTTACACTTTTACAATGAAATTGTTATAGTCCTCAGTCATTGCGCAAAAAGTTATTTACTATGTAACCAAAGTTTATATTAAAACAAGGGTACACCTGAATTGAATTAAATGAATAAAACTAAATGTAAGACTCACAATCCAACTTTGTCTTTCAGAAATAATTTGAAAAATAAATATGCTCTCAGACATAAAGGAAACAACCATGTGATGCTTTGAAAATAAAGGTTGAATACTGAAAATGAAATCAATCCAACACACCCACACGATGAGCCCTCATATATGAGATGTATGCACATAGTCACAAGGTTTTCATCAAATTGCAACTCAAGAAAATAAAGAAATAAAATATTATGCTCACACCAACATGATTAAATATAACACACTACAAAATATAGGGAGAATGAGTTGGGTTAGCTAGGCCCTAGCGAACCATCTCATTTCCCTTCACAAAAACTTTGAAATCAACTGCATGAAGGAAACATCACAGATAAAAAGAATCTAGAATGAATAAAATTGACATCAACTCATATTATTTAAAATTCTTCAACAATGATACATTATAATCCGATGGATCTAGCCCAGAGGGACAGGGAGATACACAAAATTACAAGATTTCACAAAAAATTATCGAAATTTCCATAGTATCCCTAATTTAAGCCTATCCTAGAATTCCTATTTTATACACAGATAATCAGCTCTTGACTATATTGAACACTTAACAAAAATATGCGTTGGACAAAATATACCTCTATCTGTAGTGCTTCCCATAACGCTCGAAGCATACTGCAGAGAATGGAACAAACCCTTGGAGAGAGATGTGCGGAATTCATTCAACAAATGTGATATTTTTGGAGGTAAATAAAAATGAACATATCATTTGTCTTCCTAGTATAGGAATAGGCAGATGGTACGAGAACATTCGGATCCTGCGCCGACTAAAATTTAACCCTGATTAATGAATTCATGTATCATGCTTTGAGGAAATGAAAATAGATGAGTTACAAATACATATGAGTCTATTTAACCTTTTAAATAACTAATAATCCTATATAACCCATACTTTAACAAAACCATGAAAATTCTAGGAACCATGTGTAAAATTTAGGTTTTAATTGTAAAACAGAGGGTTTAAGTAGCATAGTCATGACAAGGATACGATTAAAGTAGGGACCATTCTGAGGACCAGCATCCCCCTAACGTCATTTAGTTGTGTGTCCTCACACACCTACTTACCTTCTGCAAAAAACAAGATTGTAAGTCTCCCTTCATTTCTAGATTTGGATGTTGATTCATGAGACTTATGTCTTCAATTTTCTGATGTGGGATTTCCTCAAGCATTTTACTACCTTCCTCAATCAAATATTACACTGAGATGCATGATATTTCCAAATTTTCACTTGTCTCTTCCTTTCTTGTACTTCCTTTACCAACTATTCATTCCTTCTCTTCATCGTCATGTTTTGGTCCATCACATATTGGTTGAGAACCTTTTCAAACTCCTTTGTTCCAAGATCCATAGGACTAGTATCCTCATGTTACTTCATTGTCAGGCCTTTGATGATTTATGGGCTTGTATCCTATACATGGGCTACCTTTTTCTTTTCAGCTTTATTAATTAAGGATGACAGGGGAATGCCTACTAACATGGAGAGTTTATTACACAGTGGTACATTTTATGTAGGATTATCCACTGGGGAGAATCTGGGTGGAACAAATTCCTCAGAATCCTTGATCTCTACCAGAGTAGTTTTTATGACTGACTCTCTTCCCAGGGAAGCATATCATCTTTTAATAGAACCTCATGTAAATCTTGGTGAAGTTCCAGGTTCCTCACTTTCACTTTTATCCTTGGATTTTCCTTCTTTTTCAGTGTTGGCTTCTTGGACTGGGGTTTTCTTGCCGTGGTTTTCCCACCTTTTCCACCCTTTAGGGTTGGCAGTTTCTTCCTTTGTTGTTGCCTAGATTTCAGTTTAAAAACCTTCCTACATCCCTTTGGAGATCCTTTTACAGCGTTCTCTTCCTAAAATGTTTTCAGGAATGATTCCCATGCTATGCCTTTATCTTCCAACTCTTTTTTAAACAACATTTGTATTAAGCCATAGTGACACAATTTAAAGCTTATCTGATTATACCAGCTCTTTTGCATGCTTTTGGACATCCTATCTAAACTTTTCAAGAGGAAATGAGGAAAATTAATTAAATTACCTAATTTTAAGTGGATTAGATGATGAATGTGGTAGAGATATGTCAGTGAGCACCTCCCTTCACAAGTGAGTAACTTGTGAAGGATATATAACAAGTGTCTCCATTTCTCTACAACCCAAACTTCTAGTCTATAACATGATATTCTTCAAGAAGAAAATGGTGCCATACTCCTTCTTCAACTTCTCCTTTCTTGAGTAATTTTTCGCCTGTGGCTGATAACTCTGTCACCTGAGAGATAGACTGCTTCGTTACTTGAAATTGAAAAGAGCCAACCTTGAATATTTTCCCAACAAAATTGCGTGCAAATTGTAGTGCCACAACATAATCATACCCATCACATTTAAACAAGAAAGGGAGAAACCCAATTTCTAGAAACAAGGGTAAAGTACCCTCATATTAAATCATCCCATCTAGTTTCTTTATAGACTATGGCTCAATGCAGACCGGTGCCATGACATTCAAGGGTTACACTACCTCACTTCCCTATAAAATTTTGAAAGAGTGACCCCTCTCAATACAAAAATTATAGGGGAGTATACTTCTGTATCTCTATGCTTACCAATTTGAATTGCATGCATCAACATCTTGTCCACTTATCCCAGTAATAAAAATGGATGTGACCCTATCAGTATGAAAATTTGATTGGAAAGGTCGCATATATGGATATAATTCCAAGGTAAGTGGGGTAATGATGGATTAAGGTGGCAACTGTTATTTTTAAAATTTCAAAAATGAAATGCAAGGTTTAAGCATCATAACAACCTAATCATTATAAGTTAACAAGGTTCAGGAAATCGATAATTAATGATCAGAGCCTTTACACATGTTTTCCGTTATCATCATCACTCTAATTGCGATATATTAATGCTTAAATAAGACAAGGTTAGCTAAATTCGTAACATATTTGTACTTAAAATATTCATTCCTACTAGCAATGATAAATAATGTCAGTCAAATCAAAGTACGACATATGGCTTTTAAAAAAAATAGCCATTGCATTTATGAGTAGAGTTTAAATTTGATGTATTAAAATTTACAATTATAACAGGACTTCTACACTAGGTAGAGTTCCTACTCCCAAACCCATCTTTCCTGTACTAGAGCATATGTTCCTGCACCGAAATATTGTAGTTCTTGTACTGTGTAAAGGGTTCTTTAAAAATCATATTTTCTCAGTTATACACATGTTGAATCCATGAATAACTTGTAGAATTTGAAGGATTTCCTTTTATCACTAGTTCTAGGTTTCATTATGCTTTCTAGACCTAATCAATAAGATCTTTAAAGGTCCATCAAATCCTGCAACAAAATTTATGAGGGAAAAAAAAGAAGCGGGAGAAAAGTAAAATTTAGAAAGGGAAGGATATTATCTAGGTCACTTAGAATGAAATAAAACACCAAGGGGATATAATAGAAATGGAATAGGGAAAAATTTTCATGGAATAGAGGGAAATCATAAATTGGGACAGGAAATTTTGTGAAGAATAGGAGGGAAATTTTAACTATGAAGAAAGAAGAAAAAAAGGGAAAATTAGGAAAATGGAATAAGAAGAAAGGCATAATTCTTACCTCAAATTCTCTGCCAAATAATGTTGTACCTTGGATAAATTAAATGTAGCAGGATTTTTCTTTCACTTGTACAAAATGTGCCATTTCAGTTGCCCTGGACTTGGATAAGGGCTCGATTCTACCAGTGATTCTTTTGTCACCAGAAAATTTTACAAAAACATACCTCTTCTCAGTGACAATCATCATTTATAATAATCAAGTGACATTCCATTTTTATTAAAAAAATGGATCTACCTACAAGCATGCTGGTTTTTAGGAATATCCTTCCATGATCATGTGAGAAAGCTGATTTTCACAATCATGGGTAAATAATTTTTTTAATTTTTTTTTCAATTTTTGAATTTTATGGTTTTTTTTTTCTCTTTAATTTTATTGGAAAATATAAATCAAATTCACAGTAGGTTGGAATCACCACCTACAATCATTAATTCTGGTTTTTTTTGCACTTGTTGTATGAAGTTTCATTTAGTGGTGGGCGGAAAATATGCTTTAAGTATATGCCCATTCACTAGGAAAACCAATTCATGTCCATCAATGGTCTTGATTTTTACTTCTCCATTCTCAAAAACTTTGACTACTTCATATGGCCCCATCCAGCATGTGCAAAATTTTCCTTTAAAGTGTTTGAATCTAGAACCATAAAGGAGTACCCAATCACTTGGTTGGAACTACTTCTTTTTTATCATCTTTTTATTCCATTTCCGACGTTGTTGTTGCGCTTCTGAGAGATCCAATCCCAATTAGACTGTAGTTATGAAAGTCTAAATATGGAATTCAATCAGTAGTAAAACCTACTTCCCGTACACCATCTCATAAGGTGAATGACACGTGTTATTCCTACAAGTAGTTCTATAAGCCAATATGGGCTTAGGAAATATGTTCGCCCAATATTTCTTGTGAAGATTCACTATCTTGGTGAGAATGGACTCGATCACCTTATTGGTGGATTCTACTTGGCCATCTTCCTACGGGTGGTGCGGTGTTGATTTCCTATGTTGAATTTTATATTAATACATAATATATTTCACCAGATTAGAAACAAATTGAGGCCCATTGTCAGTGATAATTTCTCCTGGAAAACCAAATCTAGTAAAAAAATTATCGAATAAAAAATCAATGACAAATATTTCAGTAACAAAAGAAACAACTCTAGCTTCTTCCCACTTTGTTACAAAATCCGAACAAACCAAGATATGTCCTTTTTTTAGATATGTCGGAGCTATAGGTCCAGCAAAATCAATGGCCCATTGTTCAAAGGGTTCAATCATGACTTGAGGACACAAAGGCATTTCATCGGCTTGTCCAGGTTGGCCCATTTGCTAACGATTGTCACAATGCTTGACATATTGTTTGACATCCTTAAATAAGGAAGGCAAAATATATCTAGCGCGGAAAATTTTATATGCAGTTCTCTTATCAAAAAAATGGGCCCCATAAGCTCCATGATGGGAAGATTTTAAAATATCAAACACTTCTTCCTCTCTCACACATCTACAGATAATAAGATCGGGTCTTGTGTAAAATAAGTCTCCTTGAATCCACGAATATGAATTACTTTTCTGAATAATATTTTTCCTCTCTCGAGTGGAAGGGTGAGGTGGTATTTTTCTAGTGACTAAATAATTGGTTATATCAGGAAACCAACGAGAATTTGTTGATACAACAAAAATATGCTCATCGGGAAAATAATCATATACAGGAATTATTTCACCAGGATTATTTAATCTATAAATATAATCAACTACAACACTCGGGTTTCCTTGTCTATTAATAAAGGTAACATTAAATTCTTTTAATAAAAGTAACCACCTAGTCACTCTACCATTAGTCAAAGTTTTATTCATTAAGTATTTTATGGCAGAATGATCTGTATGTATAAGCACTTCATAACCTGTAATGTAGTGTTTGAATTTTTTAATGTAAAATATCACAACTAGAAACTTTTTTTCGATTACTGTATAATTCATTTTAGTAGGTGACAATTTTTTACTAATGTAGTAAATAGCTTATGATTGTTGACATTATTCATATCCCAAAGCTGCACAAATAGTAGTATCTGAAGCGTCTGAGGAAATATGAAATGGAAGGGACCAATTGGGCACTCTCATGATTGGTTCCTACTAATTTTTCCTTGAGTCCCTCAAAATCTGGTTGGCAAGTTGTAGTCCAAGAGAAATCACTATCTTTAGCCAATAATCGAAAAAGTGATGTGGCTATCCTAGAAAAAATTTCAATGAATATTCGGTTATAGGCCACATGTCCCAAGAATCCTCTCACTTCCATTTTTTTTGGGTGCAGGAAGACGTAAAATGACTTCTATTTTGGCTGGGTCTACCTAGATACCTTTTTCAGAAATAAGATGGTGAAGCATCGTCCCTTATTTGCACATTAATCGACATTTCTTGTCACTCAAATCAATGTGAAATTATTTGCAATGAAAAAGAAATTTTTCTAATTTTTTGAGGGCTTCTTCGAAAGAATCACCAAATACCAAAAAATTGTCCATATAAACGTCAACACATTTGAGTTCGACACAGATAGTCAAAACTTCCCCTTGGAAGGTAGCTGGTGCATTACAAAGTCCAAAAGGAAGCACTCAGTAAGCGAATGTTCCCCGTGGACAAGTAAAGGTGGTCTTATCGTGATCCTTGGGTGTGATTTGTATTTGGTTATAACTACTAAAGACATCTAAAAATGAAAAGTACTTTTTACCAGAAAGTGTATCTAGCACCTAATCAATCAAGGGAAGGAGAAAATAGTCCTTGAGATTTGATTTGGTTAATTCTTTATCATGAATGAAAATACGCCATCTCTCATCTTTCTTCGAAACTATTACCAATGGGGAGACCCACTGGCTATCTGATATAGGATAGATAAAATCAACATCTAAGACTTTTTGTAATTGTTCCTTCACAACTTATCTTAGTGCAGGATTCATGCACCTTTGGGCTTGTCGAATAGGTTAGGCTCCCTCCTGAATATAAATATGATGAGTAAAATTTTCAAGGGGGTGCATTTCATGTCCTCATAACTCCATGCAAAGGAATCAAGATGATCTCTTATCAAATTCACAAACTGCTCTTGTTGGGATAAGTCCAAGTCTGAACTTATGTGTAGAGATTTTCCTAGACTGATCTCAACAAGAGTGGTGTCAGGCTCAATAGTACTAATAGGTGCTACTAAACTCTGTAATGGAAGATGTCAGGAATTTTAGTTCTCCTTAAAATATAGGCTAAAAATTTGATAAATTGAATAAAAATGTGGCATTGCGTACAGATTGTTCAAGAAATCTCGAATCTCACTATCCTTAGTAGAATATGTATACTGATGAATCAAATAAATATATTGAGTATCCTCATCACTACTATCATAGTTTATCCATAAAGTGTCTCAAAGCTCCTGGATGGATCTAGAAGGTGGGTATAAGGTGAATTTCTTCCTATAATATCCATGGGAGATATACATATCAATGGAGTGACATCCTATAAAAGAATTTTTTGTGCGATCCAAAAATCAAGGGATGTCCTCCAATAGGATTTTTCGACTGAAGCATAATAAAATCCACAGGGTACTCCCAAGAATCAATCGATACAACCACATCATCTAACACACCATCTAGCTTGATTTTATATCTGTCAGCAAGTTCAATCACAGTAGGGGTAGGACGAATGTGAACCAACTGAAGTTGTTCCATGGTTTTCCTTGTCATGACATTGATGAATAATCCCAGGTCGATTAACACATTGGATACAAGGGTATCAACTATCTAGATAGAAACAAATGGGTTAGCGGGATCGATATATTTTTCCATTTCAACACATCATGTAATTAATTCAACTTCTCTCCCAAAAAACTGAATAGTTTTAGGCTCAAATCTCTTCCTCCCTGTCTTTTTGAGATAGAGTTCCCTAATGATTTTAGTACATATGGGGATTTCTTTAATAACCTAAAGAAAAGGAATCTTTATACAAATATTCCTAAGTTATAAAGGCAAGATATACTCAAGGGTAGGATCACCTTTCTCCATAACTAACCTCTTTGGGAAGGGAGGTCGGCTTGAAGAAGATTGTAAGGGCTCTAAGTGTGTGGGAATAGGTCAAATGGTGAAACATTTAAAATTATTGGGAGTTTCCTCCTCACTTTTCTCCTCGATAATCACCATGGATTGTTTATGTTTTTCTGGATTTATCACCCTTCCTAATCTTAATTGGAGGTTATTGACCCCAACTGATGTGTTATGATAAATGGGTAAAGGAAGTGATCCAATATAATGAATCACTTGCAACGCTTTATTATTTGGGTTTGGTACTGATTGTGCAAGGAGTTGAGGTGGTTGAAATGGTGATGGTAATGGTAATGGTGGCATGGCCTAACTCTGTTGTGATATGGCTGGCAATGTAGGTTGTGAAATAGGATAAGTTGCATAAGTAGTATGATATGACTGTGTAGGTGTAGGATAGGGATAATGAGAATGTGGTGATCCCCTCCATCCTTGTTTCCAAGGTGGGGATGATTTTCCATACTGAAATTGATGCCCATGCTGCCAAGGTTGAGAGTAATTTACATTTTAATAGGAATATGGTGGTGCATTATAACGAGAAAAATACAGTGCTATTTTAGGGATCATACCTGCACTTACCTAGGTCCGAGGGTCCCGTGCTCCCATAGCATTCAATGGCTCGGTTTCTTGATTCTCTCCTTCAAATTCCACTTGCAATCCCCGTATAAAAGGGCATCCCTCAATAATGTATTTCCATGTACATATCACACATTTATTAGCACTTTTAATATTTACATGACATTCAATTAAAATATGTTTCTTTCTACACTTTGGATAATAAATGGACAATGACTCTTATTCTACTACTATTTTTTGCTGAAATTTTAAAGAGTCTATTTTTTTGTTAAGAGTATTCATAATTTCAGTTTTCATATTATCCATCTTATTTTCCAAACCAATAATCATAAACTCTATAGATCCCATTTTTCTATTTTTAATTTGAATTCCTCTACCGGATCTAGATTGAATCCATGAGAACTTCCTGCATAAGTCACAAATATGATCAAAAAAATTTTTAGCAATATCCCTTCTCTTAACAAATTCGAACTATTCCTAGAATCATCAGTAAGCCCATGCAAGGACAAGGTTCTAATAGTACTATGATCAGGTTTATGCTTTGACCTTTGGAGTATATATAAAAATCTCTCTAAATAATCCTCCAATGTCTTATCATCCTCTTGCAAAATAGTGAATATCTCATCATGCAGCTCTCTTGTTTTACAACATTCATGATATTTAGTTAAAAATACTCTCTTAATTTGTTCTTAAGAGGCTATAGTATTTCCTCCCAGTCCCATGAACCAACGTAAAGTTGAATCCTTAAGAGTTACAGGAGATAGTTTTTTCTTTGGGTGTCTATAGAATAATAATAACTTCTACACAATGTATCCTTTTAAAATAGGAAAGAAAATGGATCTTCATATACCTTACCATGGAAATGAGGAAGATAATATGGCAGAATGTTCTTCATCTGAACTAATGTATTCAGGTCCAAAATTGGAAACCCAAAGGTGGATTGTTCCTCATTTGGCTAGTTTTCACCAGTCCCCTCAACATTATCCTCATGATCTACTATCTTTCTTCTCCTAATTGATCCACTCTCAATAGAATGTGAAATATGATTGTGTCTCAAATTAGTCTTTTGGGTTCCACTAGTCTCTTTCCTCTATTTTTTTGATTGTGTAACTATTGAACTATTGTTTCAGAGTCTAGGTGAACAATCCCTATAAAATGGGTCTCTGGTTGCTTGGACTTCGTGCCTACAAATTGTGAAAATAATTTTCAGATTTATAAGTGTTTCTTCGACCCTTATTGGGCTTCAGGCCCCTACCTCATTTATTCATGCATTTTAAAATAAATCAACCAAGAAAAATAGCCAACCTGGAAAAAAACAATTTGTTGAAAAAAACTTCAATCAAATGCTGAAAATAAAAGGACAAACAAAATGCATGAATCAAAATAAAATCCTTCAAAAAATAGAAGCACACAGCATAAAAAATAAAATCAGCTTACCCCTATTGCAAAAAAAATTTCAGAAAGTTCTAACCATATATTTTAACCCCTCCCTGGAAATGGCACCAAAATGTTGGGTGATGGAGTTGTAATTCAACAGACTCCTTCAACACTTAATATTTCAAACCAGGGTTATGTAAGATTTTAGGTGCAGAACAGGAAATTCCAAAGAATTATGGTTTCAACTTATATAAATCCTACTTATATGTCTCTAATTAAGTTTGCAGAATCAAGAAATGAAAAAAATTTCAACAAAGAACACCAAGCCACTCTAGTACTGGAATCAATTTGAAATAATACTCACGAATCTTTGACAAAAACGAATCAAACAAGCCTTAAAATCAATTTCAGAAAGATATGGAAAAAATTATAAAATGTATTACTGTGATTGGATATAATGCCTAAGAAACAGAAGGGATGATTCTTGTTGTAACTAGATCTTTTTCTTTTAAAGATAAACCGTTCTTGTACCTGAACAATGTTGTTGTACTTGAAATGGATTTAGTTCCTGCACTGAGTTATTATGTCCTGGTACTGGAACTCCAAATTCCTATACTAGAATGCTTTGTTCCTATACCGTAATATTTCATTCATGTATTGAGAACTTGTTGTTCCTACATTGGAAGCTTGTGTTTCCTGTACGAAGTTTCATTGTTTCTGTACCAAGTACTTCATAGTTCTTGTACTAGAACATGTTTACTTTCAACCACCTTTTACTCACGCATAAATATGCTACAAATAACCAACTGGAAATGAACATATCATAGAAATAAACTACAATATTGAGCATTAAAAATATATCCTTCAATCAAACAAGCATTCAATGGAAATAACTGTAAAGACTAAAATAAATCCTCACTACAACATAAAGAAAAGTCTCTTGTGTGGAAAATGTAAATTTCTACCCAAAAGACAACTCAACCCTTCTCTAGAATGTCTATCATGATAATAAATATACTCTATTTTGAAAATACATTTTGCAAGAAAATTTTAAACTTGAAAAGAATATTGTTATCGATCCCAAAATTATCAATATTGTGTTTACACTTTTAAAAGGAAATCGTTACAGTCCTCAATCATTGCACACAGAGTTATTTAATATGTAACCATAGTTTATATTTAAACAAGGGTATGCCTGAATTGAAGTAAATGAATACAAATAAATGTAAGATTCACAATCCAACTCGCCTTTTAGAAATAACTTGAAAAATAAATATGCTCTCAAACATAAAGGAAACAACCATGTGATGCCTTGAAAATAAAGGTTGATACTAAAAACAAAATCTATCCAACACACCCACACTATGAGTCCTCATATATGAGATGCATGCACACATTCACAAGGGTTTCATCAACTTGTAACTCAAGAAAATAAAGAAAGAAACTATTATGATCACACCATCATGATTAAATATAACACACTACAAAATATAGGGAGAACAAGTTGGGTTGGCTGGGCCCTAGCCAACCAGCTCGTTCCCCTTCACAAAAACTTCTAAATAAAATGTGTGAATGAAACATTACAGATAAAAATAATCCAGAATGAATAAAACTAGCATCAGCTCCTTCTATTATTTCAAAGTCTTCAGCAATGATACATTATAAGCCCGTGGATCCAACCCAAAGGGACAAGGCAATACAAAAAATTACAAGAGTTCATAATAGAGTATCAAAATTACTTGAGTATCATTAATCTAAGCCTATCCTGGAATCCTTATTTTATACATATAACCTTGGCTCTTTCCCATATTTAAAACTTAACATAAATAAGTGTTGGACAAAACTGAACTTTATCTTTAGTGCTTCCCATAACACTCCAAGCCTATTGTAGAGAATGGAATGAATCCTTGGAGATAGGTGTGTGCCATTCATTTAACAAATGTGATATTTTCATAGGTAAATCAAAATGAATCTGCTATTTTTCTTCCTAGTACAAGAATAAGCGAATGGTATGAGAACCTTTAGATTCTGCACCAACCAAACTTTAACTCCAATTAATCACTTCACTTACCATGCTTTGAGGAAATGAAAATAGATGAGTTACAAAGACATATGATTCTCTTTAACCTTTTAAATAACTAATAAGCCTTTACATACTTTTAAAAAATCATGAAAATTCCAGGAACCATGTGTAAAAGTTAAGTTTTAATTGTAAAATAGAGGGTTTAAGTAGCATAGTTAGGACAAGGATAGGGTCAAAGTAGGGAAAATTGTGATGACCAACAAGCATACCACTTATCAATTCTCGTCCCTCCTGGAGTACAAGCTATTTATAAATGGGGGGCTGAGACTAGTGAATTTCTCGAAACAAGCATAAAACCATCATGGAGAGGGCCAAAGAATAATTTTTATCAACATCCTAATATGCAAGATTTTCCCCAAAATTAGTCATGGAATTCTAAACCACCTTATCCTTCGTGGCCTACTCAACCACTTCAAAGTTCTCCATGAAACCAGGGGTGGAGAGGAATTCTATATGGGAATACATTTTAGACTCAAAGGCAAGAATAGCCTCAGTACCAATGTCCACCTTTCATGCCTTATGCACCTAATGTGCCTCAATACTAGCAAGGATATAATTCATCCTACTACCAACAACCTTCAATTTCATTGATACCTCCAGTACAACAACTCTTTTCTTTTCCTCAAAGCTCTAATTCATCTTCACAACAAGTGCAACAATTATTGAACCCTCCTTTCCCAACTCAGCTACCTCCACAACCAATTTCCAATCCTAATAATATACCTCCTCAACCTATACAAAATATTGATTTGCAACCTTTTTCTACATATGTTATTGTTGCTTTTCCTTGTAATGAAATTCAATTAAGATTAGGAAAAATAGTTAATAAAAACCAATCAGTTGTAGTCATTGAGGAGGAGGAGCCCCTTATAGAAGCCAAAAATAATAAACAAATAGAAAATGAAAAAAACAGTGAACTAAAAGAATCATAAGAAGAAAATAGGGATCCTCCTTACCCGGAGAGATTTCTTGTAAATAAAACTGAATCTCCCATGGAATACGACTTGGAATCTGAATTGAGGAATGTTTTCATAAAAATTCCTCTCTTGAAAGCTATTAGAGACATATATATATATATATATATATATATATATATATATATATATATATATATATATATATATATATATATATATATATATATATATATATATATATATATATATATATATATATATATATCATTAAGGATATTTGCATAAAAAATCCAAAAATAAAGAGAAGTAAAAATCATAACATTAAGTTAATTAGCCAAAGTCCAGAAATGATATCTAGTTTACCACTAAAATACAATGATCTAGGAAACCCTATGGAAACCATATAAATCAATGGAACTCTTATACCCAGTACTCTAGTAGACTCGGGGGCAACCATCAATGGCATGACTGTTTATACCATGACATTATTACAATTACAAGAAGTTAGTCCTACACCCATAGTGTTGGAGATGGCAGATAAATCCATTGTTAAACTTGTGTGGGTCCTAGAATACATAGTGGTAACAATATCTTCATGGGAATACCCAATTTATTTAATTGTAATTTCCCCAAAAACTTCTAAACCGGACATCCAATAGTTCTATGATGACCTTGGCTGGCCATTGTTGATGATTTCATTAGGTGGAGAAATGGGGAAATGACTATTTCCAATGGATCACAGAATCAAATATTGACTATATCTCCATCTGCCCAATTGGTTGTTGAAGAACCTCTTTGGCTGGAAAATCCCTATGGGGAGGAAGACTATATTCTTCCCTTATTAACTCTACAATAATCATGGGGACCTCAGTAACAATCAGAAGAACATGTTTTGCAACATTTTTTGTCTGATATTAATTGCATTGATTATCTTGTTTCTTTTAATGGATACCATCATATTTTTAGAAATGAATTTCAAGAAACGTGTCAGCCTATTGTGTTTTCATCATTTACTATGGTAGCCTTGGAAGAAAACAACGAAGCAAGTACTCAACCTGCTGAAATTGACTTTGTAAAAACGTTGTACATTGGTGCATAATTGAGTACAGAAAAGAAACAACAGGTAATAAATATGGTTCAAAAATAGTCTAGAGAATTTTCTTGGGATTATTTGGACATGAAAAGTATTCATACTAATACTCATGCACATCACATTTACATGAATAAAGAAATTGGACCTATTAGAAAGCCACAGAGATGAATGAATCCAACTCTAAAATAAATTGTCAAGGATGAATTGCAAAAATTGTTAAGTTCGAATTGTATATATCCTATTTTTGACAATAAATGGCTATCACCATTTCTTTTATTTCCCGGGAAAAATGGGAAATGGATAATTTGTGTTGAATATTGATCATATGATTGATACATTGTCAGGGAAAAAGTACTTCTCCTTTCTGAACAAGTATAGATTCTATAATCAGATTCAAATAGCCATATAATACCAAGAGAAGATGTCTTTTACCTGTCCATGGGGCACCTATGCTTACAAAGTTCTTCCTTTTGGTTTTTTCAACGCTCCAAATAACTTTCAAGGAGTTGTTTTAGCTATTTTTGTTGATCTGATACATGACTATGTGGAAGTCTATATGGATGACTTCACAGTGTATGGTGATGGCTTCCATGAAGCTTTGGAGAACTTGGAAAAATTATTGATTTGTTGTCAAGAAGATCATTTAGCCCTTAGTAATATTAAATGTAGAAGGATGCAGACTAAGGGAATTTTTTTGTGACATCATGTATCACAAGAAAGGATAAAATTGTACCCTACAAAAATTGAGGTAATATCACGTATTTCGAATCTAATGTCATAGATGGAGGTAAGAAGTTTTTTTGGTACATGCAGGGTACTATGTGATATTTATTAAAAATTTCACTAAAATTGTAGCACCTATGTTTAAATTTCTTACCAAATATGGCAATTTTTTATGGGATACTGACTGTCAGAATGATTTTAAGGAACTGAAGGATAAATTTTCTATCACTCTAGTATTGAGAGGACCTAATTGGTCTCTCCATTTTCACATTTATACTAATGCATCAGAAACCACCCTTGGAGTTGTGTTGGGTCAAAGAGAGAATCACTTTACTTAGGATATTTACTTTGTTAACAAAAATATCTCACCTATGGACCTAAATTATACAGTTACCGAAAAGGAATTATTAATAGTAGTCCATGCCATCAACAAATTTATGAACTTCATTACTGGTTATGAAAAGTTTGTCCATATTGATCACTATGCTATTAGGTTCCTTATGAATAAGCCCATTACTAATGGTAGAATTACGATATTGTTACTTTTTCTTACAGGAATTTAATATCATTGTGATTGACAAGCTTGGACGAGATAGTTTGGTTGTAAGTTTCTTATCATGAATGATCATTGCTCAAGACAGAGCTTCAGTACCAGTTCCAGATGATTATCTAGACGATAATTTTTTTGTTGTCTCAACACATACTCCTTGGTTTATTGATGTGGCTAACTATATGGTGTTAGGAAAGTTTCCACAGAATGTTTCCACCAAGGAAAATAATAATATTGTGCAATGAAGTGCCAATTATTCTTCAATAGAGACAGACTTGTACCACATAGGACATGATTTAATCACGAGAATATGTGTGCAGAAAGATGATATGTACGATTTTTTGAGGGCTTGCCGCAATGAACCATGTGGTGGTAATTTTGCAGATAAACAAACAACCTATAAGTTCCTACATGTGCGCTATTACTATCCCACTATTTTTAAATATTCCAAAAGGTTCATTTCAAGTTGTTATGCCTACCGAATAATGAGGAGACCGGTTCCAACTGATGAAATTCCTCTCCAAACTCAAATATCAATAGAACCTTTTGAGAAATGGGAATTATATTTTGTGGGAAATTTTTCTCCCATGTCCAAGAAGACGAGATGAATATTGGTTTGTATTGATTACATGACAAAGTGGTTGGAATACAAGGCTTTATATTCTTCCACTGAGAATTCTGTGGTAGATTTTTTTTTAGGACATTTTCACTATGTTTAGGGTACCTAGAGAGATTGTCACCAATAAGGGGAAATATTTCACATCCAAACTAGTGAAGGTTATTAATTAACAATATTAGATCAAGCACCAGAAATATACTCCATACCATCCTCAGGAAAATAGATAGGGCTGATAAATTAGAATTCAACTTCACCATGGAAACTTGGCTGATAAATTACCCGAGGTATTTTTGGCTTACTGGATAGCTTGGAGGAATGTGATGGGACAAACTCATTATGATTTATTATATGGGAAGAAGGTGCTACTCCCCATTGATTTTCAATTAAAAACATTCCAGACAGCTACTCAATTAGGAATGGATCTAAATGAGGCCTAGAAGCAAATGATATTTCAGCTGAATGAGCTTGATGAGATTAGACAAGATGAATTCCAACAGACCATGTTAGTACAAGATCAGAGAGCTCAGTGGAATCATAATTACATTAAGAAAAAGGTATTTCAACTAGGAGATTAGCCATTATTATATGATAGTAAATTTAAATATTTCAAAGGGAAATTCTCAACCATATGGTTGGGACCCTATGAAGTAGTTGATATTTTTTATAATGGCTGAGTCCAAATAAAACTATTGATGATTATCAGACCTCATTCATGGTAAATGGTCACAGATTAAAGATCTACCACCATACACTCTCTTTCCAATAATTTTCGCAAAATGTTATGTGAGATCCATAACTAGATTTTGTTCAAAAGAGGAACCCAACTCCTACCAGTTCTTCAAATTGATTATTCTAGGTCCCTATAATACTAGTGCATCCCCTTATTGTTATTGTTAGTGTAGACCCCTTTAAATTTTTATTTTTGTGCCCACATAGTCCCCATATTGTTATTATTGTGCCCCATAGAATCCCACTATTGTTATTGTTGTGCGCTTAAATTGTTATTGTTATGTCGGCTAGGATTATATTGTGACCCCTTGGACTCCTATATATAGAAAGGAGATTTTTTCATTTGTATCATCCAAGAATTTTTCATTATGTGATGTAAAGGATGTTTCCCCCTTGAAGAGGTAGATTTTGTAAGTCGTTGATCTATCTTTTCTTCTATTTTGTGAGTTGGTTTCATAGCATTTGGTATCAGAGCTTTGGATTCTAGGGTTTCATTGTTGCAAATAGGTCATCTTACAATTTTCACTAATGTTTTTTCTACAAAGGCTCATAAGCTAGGAAAAAAACCCATTTAAGCCGAAATCCTAAGGAACTTCATGTAAAAATCTTGGTTCGCTATATTTTTGGAGATATGATCTGAGGAAGTTAGGGTTTTTGGAGGTTGCAAAATTTCATCTCAAACAAGATGCCGAGGGAAAATCGTCATAGCTTTCGTTTCAGACGTAGGATCGGAATTTTGTAAAATTGACCAAAAGTGCACAGAATTTAGTTTCTTTTGTATCGATTTTAGAGCCTAAGGTAAAAAAAGTGACAAGTGACACGTCGTACAAGTTATCTCTACTGAATCATACCATAATTAGGTTGTTGTGGGAGATTGTGTATAACATTCTCTTGAAGAATCCAAATTAGATATGACCTATGGCATTCGAAAGAATACCTAGAGGGATATTATAGGATAGAGTCAACTCTTGGGGATCCGAAATTTCATAGATACATCAGTTTCAATATCGAGCTTCTCAAAAGCAAGAAAAAGGTGTGTATATGTTTTTTTTTTAATTTCATGAGTCTTGTTTGAAAAACCAGTTTGAAGTGATTCCAAGGGAATATTGAAGCATAGATATTAGTATTGGGTTCTAAAATTCCCCACCAAAAATAATTCCATGCCCATTAAGCCCTCAAAAGGCTCTAATATGACTCATGAAGATGAAGACGTGCAACATGATATATCAAAATTACGAGATGATGTGCAACAAATTTCGTTCTCATAAAGAGTAAAAAAATGAAATGGAAGCTAAGATGGATGGTTTGAAGAAAGACATGGATGGATTGAAGAAATTTTTGTAAGCTAATATGGATGGTTTGAAGATGGCCTAGAATCTAATATCGATGGTATAGAAGAAAAATTGAAAGCATACATGGAAATTTTGAAGGAATGTTTGACAAAAATCCTACAAGAAACGATTCCTAATGGAAAAATGGTAGTAGATTAAACTCATGATGAGAACAAAAGAAATGTTAATCATGATTTCATAAACTCTAATGTTGGATTTAAGACCCACCATATTGCAAATATCAATATGAGGAAGTGTGATGGAAAGGATCCAGTAACATGGATACTAAATATAGAGCAATTTTTTGATCTCCATTATGTGAAAAACACACAAAAGGTACACATTGCAACTTTATATTTAGAAAAAAATACATTTGTATGGTATTGATGCCTTTGCTCTCATAAAAAAATTGTCACTTGGTATATTTTTATGGAGGAAATGATAGTACATTATGAGGATAGAAAGAGAAACACCTTCTTTAGCCAATTGATAAATCTCAAACAAAAGGTTTCAATGGTGGAGCACATTGAGGAATTCCAAAAATTGAATATAAGGGTAAGTAATATTCTAGAGGAACACAGGATTTATGTCTTCATATGGACTTTAAAGGATAACATCCAACATGAGTTCCGCCTTTGGGAACCTCATTCATTAGAGAAGGCATTCAAGTTGGAAAGAAAAATTATGTTGAAAAGGAAGCCTACCACTCACAACTATAAATATGAAAGTGTTTCTACTGCTAGACTTCCACAGCCTACAAGGTTGACACCACAACAATTGGAAGAAAAAAAAGAAAAGGGGTTTTAGTACAGCTGTGATAGAAAATACACTAAAGGTCTTAAGTGTGCTGAGAAGAAATTATTTTACATAGATTGTCAAGAGGAGGAAGAAAAGGAACAAGAAACTTCAAAAGAAGAGGATATACACTAGGAACCAACCCAAGAGGAAGAAGAAATGAATCTGACCATATCCTATAATGCATTGCCAATAATTACCACTCCTCAAACTCTCAATATAGAAGGACATATAAAGAAGAAAAATGTAATAGTGTTGATTGATTCGGTTAGTACCTATAATTTTATCCATTGTAAGGTAGCCAAGGAATTTAATTGCTTCCTATACCCAGCACCAGAGTGTCAAGTGGTGGTTTCAAATGGAGGAACTATAAATTTCTCTAGAAAGTTCCATAATATAAAACTAACCATGGGGGAATATGTATTGAATAGTTCAATGCTCTCCATCCCAATGGATGGCACTGATGTTGTACTAGGAGTACAATGGTTATAATATTTGGGGACGATAGCTTTTAATTATCAATAACTTTTCTTGAAATTTTTTTCAGAAGGAAATGAAGTTGAATTACGGGGTATCGCATGGAATTAATGAAAGATAATTAGCTCTAATGTCATGCAAAATCTTCTGAAGAAATAAAAACAAGGTGTAATTGCACAATTATGCTCACTACAGGTTCAAACATCAAAAGGACAATCATTCTAAGGTATTTGATACTCCAAAAGGACTCCCACATGTTCGTGATCATGATCATGTTATTCATTTGATTCCAGGAAGTGTTCCTCCAAACATCAAGCCTTACAAATATCCTTACCCTCAAAACATTGAGATTGAATGTATGGTTGCAGAAATGCTAGAGGCTGGTATAATTCAACCTAGTCAAATTTCTTTCTATTTTCTAGTAGTATTGGTGCACAAGAAGGATGGATCATGGTGTGTGTTCCTGGATTATAGGGAGCTCAACAAGCTCACTATTAAAGATAAATTTCCCATCCCCATCATTGATGAATTATTGGATGAATTACATGGAGAAATTTACTTCACCAAGTTGGATCTTCATTCTGGATATCATCAAATTAGAATGAATACTTAAGACATTCTGAAAACAACATTCAGAACTCATGACGGTCATTACAAATTTTGGTCATGTTTTTTGGCCTTACTAAGGCACTTCCACATTTCAAGGTTTGATGAATTCCATTTTCAAACCCTTCCTTAGAAAATTTGTGTGAGTATTTTTTGATGATATATTAATCTACAGCAAGTCTTCGAAGGATCATGTTCAACATGTTGACATGGTATTCAAACTATTGGTGGAGAAATAATTAGATACAAAAACCTCCAAATGTTTCTTTGGAGTACAGGAGGTGGAATGTTTGGGTTATATTGTATCTCATGAGGGTCTTAAGGTAGGCCCTAAAAAATTTAAATCCATCAAAGAATGGAAAAGCCCTATAACCATAAAGCATATTCGACGATTTCTGGGGTTAACCGAGTATTATCGCAAGTTTGTTATGAATTATGGGAGAATATCAACACCTTTAACATCTTTACTGAAGAAATATTTATTTTCTTGGACTTCAAAAGAAACCAAGGCCTTTGGACATCTTAAAGAGCCAATATTCCAATCATCAGTCTTAGCTACACCATACTTCAAAAAAACCTTTATTGTGGAATGTGATGCCTCAGGAAATGGAATTTGTGTGGTCTTAATGCAAGAAGGAAGACCCATTTCTTTTGAAATTCATCCAATCAGAGAAAAGTATTTACTGAAACCTATTAATCAGAAGTAAATGTTGGCAATACTACATGCACTAAAGAAATGGAGAACTTACCTAATGGGAAGACACTTCAAGGCAAAAACAGATCATGATAGTCTTAAATACGTTTTGGAAAAAAGATTATCTTGAGAAGAGCAGCAAAAATGGGTCACAAAGATGTTGGGTTATGAATTTGAAATCATTTACAAAAAAGGGAAGAAAAATGTTGTTGGAGATGCACTCTCAGGAAAGGATGAGGATGTGACAACATGGATTTGTTCCATTTCTATTATCCAACCTGAGTGGATAACCGAAGCTAGGGATGAATGGGAGAATAATGAAGAGGTGTGGCCACTCATTTAAAAGTTTGAGAAAGATTACAGTACATTTGAAACATTTAACTGGAAAAATGATTCATTATGGTACAAAGATCACTTATATATTTGTAAGAATTCCCAACTCAAACAAATGATTCTTTTGGAATTGCACACCTATCCCTTAGGAGGGCACTCAGGATTTTTAAAAGCTTACCAGAGGGTCAAGAAGGAATTTTTTTGGGATGGCCTTAAATCTGATAATCAAAAGTTTTTGGCAGATGTTTCGTTTTCCAACAAAATAAAATTGACACAATTAAGACCCTAGGTCTATTACAACCTTTATCCATTCCAAGTCAATGTTCAGAGGAGTTTCAATGGATTTTCTCACAGGTTTACCCAATTCTGAAGCAAATACTGTCATCATGGTGGTACTTTATCGACTTACCAAGTATGCACACTTTTGTGCATTATCTCATCCATTTAAATCCAGTAGAGTTGCTACCGCATTTATGGAAACAATTCAAAAGCTACACGGAAACCCAAATATTATTGTAAGCGACAAAGATCCCATTTTTACAGGAAATTTTTGGACATAATTATTTTCCTGTTTGGGTACTAAATTAGATTTTAGCTCATCATATCATCCTCATTCTGATGGGAAAACTGAGATAGTGAAAAAAAATTGGAAGGATATATTTGTTGCTTTGTATCTAATAAACAGACACAATGGGTCAAGTGGTTACCTATGGCTAAATGGTGGTATAACGCTTCCTTCCATATTGTAGAAAAAATGACCCCTTTTATGGAAATTTAAGGATATTATCCACCCTCCATCACATCATCTTTAAGAGAAAATTCTAAGGTTCAAGCAGTGGAAGATCACATTGAGCATCAACAACAAGTTATCCAACTCTTAAAGGATAACCTCACCTTGGCGCAGAATCAAATGAAACAATAGGCATATCAACATCACAACGAAATAATTTTTGATGTAGGTGACTAAGTATTTTTACGGCTACAACCATACAAACAAATGTCCCTCAAGCAAGCTAAGAAGGATAACAAATTATCACCAAAGTATTGTGGTCCTTACAAAGTGTTGCAAAATATTGTTACTGTGGCATACAAATTGGAGCTTCCTGCAACTTCCTAAGTGCACCCAGTTTTCCATGTTTCATCCTTAAATAAGGTTATAGGTGACAAGATCCTAGTTCAAAAAATATTTCTAGAACTTGATGAAGAAGGAAAAATCATATTGGAACTTGAAGCAATCACAGAAACAAGAACTCAAGAGCTATTAAATCGATCAATTTCAGAGTATCTCGTCAAGTGGAAGAACTTACCTGTTGAATATTTGACTTGAGAGGATGGTAATTTTATACAGAAGAATCCATAACTATGTAAGCGTTGAGGACAAAAATTGTTTGAAGGAGAGGGGCCTGTTTTGTCCCTATAATACTAGTCTATCACCTTATTTGTATTGTTAGTGTAGCCCCCTTATTTTTATTTTTGTGACTCATGTAGTCCCCAAATTGTTATTATTGTGCCCCATAGAAGCCCGCTATTGTTATTGTTGAGCCCTTACATTTTTATTGTTATGTCGGATAGGATTATATTATGACCCCTTGGACTCCTATATATAGAAAGGAGGTTTTTTCATTTATATCATCCAAGAATTGTTTATTGATGTAATGTAAACGAGGTTTCCCCTCGAAGAGGAAGATTTCTAATTAGTCGATCTATCTTTTCTTCTATTTTGTGAGTTTGATTCATGACATATTTTCTTTTATATATCTATATTTATCTACATAATATAAAATAACAATGAGTTGACTCTTTTTTTTCCTCCACAACTCACATAGAATAGAGAGGAAATATGTCAAGGCTAAGTTTATTCCTTTAACCGGGCTTGATAGATTATTTATGGGAAAGGACAATATGGAGTCCTCTTTGAATGTTTCAAACTCTATAAAATTGAATGTTCCAAGAAAGGAATGACCTAGGCTCATAAATATTAATGGGACAATAGTAGTTAGGGATTTTCTGAGTACAAAATTATTCTTTTTCGGTCTCAACAGAATAAATACAAAAAATAAACCCCCATGGAGTCTACTTGCGATGTTTCATACTGTCTAAAAAGAAACACCCCGATCAATGGCTAACTTAGGCTCGATAAATTTATGAGGTAGCAGTAGCTATGGATCTGCTGAGTAAAGAATTATTCTTTTCTGGGCTCAATAGAATAAGTACGGCAAATAAATAACTAAAAAATGAGTCTTCTTCTGTGAATTTAAGACTCTATAAAAATGAAATTCCTTAGGAAATAATTATTCCAGGCCTGGTCAGAATCAATGCAATAAGGATTCAGACTATGTTGCAGCAGCCAAAATTCAAATTATATTTAAAAAAAATCAACTAGACTACATGAAATATAAAAGAAGGTTTTTGTTCATTTTTCAATTCAGTTCAGGGATTCCTCACTTAAGTCAGTGCTATTCTAAACCAAAATTGGGTATTGAATGATTTCTTATTAAGTTTATATAACAATTTCAGAATAATTATAAAGGGAACAGCTTCAGCCTACCGGCACCAAAATTATCGAATATGGTAATTTGTAAGTACTCTGAATTATCTATAGTTACATAAATCAATTTATGATCACGGATCCAAAAATAAATTTTATGTTCAATAGAAGATCAAAGTTGACACTCTTATCATTGTTCTTGAGCTCCTGATCATTAATTGTAGTGAAATCAAAGTATGGGTAAATTTTTTATTTTCTTATATTATATTGAAGTATATGAATGATAGGCTAGTAATAATCTATCTTTATTTATGGTAAAAATTTCCATAACCTTCCATATTCGTACTATCATGTCCCCAATACCCCTTCCCCTCATTTCTACTCATGTGGCATGAATGTCATGAACCAAATCATCATTTCCATAACCAATTCACACCATGATTCAAATTTCACAATTGTCATTTCCAAAGTAAATCTGAATTTGAGTAAGCTAACATGATAATAATGTATCTCAATGATAATTTTTAGTGGAAATCTGACCTATGATAATTGTAATTCTCTGATAACTTACAGTATAGCTTCACCTTCGGCGTGGGGGTCGACTACCATAAACCTACATTCACTCAATTCTCTACAATCCTGAATATGCTAAGTGTAAGGTGGTGTTTAAAGAAAAATATTGGATGGGTTTCCTTAAGAAGTTTCAGGGTTACAATGATAGAGTGGCCATGGCCTTTGCGTAGATCTTCAATGGGAAAGCTGCAAACATTGGGATTTTGAAGCTCGAAGTGACTGAGGAATCTATTAGCAGGGTAACTGGGTTGCCACTAATCGGCAAGAAATTTTGCAAACGAGGACCACTCGAGCTAGATGGCCCCACTAAATTCCTTAATCGAGCTTACAATTCCATAAACTATTCAAAAGGGGTCCTTTGAAGATTCATGAAGGAGAAATGGCACCCAATCATCACCGCATTACAAATATCTTTTACCTCTGAAGGGAGGTATGTTGTTGTCCTCCTTTATCACATTAGATTGCTCTTACATTTTTTAGATGGGAGGGAAGTCACCTTTCATAGGGGTTTATATAAGCTTGCTAGGGGGGTTCATTCAGCTATTAAAAATCTTGATATCGGTGTGTTCCATCACAGTATTATTAAAGTACTGATTTTTCATGAGCTAAGCAGACAAAAGAAGTTCTAGAAATATTTTCCAGTGGAAAATTTTCCACTAGAGAGAGAACTCATTAGTCCCTAGTTGAAGAAACTGAGTCTTGAAGTTGAGGCTCCCACCAACTCTACTTCTAAAAAAGGTGAGATCCCTATAGAAAATCTTGTGTCTACAAAGGAAGGGAGATATTGAGTGAAATCCCAAAAGAATTCGGCGAACCCTAGTACATGTGTAGAAAAATTAACCCTAGTGTCGAAGAGGAAGAAATGTAAAAAGTGTAAGTTACAGAAGATGAACCTGTTCTCAAAGAGGTACAAGTTGAGGAATCCCAACTAAGCAAGCGAAAAAAAATCAAACGAGTGGAATGAGTCATTGCACCAACATAAAAAAGAGGGCTAATGTTGCCCCTATGAAAAGGAAAAGGAAACTCTTCAAGGAAGAGCAGGAAGAAACATCAGTGCCTGCTACACTAGTACAAAAAGATAAAGTATGAGAAAACCCTACCTTGTCACAAGGTTGACAGCGCACACGGAGCATTTCCAAACAACAACTGACCATTTTTTATACTCAAGACCGAGATATAGTTACTATTTTATCTTCTCTATAACAAGAGATGAAAATTTCTTCTAGGGATAATGAGGAAGCAAGGGACATTTCGCCAGAGGGGGATGGTCCAATAGATAATAATCAAGACCTTCTAAGTAGTTCACCACCACAATATTTGACTAATAAGAATCTAGGAAAGAATAAGCAAGCGCTTAAGTCTAAGATGAGAGGGACATTTACTCAATTAACTCGCGGGGGAAGTAGTTCTTAGCAACTAAAAATACGGGTTGAAAACACCTCGACTTTCGATGAGGAGGATTTGAAATTACTAGTGGCTAAGTTACAAAGAAAGAATAAAAAGCTGAAGGATAAGGCTCATAATTATAAAACCCTATTTTGTTATGTGTGGTCTGTGAATGAACAATATCTGAACATGAATCTATCCTTAGTCTCCAAAAATGATGCACTCATCCTGAGAAATAAGTGCCTTGTAAGTTGGAAACTGAAACAGTAGAGGCCTTCAAAGAGGCTTAGTGCTCAGGAGTGAGCCTTGCAATTTCGAAGGCCATTAGCCTTGTAATTTCAAAGGCCATTAATGAAAGGATGCCATGGTTTGGAGGTCCTATTAATCACTGTGGTAATTTTAGGTATGGGATGACCTATTTTTTTATAACTGGTTGAAGTTAAAAAGGACACTTGCATGATGGCATGGGGGGATGTTGGGCCCTACTTTTATACCCATTTTTTACATCCTATTCCACTGTGTTTACTGTAATTTACCCTACTTTACCCTGTTTTTACCATAGTACCACTCCACATTAGATAAACTTCACTACTTTGCAGTGGCGCTAAGATTTGTTACTTAGTGTTATTTTTCGTATGTATTTAATTAGTTTAAGTAGATGATAATTAATTTGTAACTCTTGAATCACTTTGACTAATATTTACAAGGACTCCCACACATTTTAGGTACATGGACAGGTCAACATGTACTCCATCACATTGTCCAACAATGTGCTCAACGATGCAACATACAACCATTTTTGTACCTACCATTTTATACTTCATTTTCTACACCATTAAGTACTCTACTCATCACTGGATCCCAGTCAACCTTGGCATCCCAAAATAGGCCTCCTTATTTTTAAACATGGAATATGTTTCATCGATAGTGTTGTGATTGAGATAAGTTCAGTTGCAATCTCTCTGAAGCTATCCAGTAGATTTCACATGGCTTAACTTAGTTCCGATTTTATATTTTTACTTTTCTCAATCAATTAGTTGTAACTATTTTTCCATCTACTGGACTCTTTAAAAAGCTTGATACTTTGTATGTAAAGTTATATACTCATATGCATAGTTTTGTATAAGAAAATATATGCTCAAGTCGAGGTGGTGATAGTGGCGCACTTCTTGATTATGTCTATTAGGATCTAATTCATGCACTGATATTTTATTGAAACTTAATATAATTATTATCTTGGCTTATTTTTTTCCTATATTTGTTATTTCGTTTTATTACTAATTCATTGAATTATTTTAAGACTTGCTCTGGGTGGTGGAACCCATGACAACTTGGAATGAAGCCTTGTAACCACTGTAGTATGTACGAAGTGTGTTTTTCTTCAATCAATATATTTACATTTCATTTCTACATAGCCTTTAATATATCTCAGGATTTTTATACTTCATTTCACAAAATCATTTTCTTAAATAGATCTTAGACTTTTTGTACTTCATTTCGTACTTAAGTTATCACTATGTTTTCACAAATATGGAAAAGAACCACAAATTCATTATCGTTGATTCTTTGCGAACAAAGGAATATTGTTGTTAATATCTCTTGTACATGAATGATTTCAAGATTTCACATTTATAGTCATGACGGTTTAGAATGGGGTCTTTTCAATTTAAAATGAATCCTTAATGAGATGCAATTATAACTTAACCTCTCGATTTGAATTGAAATGTGTCTTCATTATTCGAGATCATGTGTGTTTACTAGTAACACAAGATTCATGTAGCATTTAGATTTCTTTGGAATGTCCAGAATCAGTAGAGAAAGAGTGTTTTTTTATTGAAGTAGACCATGTGTTAGCATCTTAGGAGTTGTATGGAATTCATAGTTTTGTCATTTCGATTTATTATGTGAGATTCATTTGAACATGAGGGTAATCATTACTTGAATAGATTACTAGTTATTTATTACTTTCGTAGGGAGTTTTTTTTTTTTTAATTTAGATTGAAATTTTCTAAGTTCATTATCTCTGAATTAGAAAAGCAAGCCCTGTCTTTTAAAATTGAGTGTGTTAAATCAGGTAGCCTATAGGAATTGGTTGAGTTATCATTAGTTTTACTTTGATTCATAAAAACCTGAGTAATTACTCATGCAATGATTCTAATTAGCTTGTGTAATGATTTTGAATTAAGTTACTGTGATCTTGGTTTGAAAACATCAATAGTGATAATTGTTTGTTTCATTTTTTAATAAGATTTTGAGTTAAATAAATCATAGTTAAAGTAGAATAGTGATTTGAGTTTTGAGTAGGAAATATATTTAATTATATCACAATAGGTTTCTTCACTTCAAATTTTCTTATTATGATTGTTAGATGTAGAAATTAAACATTTCGTAATTAATTCCACACTAAAATGTTTAGAACCTTAATCATAAGGCAGCGCAACATGAAGTTTACGAACTCTGGTTGAAAAATTAATTTAGGTAACTCAACCACATATAAAATCCCTAACAAACATGATAAATCAAAGGAAGAAGGGATTCGATCCAACATTATTTAAGAATAATCCTTAAGCATACCAACAATGGCAGTTAACACTAATTAACCAAATATTCTACATTCTTTAGGGACAAGTCCAAGACATTAGCCCATAAACTATTGAGATGTGAGTTGGATCACATGTTTAAAGACTATTCCCACAAAGGAAATATGATGGGGACTATAGATATAATGCAAGAAGATAATAAAATGAAATATATAATGCAAGAAGATAATAAAATGAAAGATATGGATAGAATCATGCCAAGGTTTATGCATTCTTAGACAAGAGACAATTAGAATATCAATTCCACATGATTGAGGTGGAAATTAAGATTGATTATGATCCCATGACTATATTTATTGATTTTCGAGTAAGTTGTAGCTATATAGATCATAACCTAGTTTAAATATCTAAATTGAAGAAATTTAAACATGAAAAATATTGGTTAGTCTAATTAGCTATTAAGAACCAAAGGAGTAATCAGTGAGTTTCTTAGGGATTTACTAATAATGTAAATGAAATTAGTACCAAGGAAAATTTGAACGTCATAATACTGGGGTTATATGATTGTTGATTAATATGAATTGGTTGGAAAAACATCATGTTTATCTAGAACAAGACTTTCACATGTATTGATGGAGAAGAGAATTCAATGACAATTCAAGATATTCAAATTCCTATATATATGAGAGATTTAAGCACTTAAGAAGAAAATAATTTTTATAAAAAGTTGTCAAATATATACAGCACATATGGAAGAGCTAACAAAGAATACAATTCCAAATTTCGAAGAACACTTAATTTTGAAAGAGTATGAAGATGTTTTTGAGGAATTGTAAGGAATACTACCAAAGGAAGACATTGATTTCATTATTGATTTTATGCCTATATTTTCCCTGGTATCTATTAAATTCTTTCTACCCGTGAATATCAATATTTGATAGAGGTTGAAAGGTGTGTTACAAAGTGTTATCAAAGGTTAGTATCAAAATAGACATGTGCCAAAGACAAAATGCAGAAGAACTCTAGAAAAATATAGTAAAATGAATCAATCACTTATTCTACTATGTAAAACGCTTCGTTAATTCATGTATTTCCATGGATAATTGGTATTGTAATGATCAGTTTGACTAGATGAACAATTAACTCAATTGTATAGTTAACAACTGTATTGGTTGAGTCAAATGCTTAGTTGGATTGTCTTTGTGATTGACTAGAAAATTATAAAATTCAACTCGATTGAAGACCCAATATAACATTATGTTTTTTATTTGACCTCATGTTTTACCATGTTGTTTTTCATTTAATGTAAATATTATATTATGTTTTTTATTTGACCTCACGGTTTACCATGTTGTTTTTTATTCAATGTAAATTTGTATTTGTCTAGCTCGAGTAAATAGTTTACTAGCACATTTTCTTGTCAATGTGGTGAGATAGTTGAACCACCCTTACAGTCAATTGGCATATTACTTTTGTTTCCTTAACTCAAAGTCAAATAAATCAATAATTTTTTCAATTGATATTTTCAACTAACTAACATATGCATTTGTAAACTCTAGTTAGAGGTTGACCAAATCGACTGCTCAACCATCATACTACATTGGTCAATTAACTAGTTTCAACAATGGCATGGACCATATGAATTGTTGATTAAATTTCAATTATAGGTTAATTTTTGGGTAAATTAGTTCAACAAATAACATTACTAAAGGTTAAGAATAAGGTTTAGTACATCAAATACCATAGTAGTAGCGAAATCAATGGTTTTTGCTATGAATTCTCATATAGTTTCTTGGTATTCAACTTTCTAGGAAGTTTGAGGTCCTAAACAATGTTTTTAAATGTTAAATTTTAATACCAAATATAGCTTAAATGAAAATTTTGGAAATATATTTCCAATGAGAAATTACAAGTTTTAAATAAAGCCAACAAGAAGAAACTACACCTAAAAAAATGAGGAAGAAAAACAAGGCACCAATCTACTTTCTGGGAGGCATTGCTGGTTGAAAAATATTGTAATGGGAGACCTAAAGTTGGGAGCTCGATCTAAGATAGGAGCACTAGCTAAGGAAAAAAAAAAAAAAAAGGGGGTAAGTAATGAAAGAACCTTAAATTTTGAAGAAACCTCAAATTTTTTTATAATGGAGAAAGCCATACAACTCTAATGTTTTCAAATCTTCATCATCAATTAAGAAAATAAAAATATCTTTTTTAATTTCCAATTTGTCTAGTAGACCCTTAGCATATCTAGGATTTTACAAAAGAATATTTCACAAGAAGCATTGATATATTGGTGTATTTTAGCCCTTATTCAAGTCCCTAACCACACAAGGCGCTTAGGGGCTAACACCTAAGGGGTATCCCCTAAAAATATTAACATATCACTATTAAAAAAAAAAAGAGCAAGGTTGAATATTTTTTGATATTTTGGTATATTGGCTCCTAGTCACACCTGTGGTTGCATGGTGATAAGGTATAACACTTGAGGGCCTAATCCTTTGTAATATTTTCATATCAACAAATGCTTTATTTCACAATATTTTTTTGATATTCAATATATATAGCTCTGTGGTCACAACTCTGGTCACATTGGTGCTAAGGTGAAGAGCCTTTAGCATATCAAAATATCATTTTTATAGCCAAAAAAATGAAAGTTTTGGGAAATTTTGATATCCTAGTATAAATTTCTCTAATTATGGTTCTTTGTCTCACATAGACTAGCTCCAGCACTAAGGGCTTAGAATCCTCAACATATGAGTTACTCAAGGTTTTAGTGGAATGCATACATAGAAATCATTCTAAATCCCGATACCGTAGTGCTGAGGATCTATCAACTAACAGGAATTTTGAGGAAAACTAATAGGAATATTTCTCAGCACCCATACTCCAAAAGATCATGTTTTGTTAGTGATTTCGGTGTTAAAACTTTCTAGGATTTTCCCGAGATTGTAATGTAGTGGCATGCGATTAAGATATATGGGCATGTAATAAGGTGCCAAAGTATATATATACATCAAATATTGAAATGGTGATATTGAAGGGAGCTCGGAGGTATGGTAATCACTTGTATATTTCCCAATTATATGTACAAGTGTTTATGCATAAAAGTTTATAAAATAGTTTTGTTGGGAGTATAAGCGTTCAGGAATAAGAAAAAGTTATATGAGTAGTAGAGATAAAACATTGGATTGAAAGAGCCAAAAATTAAATATGTGTAGCATAGGTAAAGAATATATCTAAAAGTTTGGGTGAAATTAAGTGCCAAAAATTAAAGGTGAATTAATTGAATAAAATCAGTTAATGATGTATAAGGAAAGTATGGAGTGGGAGAATTCTGAATAATAAGAAAGCATTTGGTTCAATAATAATGTTTCTGAATTATGTATGAATAGGGGAATGAGGTGATTATAGAAAATTGCAAAGGAGCAAAGTGAACTAGAGAAGGTATAAAAAATATCATAGATATGAATGAGGTGATTGCAAAAATTGAGTAGGGTAGTGTCTATTGGAGAAGAAATCTGTCACATATTAGAGATGAGAGTGGATTGGTGATCCTTATAAGTTTTTACCTATATATAACCAAAGGGGATTCCTGTCTCAGTAAGGGTGGTGCATACAAATAAGTAGAGGGGGTTGGTGTCTCTTGTAGGTAGGTGCTTACAAGGCATTGAGGGGATTAGTGTCTCATGTAAGTTGGTTCCTACAAATATCTATCAATTAATTTTTATTCTTATTTTTTATCTTATCCTTGAAGGATTTCCATATATATCACATGTATTATATTATTTTTATGAAATTTACATATTATTGAGCTTGAATATTTTAAATAAGAAAACAATTTACTCCCCCACTATGTATAATTGTGAATCCAAAAATTAGTATCAAAAAATTTCCTTCAAAATAATTCTAACCACTGGAAGGTATATCTTGGAGGGAAAAATGGTTAGTGAATATGGCTATTTCTCAACAAAATCCCCAATTTTTAATGAAAAAAAATATGCATTGTAGAAAATAAGGATGAGAAATTGTCTAATTTCTCTTGGTGCTAACATTTTTCTATCTATTTTGGACATTTATAGAATTATAGTGATTCTTGGACTTAATAAATATTTATTAAGGGCCTTTGTAAGTGATGCAAGAGAAATTAATTCCATTATATGTGTCCTTAAATAATCTAATTTTTTCAAGGTGATGCAATGTGGATTTGTGAAATAAATTCGACACAAACTTCAAAGAAGCTATGAAAGAGATGAAAAGATAAAGAGGGAAAAGCTTCAAATTCATAGCATATGATATAAGAGTTTCAATATGAATGAAGAGGAAAATATTGTATGTTTCTTTCTTCTTGTAGATGAGATTATGGAAACTATTATAGAGCGTGATGAAAATAATGATGAATTAGTAATTATTTAGAAAATATCTAGATCTCTTCCATTGGTTTTCATCTAAATGTATTAGCAATTGAGGAGATGAAATATCTAGATGGTATTCAATATAAATGTATTAGTAATTGAGGATATGAAATATCTAGAAAATATGGAGATGAATAAACTACATGGAACCTTGATTTTATATGAAATGAGAGTTCAAAAAAAAAAAAAAAAAGTAAAGGAAGCAGCATGTAAAGTGTTAAAGAAAAAAAAAGACATAAGGACCATCATTTTTCTAGCTATGAATCAGATGCAAAAGAAGCTCAATTCATGAGAAAGTTGGAAAATGATTTAGCTAATACAAAAGTAAACAAGGACTCAAATTTTTAATTTTGATAAAATAAATCATTTTTCTAGTAAATTTCCATATGAAAAATTAGAGAATAATGTTGATGAAAAATACCAAAAATATAAAATCAAATATTATAAAAATATAAAAAGAATATCTCTCAAGAAGAAAATATTTTATTCCAAGAACATATTATCTCATAGAAGAGTGATGGGCATGCATTTTATGAGGACAAAGAAGAGTTTATACTCATGGCCATGGAGGCTTAGAATTTTGATCAAGAGAAATTTGATTCAAAGGAAGAAGATGTCTATGGATAAGTAAATATTGAGGCACAATTTTTCTATGCATTAGTGGAAATAGTTAGACTAATAAGAAAGAATAAAAGGTAGAAAGAACTATTGGAAAAATATGAAAATAAAGATCATTATTTTGATGAATAAGAAATCATCGACCTAAAGTTATAATTAGAATCTGCTAAGAAAATAGAGAAAATACTTATAAGTCAGTTGAAAGAAAGGGATATAAATTGTGAGAATCTAGAAGCAGAGGTTGTATCTTTGAGAAAGAGAAAGAAACTAGAGGAACAAAATTCTTAGCTAAATCAAAGTTTAAATTTTGTAAATTGAATTGGATCATTAAATAAAATTATTTGTTTTTAGAAGTATCTTTCTGTCAAAATATTTATTAGACATAAATAAAATCATGATACTTTTAAAGAAGAAAAATCAAGAACCAATACATTAGAAAAAGAGAAGAAGAACCTATTTTTTTACCAATATCCTCAAAGGATCTATAAAAAATAAAAGAAACATTACTAAAGAAGTTAAGGACCAATAAAGACATAATATTAGAAACCAGAATAGAAATTGAGTAAACAATCAATAAATATCTAAGTTTTCTCACAATGTAGTCATAATGGGTTTACAAAAATTATTTCTCCAAGAATGCCATTTATATACACGTTTCAAAATTTATTTTATTGATATTTATTTTCTTGTAAATTTTTTTTTGTTCATAATCCAGTAGATTGTAGAAGAAAGAAAAAAGATCTTATAATACCTTAATAAATGGCTATGTAAGGAATAAATCTAGATGTCATTATAAAGGTGGCTTTAGAAAATACAACTCAATTTCTCTCTTATTTAATAAAATTGAATCGTATCAGTACAATAACTTTGGGAAAAAAGGATGTGATTATAGAAGTAGTTCAATAAGACATAAAGAAAAAGAAAAAAATAATAATAATAACAATACATAAAGTTTTAGAAAAAAAGCAAGAAAAACATGGAAAGTGTGGGTTTTCTCTATATTCTCAAAATCAAGGAAGTCAACGGTATATTGATAGTGGGTTTTCAAAACATATGATAGGGTATAAGAAAAAATTTCTCTGTGTAAAGGAAGATAAAGGAAGAAGTGTCACTTTTGGAAATAATGCATCAACGAGAATAATAGGAAAAGGGATAGTTAGCCTTCATAATCGAAATGCTAAAGCTCAAAATGTTCTATGTGTGGATGGTCTAAAGAACAATTTTCTAAGTACTAATCAAATGTGTGATCAAGGATATGATCTCACATTTTGTTCTAAAGCGTTTGAAATAAGGAAAGCTAAATTAAGAATATTGGTGGAAAATTCAACTAGGACCTCAATCAAAGTATATGGCCTGGATGAAGTCAAAGAAAAACATTGTATAGGGAAATTGCATTAAAGTTTGTTATGGCTCTAAAAGTTGGGTTATATTAGCTTTGAAAATATTGTAAAAATCAGCAAAGGAAAAGCAGTAAGATACATGCCAATGATTTTAAAGCCAAGTGATAGTATTTGCAAGTTGTGTTAGCATGTGAAGCAATCCAAAATCCACTTCCAGGCAAAATAGTACTCATCAAAAAGGACATTCAATTTTTTTTTATACAAATCTTTGTGGACATAGAAGAACAAAAACATTAAGAGGTGAGAAATATTTTTTGCTTCTAATTAATGACTATACAAGAATGACATGGGTTACTTTACTTAAAGGAAAATATTAATCATTTAAAACTTTCAAAATATTCAAAGCCCGAGTAGGGAATGAAATTAATCTAAAGAAAAAAAATTTGAGATTTGACAAAGGAGGATAATTTACTTCTAATGAATTCGATGAATTTTGTGAAAAGAATGGGATTTGAAGACATTTTTCAATAGAAAGGACTCCGCAAAATGTTGTTGTTGAAAGAAATAACATAACTTTTTAGGAAATGGAAAGAGAAATTCTTAGTGAATCAAGCATTTGACACACCCATTGGGGAGAAGTAATTAATACAACATTTCACATCCTAAATAGAGTTGAAATTAGATTAACTAACAATAAGACTCCTTATGAATATGGAAAGGTAGACTTTCTTAAGTCAAAAATTTCAAAATATTTGGAATCAAATGCTACATCAAGATAAATGAAGATAATTTGGGGAATTTTGATTCTAGAGAAAATTAAGGATTTTTTCTTGGATATTCATCTAAAAGCAAGGCCTACAAATATTACAACAAGAGACTACAGAGGATAGTGGAAAGCATAAACGTAATAATAAATGAAGCCTTTCTCAAAGAAGAAAAGCACCAAAAAAATAAGTGTCAAAGTATATGATTAGCTGAGAGTAAGATAAGGAAGAAGAAAAATAAGAAGAAGATAGAACTGCCACATCTTAATACTCCATTAAGACAAGTTTCTATCCACATCTAAATACTCCATTAAGACAAGTTTAGAAGTATTACTCAAAATAGATTTAGGGCTTCAAACTAGAAATAAATTGACAAGCACACCAAATAATTCACACTTTACCTTTTTATCCAAAATAGAACCCAAGAAGTTTTCAGATGCTAGTGAAGGTGAGCATTGGGTGAATTATATAGAAGAAGATCTAAATCAAAAGGAGAAAAATGAGACATGGGAATATGTTCCTAGAATAAAAGAAAAAAATGTAATTGAAATAAAGTGGGTCTTTAAGAATAAATTGAATGAGGTTATACAAGTAATGAGGAATAAGGATAGATTATTTTGCAAAGGGTAGGCACAAGTGGAAGGTGTTGATTTTGAAAAAAAAAATTCTAATTGCTAGACTTGAAGTAATAATAATGATCTTGGAATTTATATATTTAAGAAAATTCAAATTATTCAAATGGGCGTCAAGTTATATTTATTTAATGGAGATTTATAAGAAGAGGTGTATGCTAAACAACTAGAGGGATTTTAGTTATCATAAAATGATGAATATATATTGAAATTACAGGAATATTTTTATGGACTAAAGCAAGCTCCTAGGGCGTGGAACTCAAGGAGTGATAAATATTTATAGCAGCAATAATTCCAAAGAGAAGCAGTAGATAATTGAATTTACATTAAAAAAAATAATGAAAACTTGTTGATAATTATTGTGTATGTGGGTGACAATCTTTGGAAGTGATGTTGACACAATGAGTCAAAGTTTTTCAGTAAAAATGAAAAAATAGTTGGAAATTTCTATGTTGGGAGAACGGCCTTTCTTCCTAGGATTATAGGTTATTCAATGAGGTAAATATATATTCATCTCTCAAACCAAATATCTTAAGGAAATATTGAAGAGTTTGGGAATGAAAAATCGCATATCTTTTAACACTGCCATGGTTACAGGATCCAAATTATGCAAAATTAAGCAAAGATGATGAATCTCCATATTTAAATCAAACATTTTACATGTAAATGATTGATATCCTATTATATTTGACAACATCAAGACCTAATATAATCCAAGATATAGGATTGTTTGCAAGGTTTCAATCTGTACCAAAGGAGACACATGTGAAAACAGTAAAAATAATTTTCAAATATTTGAAGGGGACTAGGGACTTTAGCTTATGGTACTAATGAAGCAATATTTCACCTTAGTAGAATGCACATATTTAGTCTAGGAATGAAGTGTTGATGACAAGAAAAACAAAATAGTGGAAGAGAATTCTTCTTGGGAATTTATCTAATATCATGGGTGAGAAAGAAATAGAATTCAATCTCTCTCTCCACACTTGAATCAAAATATATTAAAACAAGATCATGTTACACTCAAGTTCTTTAGATGAAGTAAACTTTGAAGAATATAAAGGTAAATTATGATCAACATATACCAAGTATTTGTGATAATACAATTTCAATTAACATCTCAAAGAACCTTTTTATGCAATCAATGACAAAACCTATCCCTATCAAATATCATTTCCTCTGAGAACAAGTATCTCATTAAAAAGTGAAGCTAGAATACATTACTAATCAAAAGAAAATTAAAAATATATTTACCAAACCTCTTGGTAGAAAGACATTTTATAAGTATTGAATATGTGATTTATAGAATTTTACTGTCATAAAATTTTTTAAGATAATTGAATCTAATTATACATTCAAAAATAAATATTTAAATACCAAAATTCATAACTTTATCAAAAATTGTATTACTAACTTTTTTTAGAAAAAGACAAAAGCATCCAATAATTAAAATGAACTATATACAATTAAAATGACTTTATTATAAGTACAATTAAAATTACTTTATTATAAGTTAAAAAATGTAACTTTCTTAATATAATAATACATTATTTATTCTTAAACCCTTTTCTTACAAAAATAATACCATCCCTTGGTTATGAAATTCTTTATAATATTATTTTTTATTTAATTAAGAAATTATTTATAATGTTAATTTTGTATTCATTGACTTTTACTACAAAAATCATTATGAATTGACTTATAGTATATTTATTGTATTTTTTTAATGGAGAGGGTAAGTATTTACATTAAAATGTAGCTTAAACCTTTACATATACAATAACTTCATGCATTTCATAGTTTTTACATATATCTAACAACTATATTTCCTCTGGGTATGTGTTCTAGTGAAAAATATGCTAGATGTGCTCAATTAGGTGAAAATGTTGAATTAGATCGTGCTACTCTAAAATCCGATAGTGTTTTTAGTAGTAGTCCTAAGGGGTTGGTTTACTTTCATACATGCTACATTTTCTCATATATGAGTTCAAAAAATACATGACTTCTAGTGTGAATTGAATGGAACAACCTTGGAAGGGTCCTCATAGAGTCTCCTCAAACATTTTATCCTTGAGTTCCATACCTACAAGGGATCTTATTTATCCTTGCTTGATGTCAAGCTCCAACAGCTTTAGTCATATGTCTAAGACAACCACTTTCGCTACAATTATTGTAAGGAGAGCTTGGTACTTCTTCCACAAAAGTCAATTTTTTGTCCCAGAAGTCTCATTTGAGCCCACTTCCCCTATTCTTCCATTTCACTTGACAATTGAGAAGAGATAAGATGTTTTCCATTATATTATTTAGCCAATCTATATTAAGGTTCATTTTCTCCTTCTCCTTTTTTCTTTAGTGCAATTGTTGCTTTTTGTGATAATAACAAAATCCTTAGTCATGGAAGGTGCTTGAAAATGATTGAACCTTGTTGGTCCAAAATACCTTGCTCCATGTTTTCTCCATTGTTGGCCAACTCATCTCCTACCCAATTGTAATGTTGTTTGACATGATAAAACTCTATTATCTCAAAAAAAATTGATTGCAATGAAATCCTTGGCACTATTTGGGGATTGCAGGAGCTGCAGTTTTCTTTGAGTGTCGTCATTTGTTGAATCACTAGCATGGAATCCTTTAAGACCATTAATCTTTGTATTTTTCTTCCAATGGCTAATTCTAAACCCTGCCTAAAGGCTAAATATTCCATTTGGTTATTGGTAGTAATAGTTAAATCATAGGCATTATTTTAACTCTCTTTGTTTGTAGGGACAAAGGATAACCCCTCCCACTTTTGCCACAAGATATTTATGATAAATTTTAATTAATTTTCTAATTTTATCATTCATCTATAAATCTCTCATCTATTTATATATAAAATAAAGCAAAGAAAGTATACCATATATCTATCAAATAAAGAAAAAATAATCAATTTGTATAAATAAAATAAATAATTTTATTTTTATTTTTATTTTCAACTATTTAAAAATTATTTAATTATAAATTTATTTTAATATAATAATATTAATCAATATTTTACTCTATCAAACAATACTTTTACTCTATTTGAATTTGGCACATTAATCTTTTTGTCAATTAAATATTTCAATCCTATGATTAAGAATTAAATATACTTGCATATTCTCGTTCGATGAATGGAGTTTTCAATACTAATTTCCTTTCATGTCTAATTCCATTTTCAAAATTTCACCTTTACCAAACACGATTATAAATTTACTATTCCAATTGTTAATGACCACATATCATGATTAACGATAAAAGGTTCTTCCATGAAGGCAACTCGTGAAACGAGTTGGGTTTATGAAACGTCCTGCCATTCAAATTCTCCTCCACTCATGTTCGTGGTGACTTAAGGGACTGGGATTAAAACTAAAAGTGAGTAAATGTGGTTATTTTATCACTTCCCGACCTGGTCGTGGTGACTTAAGGGAGTGGGATTAAAAAATAAAAATGAGTAAATGTGGTTATTTTATCGCTTCCCTACCTGCTCTTGATGATACGTAACTATGGAAAAATGTTAAAGAATTAGGATTTTGGTTGCATTCCCATCAAACAATGAACTACTCAGAGTTAATTCTTGACACTACAGGAAAACTTATCCTCAAAGCCCTTGGTGTTTCCCAGGAGTGAATATCATTCATTCCTTATTGTTATTCAGGAAACACACTGGGGTATGACATCTTCGTGTAATAATTCAGAGTTGAGATTATATACAATTCATCAGATATAGATTTCCAGATACTATCTAATTTGTTTTTCCTCTACTAACTAGCTGGGTTCGTATGATAGATTTTTATGGTTCATCTGTACATTAGCTTAATGTTGGGATTTTTTCATATGGCCTGGTTTACATTAATAAATCACTAGGCTTCACCTACAATTGGGCCATTTAGTTTCCCTTTGATTTATCTGCTATCTAGACAAGTTTACATTAATGTTTGTTGTTTGAGGTGGAATTTTGGTCCACTTTCCATCCTGTGAGAAAATAGTTCCATAGGATTTCTCGAAATTTTCTTTGTCACAAAGGTGGAAATGGTATTTCCATGCGGCTGTGCAATTCATCCATTAAGAATGATGAATCATTTCAGTCATACCATAACAATGGAGGAAAGAAAAAAACAAGTAGAGAGAAGTGGTTATTTTTCCTTCCAATATTGACAGGAGAAGCACCACAAGGTTGTGGCTTCCTGTCTTTGGTTAGTCTCAGGCTGATCAGGACCGATGGGTAGATAATGGCATAAAAGAGAACCAAAAGTAATATCCATGGATAAGAGATCCAATTATGTAAAAAGATATGGGAAAGACTCCAACGAAGCGTTCCATGTTTGAAAGGGTATAAACAATTGTATTGTATCTTATCCATAATATGGTCTGTAATTGCAATAGTATACAGCAATCATATACATCAAGATATCATCATTCCTCTGCTGTGATAATTAAAACATTTTTCTAAAAATATTGTATTGTTGCCTGCTTAAGGCTATGCAGGACTTTTAACAACTATTTTATGAGGTATAATTTTTAATATGAGAAATTGTATTTTATCTTATCCATAATATGGTCTGTAATTGCAATAGCATACATCAATCATATACATCAAGATATCATCAGTCCTATGCTGTAATAATTAAAACATTTTTCTAAAAATATTGTATTGTTGCCTGCTTAAGGCTATGCAGGACTATTAACAACTGTTTTATGAGGTATAATTTTTAATATGAGAAATCCTTTCTTAAAATCCCCTTTTTAAGGTCATTTGAAAGCTTTATTGTGGAATTTTTCCATCTCCATATAATATTTTCATCGGAATCTAAGGCTTTCTAGATATGAAAATTTTGATACTTTGCCATTGCTTCACCACTTCATACTCTGGCTTATTGCCTCAAGAGTTCTTTTCATTTCCTTTGAAAGAACGATGTCAAACTCTGTTTTCTATTCTCATAATTTTTGAGGAAATGTTGTCACTATAATATAATTTATCTATATACATAGAATTGGGCTTTGATAGGAGAGTTGTATTTTGGATAACTGGTTTAGAAAAATAAAGAGGAGTTGTGTTTCAGACAATGGAAAATGAAAAACCCATGTTTTAAACAACATAGGTAAATAAATTGAAAAACCTATGTTTTAAATAACATGGGGTAAATAAATTATATCTCATTTAGCCCATTTTTTCCTTGTGTCATTTTTTTACATATCATTATAAAAACATCTATGTAATACACATGCCATTTTTGTTTGTATAATACACATGAAAGTTTTAATTATGGCTAACTATTGTTTATGTTTATATCTTTCACAAATTAACTCAAAAGAAAAAAGAATTTGAATATTAGTATGTCATCTTTAACTCTCCAAAATAATGCACTATAAAAGCCAAGAAGAAAGGAGTTTGAATATTAGCATGTTATCTTCAATTTTGCAATGTAATGTATCATAAGAAGGGAAAAAAAGGAATAAAATAAAAATAATATAAAAATACTAATTATATGTATATGTTTAAATTTCTAAAATAAAGGCTTATCTAATTTAAAATTTATTTGTTCCAATCTTATTTATTTTAGTCTTGTGGATTTAATAAAATATGAATTTGCAATATTGAATTAAGTTGATCAAGTTGTTGATCAAAGGAAGTGTTTTCGTAATAATCTTCTATCATTGCTTTGATTGTGGACTGTTTTTTTCAACATTTAAGTGGCTTGTGAAAAGTGACTAGTATCATGAAATGTTCTTTCCTTTGTATTTTTTTTGGTTTATTTTGAGTTATAAGAGTGGGATTAAAAAATAAAAATAATTAGCAATTGCACTAGATGTTGTAATTGAAAAGTAGGAAGGAAAGAAGAGTATAGATGAAGAAAAATATGATAAGTTAAGTGATCTCATTGTAAATGAAGCTAGTTTAAGTGAAAGAGAAATTGTTGGTGTTGTTGAATAGCATTTTAAAATTAAACTAATCTAAAAATTTCAATTCATAAAAGTTCCTTATATGAATCTACAAACACAACTCCAATCTTAAAAACTTTAGGTTAGATCATCAAAAATTTATTTATATGGATCAATTCAATGAAACCCTAGAGAAAATTAGGTTAAAGAAGCATAGTGTGTAGTACAATTGGGAACAAGTAAGGCTCAGTAGCAAGAATAAAAATGTTATCTTACACAATATAATTAAATTTGACTCATTCTATTCAAACCATGTTAAAATTTAATTAGTATTTGATTTAAACTCATTAAAAATTAACTAGCAATAATTTTCACTAATATTTTCACAAAGCAACCCCAAAATTATCAATCAAATGTGTTATTGTTGATGACCCTATAATCACTTCATAAACAATCCCCAAAATTATTAATCAAATGTGTTATTGTGATGACCCCACAATCACATCACTTGGGGGGAATCAAAACAAAAATAGAAAGTCACATGATAATGACAAGTCAGATGTAATTATCCATAGCACAAAAGAAACACATCAAAATAATTATCCTAAAATATTTGTCTTTGTAAAGATGAATTCTTGGAAAATGAAACATTTCCAAAACCACCAATCCAGGAATTAATATATTCTATCCTGAATTTATCACTAGAGGATTTGAATAATTTGATATCTGAACATTAATTTAATATATTATATCTTGAATTTGTCACAATAGGCTCTAAATAATTTCACATTTTAAAGAGAATTACTCTTGAAAGTGTCTCAAAAGTGTGGGAATACAATATTTAAGGTCAACAACAACAACCAAACATTGCAAAGAAAATTATTGTTTAAAGTGTCTCAAAAGTATAGGAATACAATATTTAAGAAAATTACTTTCTAAAGAGTCTTTAAAGTATGAGAATACAATATTTAAGGTTCACAAAAATAGCCAAACATTGTAACATATGAATGTTAATTAGAGAAAAAAATACTCAACATTTCAAAGTTAATTGGAAAAATTGAGTTGCTTAATTATTTTGACTTGAAAAAGTAATGATCAATATCTCACTAATTTTTGAGTTATGTTGTTTGTGGTTCATTGCATTCAAGGTAAGTTTGGATGGCTTCAAATGATTATGGAAATACAGAAATATATCACTCCTTTCACTCAATAAAAAAATAAAATCATGTAAAGGAGGAATAGGATAATTATGGAAACGAGAAAGCCCAATCTCCCACATGTATGATATCAATACTATGTGAAGAGAAGTAAATATCAATAAATATTTGAAAAATATCACTCTTGAGTTCTAATAAGGTAGAAAATATTTTGTAATTCATTTTCATGAATACATTTGCATTTCTTTCAAATATTCCTAATCAAATTAGTTAAAGAAACATAGTGTGTAATAAAATAGGGAACAAGTATGGATGATGGATGAGTAGAAAAAATAAAAAGGTTAAAAAATAAAAAAAATAAAAATAAAATATTGCCTAATGACTCATTCAATTCAATCCATGTTAAAATGAAATTAATATTTGATTTATATTTATTAAAAATTTAGTAACAATCCTTGTTACTAGGATCTTCACAAACCAATCTCAAAATTATTAATCAAAATGTGTTAATATTGATGATTCTAAACAAATCCAAAGTTTTTTAATCAAATGTATTAATGTTGATGACCCCACAATGACATCAGATGAAGAGAATTAAAACAAAATGTCATTATCCATATCACAGAAGAATATATATTTATATATACTCAAATATTTACTTTTGTAAAGGCCAATTCTTAGAAAATGAGACATTTCCAAAACCATATTTTCTAAATTGAAAGTTATTAAAAAATCAATTGGAGCATTTAGAAAAACCTTTCTAGTAAGAATGTTCTTGCCAAAAATTACCTTATGTTTTGTTCAACACAAACAAGAGATAGGAAACCAGAAATTAGTAAATATTACATAACTTTCTAATTACACTAAGCTAGAACTTATGGAAACAATATTTCTTCAATAGTTCCAAGAGATAGGAAACCAGAAATTAGTAAATATTACATAAATTTCTAATTACACTAAGCTAGAACTTATGGCAACAATATTTCTTCAATAGGTTCCCAAACATCAATTATTGTTGTCCTGTTGAGTTTTGTATTCTTATACAAGGCAACAACCTTATCTTGTAATATTAGCCAAACAAAAGGATGGGTTGGCTTGCTCAAATAAAAATTATGTTTTTGAGTGGCCAATACATTATTTCTCTTCCCAAAAACTTGCACTTGATTTCAAGTATTGTTTGCTTGAGGAAATTGAACTTGTAGAAAGACAACTATCCAAGAGAACTTTTAGAAGAGCACATTATGTTTTCATTCCTAGATACACACGGTTAAAAATTATATGCTTCCAAGCTCTTAGAGTTATGTTGAGATCTCATTACAACATTTTAAGGTGTAGGACAAGAATGAAAAGCTAGCAAACATTGATTTAAACTTATTCAACAAACATATATATGGAGTGAAGCATATATAAGCTAATATTGGCCATGAAGGGAATCCATTCTTTCCAAAATAATAGTCTAAACTTCATATAAAATGAAAATAACCCCAGTATTTTTCTTGAAATATCATATTAATATCTATGAATTTTGGACCGCATCCTCACTAATAAAATTGACTACAACTGATCAAATAGTAGCATTAAACTGTTACTCATCCATGATGACAGTGAAAGTGAGACTAGATGTTTCTAAAGGGTGTAAGTATAATTGTGGATGGGGAATTGGAAAAAGTGATATATTATATTTTGATTTCAAAAATAATTATCATTGGAGTTCCCTATGGGGTTGTGCCTTGTGGATTAAAACTTTTAAAATCCAATACAATTTGAAATGTAGTAGGCTTGAATGAAGATGAAGAATGCATGCTACATCCATCAATAACCTATGTGAAATAGTTTGACATTGTGATAAAATATCAAAATTAACCCAAAAAAAACATTTTATGGATTTCTTAGGATACCTTGCAAGAAAATGATTTAACATGGTAGGCTACAACATAGTTAATGCTTGTCTCTTTTGGACTGTGCTTTCACCTAAATTATTATTGATTCATTTTTATGGGGGATTTGGGAGGAGAAAATAAAATATTGGCTAGAAAATACTCAACATAAATAGTAAATATTAATACAAACATAAATACCAATACCTCAACAATTTAATTTAATGTAAAACAAAGTATTGATTCTTATGATTTAAAATACCAATATAAAATAACTTATCCCTTATAAATAATTTAAAGAAAATTTCTATATTTATATAAAAATTAATATATAGTGTTTATAATTGTAATGTATTTTTAATCTATAAAAATTTTAAAGAGATTGTTATGGCTTTTTATTATAATTTAATTTTATAATATATTTTAAATTAAAACTTAATTCTTACAATATAATAAGATTTTTAATTATTGTTTTTTTATCTTATTATAGATATTATTAATTTTTAAGTATTTATCATCCACTTGCCCAAAAACTATAAGTCATTTTAAAATTAAAAAAAAATTATAAATATTTATTTAACTTTAATAAATACTCATTTAAATAATAAATACTCATTTATTTCACTTTTACATAAGAAAAAAATAGTAAAAATATTATTTAAGTAATGAGAAATATACAGTAATTTTAAATGTTAAAATAAATACTAATTTACTAACCAACTAATTTATATTAATGTAAATTACAACCATATGAGGAATTTCATCGTATTGAGAACACAACATTGATTTATTATAATAATAATAATAATAATAATTATATTTATATATATATATATATATATATATATATATATATATATATATATATATATATATATATATATATAATTAATTGCAATATATTTTTAAAGTAATAAACAATATTATTAATAAGTAACGAGAAATACATAAGAAACATTTAAATTTTAATGTTAAAATAAATACTAACCACCGAATATTGAGAATACAACCATGGTTTAAAAGAGTACATTTATATGAAACATAAATATTTAAATACACATATAATTACACAAAAAAAAAATTAATATAGTACTTATAATTGTAATATATTTTTAAAGTAGTAAACAATATTATTAATAAGTAACTAGAAATATATAACAAACATTTAAATTTTAATGTTAAAATACATACTAATTTACCATCTAACTAGATTATATTAATTACAACCATGAGAGGAACTTAATAAAATTTTCAAAGAGATTGTTATGTATTTTTATTATAATTTAATTTTATAATATTTTTTAAATTAAGTAATATGACAATATTTTTAACTATAAATTTTTATTTTTATTTTACTATAAATATTATTAATTTAAGTATATATCATTCATTTGTCTAAAATTTGTAATTCATTTCAAAATTAGAATATTTTATAAATATTTAATTTTAATGTTATAAAAACTTTTTTATTATATTAATTTATAAATTATTATTATTATTATTAAATTTCAAATAATAAATTATTTAAGAAACAAGTAATAAGCAATATTATTAATAAGTAACAAAAAAAATATATAATAGAGATTTAAATTTTAATATTAAAATACATACTAATTCAATTCAAATTACAACCATGTGAAGAACTTCATCATAAACCTACAACATATCTATCTATATAGATATGTGTGTGTGTGAATATATATATCTTATAGCTAAGCTTATCAATTAATTTTATATTTACATAAATAAAATTTAATATATAGTATTTATAATTGTAATATATTTTTAATGTATAAATTTTTCAAGAGATGTTATATATTTTTATTATAATTTAATTTTATAATATTTTTTAAATTAAAACTTAATTCTTATAATATAATAATACTTTTAATTATGAAATTTTATTCTTATTTTACTATAGATATTATTAATTTTTAAGTAAAAATTATGGCTTATCAACACTATTTGCTCAAAAACAAAAACTCATTTCAAAATTAAAATATTTTATTTTAATTTTATGAAAACTCTTTTATATTTTAGTTTTTATATTAATTTATAAAATTGTTATTATTCAATTACTTTTTGCATAAGAAACAAGTAATAAGTAATATGATTAATAAATAACCAAAAATTTATAATAAACATTTAAATTCTAATGTTAAAATGCATACTAATTTAGTCATGAACTAAATTATATTAATGCAAATTACAATCATGTGAGTAACTGTGATAAATCAACCAAAAAAAAAAAAAAAAAAGCAACCAGAATATATATATAGAGAGAAACTTTTATTTCCTAGGCTATAGGATATTAAATGCTGTTGGGCATACACTGCCCAATTTAGATTTAAAGATAGGCAGTATATGCCCAACAACATTTAATACCCTAAAACTCAGGAAATATGTATCCCCATATAAACAAAATTATAATTTTTTATACTAAAATAAATCTTTTAGAAAATCACATAAAAAATTAATATAATTTCCAAAAAAATTATTTTAATATAGTATAAATCATAGAAACTTACACTCTCAAAAAATTATAAACTATAACTACCTTACCAAAAATGAGAGTTTACTGGTCTTCATACTTTTTCTCATATTACAATGTCAGCTGCACGATGGAATCCTATACACGGAGTCCGGAAATACAAATTCTCCAAATCAAATCGAATTCGCTTGGATTTGGTATATACAACAAAACTACTGAAGTCAACTCATGTTCCAAGAAATGTAAATTTATGCGGAGAAGATAACTAGTTGGATCAAGTGAAACAAATGAAGTGTAAAAGCGTAGTGCTAATATATTCAACACTGTCACACTCTATTCTTTTGGACACTCTTTTGAATCATCGTGTGAGCGCCACTTCCACAGCCACTAAATTTTAGAAATTAGCGAAGCACAACATACCCTGCAGGGATCTGAACATTTTTCATGCCACTTCAACGGGCCGAGAAGTCCTCTGCATTTGGGTATTTCCGGAAGCCAAGAGACCCCATTCTATCCAAGTGGGTACGGGAGAAATATCCCTGAAAGCATTAATGGGGCTCTGAAACTGAAGATTGAGTTAATTTTCTGATCCGGGCGGGGCAAATCGGAGGAGGTCCGTCCATCTCTTAGGTTTATTTGCTAAAGGAAGATGGGAAGAGGCAAATTCTAGGGCAAGCCGTCACTTCTAAGTTCTCAACAGTTGTAGAAATACGTGCAGGGACTTCTGCCAAACCTCGTGGCTTCAGGTGGACGCTCTTGCAGCTTCACATAACCACTCCGGCTAATGCAATCCAATCCAAGTTTAAAGATTATCGTTAACCGTTGTGACGTTTACAGGTTTTCTTGGCAATGCAATGTTTACAGGTTTTTTTTTGGAAAGGCTCACGTGAATTCTATCGTCTAACATACAAGATCTATGACTCACAATTAACATACAAGATCTATGACTCACAATTAGACACACTGGCACCCACGGGGAGTTCTGGAGTTTTTCGGAGAGGAACGCCTTAAATGTGGTTCTTTTCCGCCCTTGGTACCGACTCGAGATGATAGAGAATTTTGAAGAAATTCGAAACCATTAGGGTTAGGGTTTTAATTGTATTATTGTTTTAGGATTTTCGTTGCATAAAGCTTTTAGGATTTGAGTTTACATCTAAAAGGTGGAAAGTTGAAACATCAACGTTTATCCATTAGGGTTTATTAATATTGTTTTAAAATTAGCCAGTACTTGATGTTACAAAGCAAACTCCATAAAGCTGTGCCATAGGTATGAAGAAGATGGGATATGTTATGTGATGACATAACAAGTTCATCTTATGGCCTTTCATTCATGGCAGTATAATAAAAGTCATGTTTTGAAGTTTAATTTGTTTCTTATTTTCTTCTTTTCGGAACTTATATAAAATTAAAGTCTCATTCTCCTATGAAAAGTTTGTGCAAACCATAGAAATTGATCCTCACTACTTTCTCAAAGTATTCATAGGCTTCTTCCTAACAAATTTTCTACAAGAGCCATTTTATAAGACCAGATTAGGTTTTCATTGAGCTCAGTAGTTTCATACAAGGATACACATCTTTCAAAAATATATCCTTCAAAGCTCTCAGAGCCATGTTGAGATATGATTACAACATTTGTAGAGTAAAATCAAGAGCTCATAATTATGTGCAAGGACAAGAATGAAAAGTTAACAAACATTAAATTCAACTTATTGAGTGAACAAATATATATACAGAGTGAAGCATCTCTAACTTAATTTTGATCATGAAGGGAATTCATTGTGGAAAAAATAATAAACTCCACACTACACATAAAATGAAAAGAATCCTAGTATGTTGCTGAAATATTAGATTAATATCTGTGAAGTTTTGACCTCATCCTCAATAATAAAATTGACTACGGCTGATCAAAACCTCAATATAAACCCCTCTAACTTTTTTCATGTTTCTATTGCACATAAGATCCTTATCCTCACTAATAAAATTGACTACGGCTAATCAAAACCTCAATATAAACCCCACTAACTTTGTTCATGATTCTATTTCACATAAGATTAACACGTTCATTCAGAATTTTAAATTCAAGAACATATTGACTTCTTCTCATAAACTATGCAAATTTCATGCATTAGGTATGGATTGGTCCTATAAAACATATTTTTATTTATATATGGTGAATTTAATAATTTTATACTTGGGAATTCTTCTCTATGAGACGTTTTAGGTTTAGGAATTTTGCACTTAGGTAATGGATACATTAATAATGTTCTCCCTACTCTTAAAATTTCTAACAATCTACTCTCTATTTATTAGATTTGTCACTTTGGTGATGGAAAGACAACAAAGTTCTAACTTTCTATTCACTATGTGGTTATTAAATAATTAAAAATTCAAAAAATGTTGTTTTTTTTAAAGAGGTTTGATCATAATTCTTGGTTATACACATTCATTGGTTTTTAGCCTTTTTATGTTATTATTCGTTACCTTTTCTGGAAGCAGAACTGAAAATTTTCCATTACAAGGAAATGAAAAGGTGTAACTTAAACTCTAACACCTTGATTAAGGACAAAGACCTTGTGAACTAAAACATATTAACATATATGTCTATGAGCCAACTAATTTCAGTTATTTTTCCATTCACTCATTTGTTTTCCTAAAGCCACAATTACAAAATTCCAAACAATATTCTAATTATTACAAATGTCATTTTGTTTTGTTGAAGCTACAATTACAAAAATACAGTCTTTTGACTATTACAAAATGTCATTTTGTTTAGCTGAAGCTACAATTATAAAATCTCATTTTGTTTTTGGAAAATGGTATGGGATCAAGAGAAAATACATAAAGTGGAAAATTTCTTACAGAAGACGACCGAGATTTTCTTGGATATTGATGTTATATATGTGTTATTTCAAGAAGTAGATCAAGTTTTTTCGAAGATTTGTTAGCTTTGTTTTAATGTGGACCAAGTTTTTTGTTGTATCCACTATTTTAAATTATAGTAAAGGAGGTACATACTTTATATATAGGGGTGAATTTGCATAAAAATGTTTTTTCACATCCTCCCCCATTAGAGTTTCCTATATGTGCGAATTTGCATGTGCAGTAGCATTTCCTTTGTCTTTGTGTATATGTTTATATCTAGTATTGTTTTTGTCGTTGCTTATCTATTCAGTGTTTCCTTTGTGTATATGTTTATATCTAGTATTGTTTTTGTCCTTGATTATCTATTCAGTATCTATCTCTACATGGTATTAGTGTTTAGTGTCTATCTCTGCTTATAACAAAGAATTGTGTAGCTTATTTAAATTTAAAAATGATTATATGAATATAAGAGAAGTAGGAAAGAATGATTGAGCGATGGATGTTGCTACAAGGATGCCCACAACTATGATAGGTATAACTCTTGAAAGGTGGTTTTCTCATCATTATTTGTTAGTAATGGAGTTTAGTCCATGAGTCTCAGTCATACGTATCAATAGCCTAATGAGTATGAATAGCCTCAATATGAGCCCCTCCCTTTTCATTTCTCAGGAGGAATACTATAATCAAAGATAGAGCATGAAAAAACAAAGATCATGATTCACGAAATTCATATTTTAACAAAAGCTATTCTCACGGAATCTTTGAGTTCGACAATGATTAGGTTCATTTTTAGTTCAATTTTGTTAATGAGGTTCAAATGAGATTTTATATTAGGTTTGTGTGTATGTGTGTGTGTGCATATTAAAATTACTTATAGGATAAAGTAATAAGAAATCAACATTGTAAGGATAAATTACAAGCTTGAGTTGTTACATCAAGTTATGAATAAATTACACGCTTGTCTTATGACATAAAATTATGAGTTTTGATCTATGGACTTGGCCATTTGCCAAAATTAGAACCTCAAAGTTAAAGGTTTACGAACCTTGTGACATAGAACTCGATTGATCATTCTTCTAAGAAACTTTATAAATTAATTAATTTTTTAATTGTATTTATATCCTTAATATTATATTATAAATTAATGTATTTTTTTATTTTTCAAAGAAATATTTGGGCATCCTCGATGTCCCAAAGGGAATCAAGGAGAATTGACCTCGCGAAGAAAATCAAGGAGAATTTACCCCTTGACAAGCAACCCCATGAAGGGAATCAAGGAGAATTCACCCTATGACAAGCTTGTGTTGTGACATCAAGTTATGAATAAATTATAAGCTTGAGTTGTGACATGAAGTTATGAGTTTTGATCTATGGACTTGGTCATTGCTAAAATTAGAACCTAGAGTCATAATATGAAGTTATGAATAAATTACAAGCTTGAATTGTGACATGAAGTTATGAGTTTTGATTTCCAAAATTCAAACCTATGTCCCAAATGGAATCAAGGAAAATTGACCCCATGAAGGGAATCAAGGAGAATTTACCATGTGACCTTCCAAGAAGGAGGGAATCAAGGGGAATTGACCTTGTGAAGGGAATCAAGGATAATCGAGAGAATTGACCTCATGACCTTCCACAAAAGTTAATCAAGGATAATTGGCCCCATGCTTTAATCAAGGAGAATTGACCCCTCGTGCTTTAATCAAGGAGAGTTGACCCCCCATGAAGGTTAATCAAGGAGAATTCACCCCGTGCTTTAATCAAAGAGAATTGACCAGGTGCTTGAATTAAGAGAATTGACCCTGTGACCTTCCACGAAGGTTAATCAAGGAGAATTAACCTTGTGACCTTCCACGAAAGTTCATTAAGGAGAATTGACCCCGTGACCTTCCACGAAGGTTAATCAAGGAGAATTGTCCCTGTTATTTAATCAATGAGAATTGACCCCCACGAAGGTAAATCGAGGAGAATTGACCTCGTGCTTTAACAATATGAACTCAACTGATTGATTTAACCCTTATACCATCCTTATATTATAAATACAGCAAGCTAACCCTCAATGCTAAAATTAATCTTTTTTCTTATGCCATCCTTATATTATAAATACATTACTTTCTAAACGTGTCAACAAAATTAAGTGCATACTTAACTAACAAAGTCATGGAAACCTTTTTGATGAAAAAACTAAGGCCAGATGTAGATATAATAAATGTCTCATAGCATTCCATACATGTTTTTTTGGCCAATGTAACTACTTCAATTGTGGAGAGGAGTAAAAAAAAAAAAAACCAATTTCACTATTATATTTCAAGAAGTTCTACTTTTTTCTTTGGTTGATTTCTAAACATGATAATTCCTCGAGAACATTAAAAAAAAAAAACATAAACAAGTTCTTTAAATTTATAAAAAACAATTTGATTCTATTATCTTTGACTATATTCAATAATATAGTAAACCATGAATTTGATTCTATTATCTTGGATTATATTCATTAATAATTGTAAACCATAATCATAGTATGAGGGTCTCAATTATTGGAAAAACCTTATCATGTTCATTAAATATTTTATGAGAAAATGAATTTTTTTTCTCACAACTTAATAACAAATTGAAAATAATAATTAAGCAAATTATTGGTAAGTGTTTATATTAATCTCTTATAAATGGTTGATTAGAGTTAGTGAATATAAAACTAAAAAAAAAAAAAAAATACTTATGATATATTTTATTTAACACGAAATAATATCTCAATCATTATTATTATTCCTTTTTTTCATTTTCTTAAATTCTCTTAAATTGCTAAAATAAAGATTATTAATATTCACCATTTGTGCCATGTTAATTAAAATATAAACTAAAATTATGAAAATTCATAAATTTTCTCATCAATCGATTATCAATGGATGTCGTGTTTTTTTTGTAAACATAGTACCTCTCCATTCATTCATCTAATCAAAATAGCAGGTTATATTATCAGATTGTATACTTGATGGCCTCCCTACAGGAAACCACGTATGTTGACCATGTCAGAGAGTTATAATCCAAGAAAAAATTTGAATGTGTCTTGGGTCTTTGACACTTCACCCAGGCACATCAAATTGGTGCATGCTCTGAATTTTCTTGTCTATTTTTCCAAGGTAAACATTCTGATGATGTTGCTCGAGGTGAATCTCCTGGATATCCCTACGATTTTCTACTAAAATGGAGTTTTCCTTCAGATCTCCTCTGATCTCTTCAACAGTGATAATTTCTTTAGCAAATAAAAACTTCATAGTCGAGTAAATATGAATAGATTTCTTAAATAGTCACAGTATACCTCTAGTGTTCACTAGATGTGTCAGCATCGCTAGGCCCCACTTTTACCTTTCCTTTTTCCTTTCCCTCTTGAAGGTTCACCTAGATATCGATGGATGCCATGTTAATTAAAATGTAAAACTAAAATTATGAAAATTCCTAAATTTTCTCATCAACAAATTATCAGTTTCACTTCATTATAGTTATAAGGATATATTTCTATTTACATCAATAGCAAGAGATAAATCTCGTCTATGTCAGCTTCCAGAGCCGTTACAAGATTGTGGACACCATGAGATTTCATATACAGACTCAAAATCCATTAGAAGCCCCACATTGTGCATATGTAAATAGAAATGTGTCTCAGTTACTCTGTGTATGACTCCAATAGCTAGGCCTTATTATTTCATGTGTATGACTCCAAAAACTAGGCCTTGTCTAAGTTACTTTGTGTGTGACTACAATAACTTGTAACAACTCTACTTACCCAAAAAAAAAAAAAAAAACTATTTATAATCTTGTAGTTCTTTTGTCGTCATTGAATTAATTTAACTCCGACACTTTACTACCTCTTATAGTATTTCGTTAAATGTTTAAATTTCTATTGTTAGCCTATTTATTACGACATAATGATTTTCTGAACTATGCCTATATTGACATCCATATGAATAGAATTGTATTCAGATAATTCTTCCTTTAATGTATTTCTCATTTTCCTCACCTTCAAGGCATTTATACATTTATCTTAATGTATATGAAAACATGCCTTTATAATATATTTTATTACTATTATTTTATTCATTTTAATATAACTTCCACAACTCTACCACTTATATTTATATCTTTGAAGTTAGTCTACTTTCATAACATTACCTATTAGGCATGTATCATTAATTTCTAATTCGACTTACTCTTAATTCCCTATGTGCTACCATAGGTCTACAATTTTGTATATTAATGAGGAAATATACATCCTATTATACACAACCTATTTTTATTATCTCGGGCCTTAAATAATATTACCATTATGCCTCACCATACGTAAATGGATTTTGTTTTGACTTATAAGCATAATCCTTATGAAGGTTTCCCTTCTAGGCCATGCCCACCCTAACTAGTTTTTGGCAATATTCAATTTATCACTATTATGGAATTTGAATTATATATAAAGTCCCTTACCATGTTTGTTGACACTTTACCAACACAGAATTTATCATATCATTTTTTAGTTTTATGATTAACATATAATATTTTAATGGTTATACGACATGATTGCACTTTAATTCATTTCCATACTTCCACCATACCTCTATGGATTTTGTCTTATCTCCCATTAATGTGTTAAGACAACGTACTATGCAAATCTTAAAGTTTTCTTGTCTCAGGGTTTCCATTTATTAAAGGGAGGTACTACGTCCTTTCTAATCACATGGCCCTATTAATTTTGTTGATAGGTGGAGTTCAAATCTCTCGTCCCTTCGACGATTGAGATTTACTCTTACGTCTTCCTGTAGTCAATATTGTTTAGGGTTTATTGTAATTTGTTTCACATGGTTTCATTTTCATTTGTCAAGTTTCATATGAGGGTTGCGGCTCTGGTTCTTTACTGTAACGATTATGGCTTCCCTCTGCCATTATTTTCCTCATGGCAATACTTACAGATACAGGTTAAATTATTCCCTTCTTTACGATGCTACATCGTTCTTATAAATTATCAAAGCTATTTATAGAGTTCATTTTTTTCGCTTGATAATTTCTGACTTAATCTAGCATTTCACTCAGGGAATTACTCTGCATTTTTCTTTTGTTTTGAGGAACATCGGAGTTCCTTTATGCCTTTACGTTGAATGATATGAAAGTTTGCTAACACAAAATTCTCATGACAAAGTCATGAGGTAATACCAGTTCACAATATCTGGGTAAATCATATATCCATCTGACAGTGGCTACGTCTCCCTATTTATGTTATAATTTCTAGTTTCCTACTTGTAATTTCAATCATTCATGTTCTAGTAATGTTGTGCTCTACTTGTTAATATAATTTTGGTTTCAAGAGGGTATAACGGTTTCACTATGATAATGTTTTAACTTTTTTCCCTCAAAATCATACTCTTCTATGAAGTCACGAATTTGTATCATTTGGTTTTTAGTTGTATTTGTTTTCTTTTCCAAATATTATAGACTTCATTTCGAACTCTCTGTCTATAACTTACCATTATAAATCCAAATTTTGTTTCGATTCGATATGTATTTCATAATTGGTTTATGTATGGTTTGGAATTAATAGGTAGCCTTCATAATTAACCTTCCAGTATTTTCCCTTGCTATACTCCTTGTGTGATATGATATCAAATACGATGTGCTCTGGATTCTACTATGGTTTCATATTCAAATAACTATTCCTCTTTGAAATACTTTAAGGATACTTTTCAATTTTTCCATTTACCCAGATTCAGCTGAACTTATGCACTCTCGTACATGTTTAAACTATTTCCACAATTAGATTAACCATCATTTACCCTCAACTATTTTGGTCAATTCGTTTTCGTTGCTCCATACGACCCACAGTGTATGGAAAACTAATTGTAATTATGTTCATTGAATGAGTTTTCTAATTCCTTAATGTTGGTAATATATTTATAATCTCTCGATATCTTCAAATTTGATTTCATGGCATGACTTTGTCTTCATTAGTATAATAAAGTCGAATATTAATGAATACAAGATATGTGATTACTTCTGTTATGAAATTAATATTATTTTCTTGATTTCCCACTAATCAAAATGTGTTTATTACATAGGAACTCCTCCTTTTCTGCTTCTGTCACATTCATGGATTTACATTAATTACCCAGCACATGGTTTCCACCTAAAACTTAGGTAATTCATATTTTATAATTCCAATTATTTTACATAATTATAATAACTTTCTCAGTTTTCCCCCACTGACATAGATCTTTAATTTTCTTGTTCACATACAGAAGAGACTTCACTGCATCAACCTTGACAAAAAAATTAATTTCATATGTTTGAATGATATCGATAGTTTTCTATACTCTTTATATTTATCTTATTTTTGCTATCAGATATAGATCTAACAACTTTTTATGTGGATTTGTTATACATGTATTTCACATCTCGTAATTTACAACACAAATACTTATGCCTTATTTCTCAAAAGCATTGACAATTAATTTGGTTCCGTCTATTTACAGGTTGGTCGTTATCATTCACAAAATTCAGTCTGTTGAATTCAAGGATATTTATTCATGTATACAATGTGTAATTAATACCAAGAACATTTGACTCTCAGTCAATATAACTGTGACAGTATTTGATGACATTTTCTATAACTATTAATACATAATTATTCTCTTATTGAATTGATGAAAGTTCATCCTTGTAATAATTTTATACATGTTTTCCAGTTGTTTATAATGTTTCAAGTACATGTATAAATTATTCATAATTCCTATTTGATATTATGTTTACAATTGTACTATCCACATAATACTTCAATATGTAAAATAATATTATATATCTTATTTCAGCATAAGAAGTAAATTGATTCTTATATTTTATGTACAGTATGAGTTTTTATACATAGTTTGTATAAAATATTCTCTTCTTGATTTAATAATAAATCCCATTGCATATATATCTTTGTTTCTCCATTGTTTATCGAAATAAATAAATTATGTGTCATCTTTCCATTAACATCTTTAGAATATTTTCCACTCCTAATGGTGTATTTTATGTTTGTAATATATAAATTCTTACAAACCTAACAGAAGATTTAAACCCTTATAATTGAGTTTAGACATTCTGCTTGTTGGTTAAATAATTTAACTATTCTATGTAACTATACAAAACTACAACTATACGTATTATAGTTATGTTTCTGTTAAATACATTAGAGACTTCATGCCTAACAATAAAATAATTTATTATACAAATTAATAATTCATAAGATATACTTTTTCCCTCATCTTCCTAATTCAAACACAATTACTCTTATTAAATCATCATCATCATAACAAAAGAATAAGAAGACAAAATTTAATATCCATGCATGCAAATTCTGGTAAAGACTATTTGCCACCCAACCTTGAGCTTTCATCCACAACTCCCCCCAAGCAGAGACCAATTCCTCCAAGGTGTAGAAAACTTGTTGCCTACCCAGGAATGGCTTATTTAAGTCTTCTTTCCCTTCAGCATGTTTCCATAGCTACGTCCAGTTAAATCAGGACGTTGTTTTCCTTTAGCCTAGGCGTTACTTATTCTTTTTTTCCACAAAGGCTCTTTAAAACTATATTTTTCCTCTTTCTAGTTTTATTTCACGTCTTCTTAGTAACTTTCCACTTTACTGAGGTATCTTTTAGATTTTTATCTCCACTCTAATATATTTATTTTATTTTATTTTCTCCAAAGAATTTGGGAGATTTTGGGAAAGTCTTTGGATTTAGTTCCATCATCATGGAATTCAAATCTTGTTCTCCAATTTACTCTAGTCTTTGTACAATAAATAAAATTCCATATTTATTGATTAAAAATAATAATATGTCCACACATATAGTTTTCCTTTAGGTCCACTTAACCTTTAGGATTTTCAATTGTCTCAATAAAAGCAGTAAAATAGGGATATTACATATTCCCCCTCTAAAACAAAATATCATCCTCAGTGTTGCAAAGTATCAGTTCACTTCTCAAACAATGATGAATATTTCTCTTTCATTTCCTCTTCTCGCTTCCAAGTAGCTTCCTCAGGTGTAAAGTTCCTCCACTGCACTTTCACCCTACCTACGGTCCTATTCTGGAGCTCGATTTCTTCCAGTATACGAAGGGGCTCTCAAAGAAATTCCCCTTCGATTTGCACCTATATGACAGTCCAATCAATTACATGAGTAGGATCATGTACATAATTTTTCAATAAGGAAACATGAAAAACATTGTGAACCTTAATATGACTAGGTAAATCCAATATATAAGCTATTGGCCCCACTCTTTCTAGAACTTCAAATGGTCCACAGTAGCATGGTGCTAACTTAACACAACTACCAGTATATAATGTACTATTTTTTGGCTTAATCCTCAAATAAACATGATCTCCCACTTTGAATTCTCTATGAATTCTCTTTTTGTCGGCATAGCTCTTTTGTCGATCTTGAGTTTTGTTAATATTTTGTTGAATTTTCTTCACAGTTATTTCCATCTCCTCCAAAGCATTAGGTCCAAGCATTAACTTATCTTCATGTTGACTCAAGCTAAGCGGCGTGTGGCATTTTCTGCCATGCAATGCTTCAAAATGACTCAACTTAATTGAAGCTTGATAACTATTATTAAATATGAAAATTCTTCCAGATGCTTAAAATCTTCCCATCTTGTAGGTTTGTCCATCACATAAATGAGCATCATGTCTTCTAAAATCTAGTTGGTTCTTTCCGTTGTCCCATATGTTTGAGGATGGTATGTGGTACTAAAGTTCAATCTGGTACCCATTCCTCCAAACAAGGTTTTCCAAAAGTCTGACGTAAATTTTGCATCTGTGTGAGATATAGTCGTTTTTGGAATGCCATGTACTTTTACAATTTCTTTCAGGAGTTCATTGGCTACTTGAGTTGTGCCAAAAGTATATTGAACTGGTAAAAAGTGTTTCGCCTTAGTTAATGTGTCTACAACCACCATTATATAGTCATGTTGATAATTGGTTATCTAGTAATGAAATCTATAGAAACCACTTCCCACTTTAATTTTGGAATAGGTAGAGGGTTCATTGATCCTACCAGATGTTGATGTTCCACTTTTACTTGTTGACATTCTAAACACCTAGCTAGATAATCAACAACATATTTTTTCATACCTTGCCAAAACATGTTCTTCCTCAATGTTGTAATCAGTTTTTCATAACTAGGATTACCTGCATAAAGTATTTTATGATACTCCTCTAAAATTTCTTGTTTTAAAGATGTCATATTTGGAATATACAATCTTTGTTTATATTAAATCAGTCCTTTCTAGTTTTTAGTATATCCCACAACTTCAGTTTTCTGCAATTTCTCTTTCAATTTCACATGTTGTTGGTCTTGCATCAGCACTTCCTGTATCAGTTCTTCTATTTCAAATTTCACACTACTTCCTACATTGGTAAATAATTTATGAGGATTCCTACTCAAAGCATTAACAATATAATTTATTTTCCTTTAATGTGTTTGATTTCCATATCGAAATCACTAAGGAAAGATAACCATCTATCTTTTCTAGCATTTAAATATGGTTTAGTAAAGAAGTATTTCAGGCTTATGTGATTTTTCATTAGTATGAAATTCTTTCGTAGAAGATATTGTCTCCACATCTTCAATGCATGTACCACTGTAGCTAGTTCTAAGTCATATACGGTATAATTTTTTTCATGTTTCTTCAATTTTCTTGACTCATATTCTATGACTGAATTATCTTGAGGAAAATTTTTTCCTAACTCTTCCGCACATGCATCTTTACATACTAAAAATTCTTTTTTTGGATCAGCAATCTTCAATATGGGGGTAGTTTTTATTTTCAGTTTTAATTGTTCAAAACTACTTTGACACTTTGTTGTCCATTCAAACTTCACTCACTTTTTCTATAAGGAAGTAATAGGATAGGATAAGGCTGAAAATCCTTCCACAAAGCTATGGTAGTATCCAGGAATACCCGTAAAGAATCATATGGCTGGGACATCAGTAGGTACAGACCAATCCATTATTGCTAAGCCATCCTTTGAAATCACCTGACCCAAATACTGAATTTTATCCTTGTAAAATTCACATTTGCTAAGTTTTCTATATAGCTTATGTTCTCTAAGGGTTGGTAGGACTATTTTGAGATGTTCTCTATGTTCTTCTTCATTTTTGGAGTACACCAAAATGTCATCAATGAACACTAGTACAAAATTCTCTAGATACTTGTGTAGTACACTATTCATTAAACACATGAATGTCGCAGTTGCATTAGTAAGTCCAAAGAGTAGGACTACAAATTCATAGTGTCCATATCTAGTCTTGAATGTTGTTTTGTTGATGTCCTGATCCTTAATTCTGATTTGGTGATATCATGTTCTTAAATCAATCTTTGAGAAGATAGTGGCTCCTCTCACTTGATCAAATAAGTCATCTATCATTGGCAAAGGATATCTATTCTTAATGGTCAATTTATTCAAATATATGTAATCTATGCGCATTCTAAATATTCCATCCTTGTTTTTAACAAACAGTACCTGTGCAAGGAGACGCACTTGTTTAGATGTATCCTTTGTCTAATAACTCTTGCAATTAGAGTTTCAGCTCTAGTAATTCAGGATTAATCATTCTACTGGGTTCTCTAGAGACAGGTGTAGCTCCTGGTACTAGTTCAATTGAGAAATAAATTGAACTCTTTTAGGGGGTAGATGGGGGATTTCCTCTTGAAATACATATTTGAATTCTCTGATTACTAGTAAATTTTCTACAGCCTCTTTTTCAGTTTGTTGTCTCAATTCTTCCACTTGTACAACATACACTTGATAGCCCTTTATTGACATTATTTTTAGTTGTAATGCATAAATTTTTCTAATTGATATTGGTCTCAGTTTTCCTTTCATTATGGCAGCTCTTCCCTCACCATCTATACAATGAATTGTTTTATCTAAGAAATTAACTATTGTTTTATGATTCTCTAACCAGTCCATTCCTACTAACAAGTCATATGATCCTAGAGGAAAAATATTCATATGAATTTCAATTTCATACCCATTTAATTTTACTGCAGTTTTTGGAAGCTTATGGGTCACTTTTATTTTTGTTCCTGTAGCTAACTCCACTAATCGTGCTTGCAGAAATTTTTTTGATTTTAACTTGCACTTTTCCACCATCTGCAGACTGACATAACTTAAATTTACTCCTGGATATATCAAAACAGAAATAGGTCGTTTGAAAATCATACCTTCGATTTCTATCATGGTTTATTGGTGTTCATCCTAGCGATCTTCAAGTGTGGCACTGATCCTAGGAATTTTTCGAGCAATATCGTTCATAGTAGTAGCTTCTCGAAACACTTGAATGTTCTCAACTATTATGTGAGAATAGTCACGTAACAAGTGAGGTTCTCCACATCCCCAAAAATTTAGTGGTTCTTTCACTTTTACAGCAATTTCCTTTTTGATGTTTGCATTCATCTATTTAGACCCAGTCTATGATTGTTCTGGTTGGTTTTCTCTAGTTTTATTAAATTTATTCCTTTTATGGTTTTTCCCAAAAATAAATATATAGGTTAGTTTTACTCTTTTTACGTTTGATTCGCCCATTCCCTTCTCTTTGTTTTTCCAAATTTTCAGCTTACCATTTCTGCCTTTGAACTGCTGATAACACAGTCTTACTTTATGAACAGCTTCATCCATTGTCTTTGGATTGTCAAATTCAATTCTCTATTTATAGATAGTAGTTAGGCAGTTTAAAAATCATTGTACCTTCGCCTTTTCCTCTTTGATATAAGGCACATAGAGAAGCAAGTTAGAATTTGGTAACAAATTCATCAATTGTGATTTGTCCCATTCTCACCTCATGGAATTATTTGGCTTTATCATCATAATATCTCTCATTCATGTATCTATACTTAAATTTAGTTTCAAAGTCTTCCCAGGTAACATTTTTTTCATCCAACACATGTACCATTTTTTCTTCTTCTTGTCAAAGGGTAGCTTTACCCTGTAGTTGGCAAATTTCCAGTCTGGATTCCAATTTACTTCCATATTCATATACTTGGAAGTATTTAACCATGTTCAGAAGCTAACTTATGCATCCTCATTTTCACCATCAAAAGTGGTAGGTTTGATTTTCCGAAATTCTCCTTGCAATTCCTTTTTCTTTTGGAATGATGTCCAGATGCTTCCCCTTCCTCAGATCCTTCTGAGTTAGTTTCAACTTCTTTCCTCTTTTTCCCATGGTCTTCACTTTCTTGACTAGAACTTGAGGTTAACTCTTTGATCAACCTCTCTTTCTCTTCACTGGCTTCCAACAATTGCTCATTTCTTGTTCTCAGTTGAACCATTTCTCATTGCATATCTCTTATCATGTCCAACAATTGAGCATTTTTATCGGGTGGATTTCCTTCACCTCCCAGATCCACGCACAACCCTCCTTCATCACTCATAATAGCAGTTGTACTTTTTCTGCACTTAAATCACTATAAACAAAAATAAATTAGTGCATCGTATTCTGAAGAAAAATGATAATAATAATAAAAATAAAAATTTACAGCAGCATAATTTTGGGTTTTTTTTTTGTGGGGACACATAGGCCAAGTGTTTTCAACATGGGCTCTGATACCATTTGTAACAACTCTACTTACCCATTTTTTTATATTTATAATCTTTTACTACTTTTGTCATCATTGAATTAATTTAATTCCGACACTTTACTACGTCTTACAGTATTTCATTAAATGTTTTACTTTATGTCATTAGCCTATTCATTATGACATGATGATTTTCTGAACTATGCCTATACTGACATCCATACGAACATAATCGTATTCATATAATTCTTCGTTTAATGTATTTCTCCTTTTGCCTCGCCTTCAAGGCATTCATACATTTATCCTAATGTATATGAAAAAATGCCTTCATAATAGTTTTTATTACTATTATTTTATTCATTTTTATATAACTTCCACACCTCTACCACTTATATTTATATCTTTGAAGTTACTCTACTTTCATAAACATTACCTATTAGAAATGTATCATTACATTCTAATTCGACTTACTCTTAATTCCCTATGTGTTACCATATGTCTACAATTTCGTAATATAATGAGTAAATATACATCCTATTATATACAACCTATTTTTATTATCTCAGGTCTTACATAATATTACGATTATGCCTCACCATACGTAAATGGATTTTGTTTTGACTTATAAGCATAATCCTTATGAAGGTTTCCTTCTAGGCCATGTCCACCCTAACTAGTTTTTAACCATAATTAATTTATCACTATTATGGAATTTGAATTATATATAAAGCCCCTTACCATGTTCGTTGACACTTTACCAACACAAAATTTATCATAGCATTTTTTATTTTTATGATTAACATATAATATTTTAATGGTTGTACGACATGACTGAAATTTAATGTGTTTCCAAACTTCCACCATACCTCTATGGATTTTGCCTTATCGCCCACTAATGTGTTAAGACAGCATATTATGCAAATCTTAAAGTTTTCTTGTCTCAAGGTTTCCATTTATTAATGGGAGGTACTACGTCCTCTCTGATCACATGGCCCTTTTAATTTTGTTGACAGGTGGAGTTTGGATCTCTTGTTCCTTCGACAATTGAGATTTACTCGTACATATTCATGTCGTCAATCTTGTTTAGTGTTTATTTTAATTTGTTTCACTTGGTTTAAATTCCATTTTTCAAGTTTCATATGAGGGTTTAGGCTCATGTTGTTTATTTTAATGATTATGGCTTCCCTCTGCCATTACTTTCCTCATGGTGTTACTTACAGATAGAGGTTAACTTATTCCCCTCTTTACCATGATTAATCATTCTTATCAATTATCAAATCTATTTACAGAGTTCGTTTTTTTTATCTTGATAATTTCTGAGTTACTATGGCACTTCACTCGGGGACTTACTTTGTGTTTTTCTTTTGTTTTGAAGAACATTGGATTTCCTTTCTACCTTTACACTAAATGATATGAAAGGTTTCTAGCACAAAATTCTCACGGTGAAGTCATGAGGTAATACTAGTTGACAATATCCAAGTAAATCATATACTCCTCTGAGAGTGACTATGTCTCCCTATTTACATTATAATTTCCATCTTCCTTCTAGTATTTTTTTATCATTCATGTTCTGGTAATGTTGTGATGTACCTGTTAATAGAATTTTGGTTTCGAGTGGGTATAACTATTTCACTGTGAAAAATGTTTTAAATTTTTTCCCTCAAATTCATACTCTTCTACGAAGTTATGAATTTGTCTCATTTGGTTTTTAGTTGTATTCGTTCTCTTTTCCAGAGATATAAGGACTTCGTATCTAACTCTTTGTCTATAAATTCACATTCTTAATCCAAGGTTTGTTTTGATTCAATATGGATTTTGTAATTTGTTTATGTATGCTTTGGAATTAATATGCAGCCTTTTTAATTAACCTTCCAGCATTCTCCCTTGTTATACTCCTTGTGTGATATGATATCGAATATGTTGTGCTCTAGATTCTACTATGGTTTCATATTTAAATAATTATTCCTCTCTGCAATACTTTAAGGATACTCTCCAATTTTTCCATTTACGCAGAGGTAGTTGAACTTATGCACTCTCGTACATGTTTAAAATATTTCCAAAATTAAATTAACCATCGTTTACCCTCAACAATTCTGGTTAATTCATTTTAGTTGCTCCATACAACCCACAGTGTATGGAAAAATAATTGCAATTACGTTCATTGAATGAGTTTTCTAATTTCTTAACGTTGGTAATATATTTATAATCTCTTGGTATCTTCGAATTTGATTTCATGGCATGACTCTGCCTTCATTAGTTTAATAAATTTGACTTGTATATATATTCCAATTGATGGGATATACTCTATTAATTCATCACTTACATTCTTGTATATATATATGTATATTATGTCTCTATTATAAAACTTTATAACATTCAGAATATTAATGAATACAAGATATGTGATTGCCTTTGTTAAGAAAGTAACAATTATTTTCTTGATTTCCCACTAATCAAAATGTGTTTATTACACAAGAACTCCTCTTTTCCTGCTTCTGTCCCATTCATGGATTTACATTAATTACCCAACACATGGTCTCCACCTAAAACTTAGGTAATTCATATTTTATAATTCCAATTCTTTTACATAATTATAATATCTTTCTCAGTTTTTCCCCACTCAAATAGATGTTTACTTTTCTTGTTCACATATAGAAGAGACTTCACTGCATCAACCTTGACGAACAAGGTAATTTCATATGTTTGAATGATATCGATAGTTTTCTATACTCTGTATATTTATCTTAATTTTTCTATTAGATATAAATCTAACAATTTTTTATGTGGATTTTTTATACAAGTATTGCACGCCTCATAATTTATAACACAACTACTTGTGCCTCCTTTCTCAAAAAAATTGACAATTAATTTGGTTCTGTCTATTTACATGTTAGTCGCTATCATTCAAAAAATTCATTTAATTGAATTCAAGGATATTTATTCATGTCTACAATGTGTAATTAATACCAAGAACATCTGACTTTCAGTCAATATAAATTTAAAAGTATTTGATTACATTTTCTATAATTATTAATACATAATTTTGTTCTAATTGAATTAATTAAATTTCATACTTGTAATAAGTTTATACATGTTTTCCAGTTGTTTATAGTGTTTCAGCTACATATATAAGTTAGGCATAATTCCTATTTGATGTTGTGTTTACAATTGTACTATTCACATAGTACTTCAATATGTAAAATAATATTATATTTCTTATTTCAGCATAAGAAGTAGATTTATTGTTATATTTTATGTACAATGTGATTTTTTATACATAGTTTATATAAAATATTTTCTTCTTGATTTAATAATCAATCCCACTGTATATATATCTATTTTTCTTCATCCTTTACTAAATAAATAAATTATGTGTCATCTTTCCATTAAAATATTTAGAATGTTTTCCACTCCTAATGATGTATTTTATTCTTGTGATATATTAATTCTTACAAACCTAACAAAATATTTAAACCCTTATAATTGGGTTTAGACATTTTGTCTGTTGGTTAACTAATTTAACTAGCCTATGTAACTATATAGAACTACAACTATACATGTTATAGTTATGTTTTTGTTAAATACATCAGACACTTCACTCTTAATAATAAAATAATTTATTATACATATTAATAATTGAGAAGATATATTTTTTACCTCATATTCCTAATTCAAACATAATTACTCTTATTCTATCATCATCATCATAACAATATAATAACAAGACAGAATTTAATAATTGTGCATACCAATTCTGGTAAAGACTATTTACTACCCAACCTTGAGCTTTCATCCACAACTCCCCCCCGAGCAGAGACCAATTCCTCCAAGGTGTAGACAACCTCTTGTCTACCCAGGAATGGCTTATTTATGTCTGATTTCCCTTTAACATATTTCTATAACTGTGTCGAGTTAAATCAAGATGATGTTTTCCTTTAGCCTCGGCTTTAATTTTGTTTTTTCCACAAAAGCTCTTTAAAACTAGATTTTTCCTTTTTCTAGTTTTATTCACCTATTCTCAGTAACTTTCCACTTTACAAAAGTATCTTTTAGATTTTTTCTCCAATCTAATATAATTAATTTATTTTATTTTCTCCAAGTATTTTTGGAGATTTTGGGAAATTATTTGGATTTAGTTCCATCCTCATGGAATTGAAATCCTGGTCTCCAATTTACTTTAGTCTTTGCACAATAAATAAAGTTCCACATTTATTAATTAAAAAAATAATATGTCCACTCATATAGTTTTCCTTTAGGTCCACTTAACCTTTAGGATTTTCAACTGTCTACATAAAAGTAGCAAAATAGGGATATTACATATTTCCCCTCTAAAACAAAACACCATCCTTGGTGTTGCAAAATATCAGTTCACTTCTCAAAAAGTGATGGATATTTATCTTTCATTTCCTCTTCACACTCCCAAGTAGCTTCCTCAGGTGTAAAGTGCCTCCACTATACTTTCACCCTAGCTATGGTCCTATTTCGGAGCTCGATTTCTTCCTGTGCCAGTATACGAAGGGGCTCCAGAAGAAATTCCCCTTCAGTTTCCACTTGTATTACAGTCCAATCAATTACATGAGTAGGATCTTGTACATAATTTTTCAATAATAAAACATGAAAAACATTGTGAACCTTAATATGACTAGGTAGAGACAATTTCTAAGCTACTGGCCCCACTCTTTCTAGAAATTAAAATGGTCCACAGTAGCATGGTGCTGACTTAGCACAACTACCAGTATATAATGTACTCTTTTTAGGCTTAATCCTCAAATAAACATGTCTCCCACTTTGAATTCTCTATCAATTATATTTTTTTCGGCATAGCCCTTTTGTCGATCTTGAGCTATTTTAATATTTTGCTGAATTTTCTTCACAGTTATTTCCATCTCCTACAAGGCATCAGGTGCAAGAATTAACTTATCTTTTGGCTGACTCTAGCTAAGTAGTGTGTGGCATTTTCTACCATACAATGCTTCAAAAGGACTCATCTTAATTGAAGCTTGATAACTATTATTATATGCAAATTCTACCTAATGCAAAAAATCTTCCCGTCTTGTAGGTTTTTCCATTACATACATGTGTATAATTTCTTCTAAAATTTGGTTGGTTCTTTTATTTTTCCCACCTGTTTGAGGATTTTATGCGGTACAAAAGTTTAATTTCGTACCCATTCCTTCAAAAAAAAAAATCCAAAATGCTGAAGTAAATTTTGCATCTTTGTCAGATATAATCATTTTTGGAATGCCATGTAATTTTACAATTTCTTTCATGATTACATTGGCTACTTGAGTTGTGCCAAAAGTAGATTGCACTGCTAAAAAGTGTGTTGCATTAGTTAGTGTGCCTATAACCACCATTATAGAGTCATGTTGATACATAGTTTTAGGAAATCCAGTAATGAAATCTATGGAAACCACTTCCCACTTCCATTCTAGAATAGGTAGAGGGTTCAGTAATATGACCGGATGTTGATGTTCCAATTTTACTTGCTAACATTCTAAACACCTAGCTAGATAATCAGCAACATCTTCTTTCATACCTGGCCAAAACATGTTCTTCCTCAATGCTGAAATCAGGTTTTGATAACCAGGATGACCGGCAGAAGGTCTTTTATGATACTCATCTAAAATTTCATTTTTTAAAGATGTCACACTTGTAATATACAATCTTTGTTTATAATAAATATGTCCTTTCTAGTTTTTAGTATATCACACAACTTTGTTTTTCTGCAATTTCTCTTGAAATTTCAAATATTGTTGGTCTTGCATCAACACTTCCTGTATCAGTTCTTGTATTAAAAATTTCACACTACTTCCTGCATTGGTAAAAATTTGATGAGCATTCCTACTCATAGCAACAGCAATATTAGTTTCTTTTCCTTTAATGTGTTTGATTTCCATATCGAATTCACTAAAGAAAGATAAATATCTAGCTTGTCTAGCATTTAAATCTGGTTGAGTAAAGAATTATTTCAGACTTATGTGATCTGTCATTAGTATGAACTTCTTTCCCAACAGATAATGTCTCCACATATTCAATGCATGTATCACAACAGCTAGTTCTAAGTCATATACGGTATAATTATGTTCATGTTTCTTCAATTTTCTTGACTCATATACTATGACTTAATTATCTTGCAAAAACACTCCTCCTAACCCCTCTGCAAATGCATCTATACATACTACAAATTCTTTGTTTGGATCAGAAATCTTCAATATTGGGGCAGTTGTTAATTTCATTTTTAATTGTTCAAAACTACTTGACACTTTGTTATCCATTCAAACTTCACTCATTTTTCCTGTAAGGAAGTAACAGGATAGGGTAAGGCTGAAAATCCTTCCACAAACCAACGGTAGTATCCAGCAATACCCATAAAGGATTGTATGGTTGGGACATCAGTAGGTATAGGCCAATCCATTATTTCTTGTATTTTTTCTGGGTCTACTGCCAAGCCCTCCTTTGAAATCACGTGACCCAAATACTGAATTTTATCCTTGTAAAATTCACATTCGTTGATTTTTTCATATAACTTATGTTCTCTAAGGGTTGGTATGACTATTCTGAGATTCTCTCTGTGTTCTTCTTCATTTCTGGAGTACACCAAAATGTCATCAATGAACACTAGTAAAATCATGTCTAAATACTTGTGTAGTACACTATCCATTACACACATGAATGTAGCAAATGCATTAGTAAGTCCAAATGGTAGGACTAAAAATTTATAGTGTCCATATCTAGTCCTAAATGATGTTTTATTGATGTTCTCATCCTTAATTCGGAGTTTGTGATATCATGTTCTTAAATCAATCTTTGAGAAGATAGTGGCTCCTCTCACTTGATCAAATAAGTCATCTATTCTTGGCAGAGGATATCTATTCTTAATGGTCAATTTATTCACTTGTCTCTAATCTATGCACATTCTAAATGTGCCATCATTCTTTTTAACAAACAGTACTGGTGCTCCCCAAGGAGACACACTTGGTTGAATGTACCCTTTGTCTAATAAATCTTGCAATTGTAGTTTCAGCTCTAGTAATTCAGGAGTACTCATTCTATAGGGTGCTCTAGAGATAGGTGTAGCTCTTGGTAGTAGTTCAATTGAGAAATAAATTTCTCTTTTAGGGGGTAGATAGGGTATTTCCTCTAGAAATACATATTTGAATTCTCTAATTACTGGTAAATTCTCTGAAATAATTTAATAACTGTGTATACAAATTCTGGTAAAGACTATTTGCCACCCAACCTTGAGCTTTCATCCACAGCTCCCCCCGAGCAGAAACCAATTCCTCCAAGGTGTAGACAACCTCTTGTCTACTTAGGAATGGCTTATTTAAGCCTACTTTCCCTTCATCATGTTTCCATAACTGCATCCAGTTAAATCAAGATGTTGTTTTCATTTAGCCTAGGCTTTACTTTTGTTTTTTCCACAAAAGCTCTTTAAAACTAGCTTTTTTCCTTTTTCTAGTTTTATTTTACCTCTTCTTAGTGACTTTCCACTTTACTCGGGTATCATTTAGATTTTTATCTCCAATCGAATATATTTATTTTATTTTATTTTCTCCAAGGATTTTTTGAGATTTTGGGAAATTCTTTGGATTTAGTTCCATCCTCATAGACTTGAAATCTTATTCCCCAATTTACTCTAGTATTTTCACAATAGATAAAATTCCACATTTATTAATTAAAAATAATAATATGTCCAGACATATAGTTTTCCTTTAGGTCCACTAAACCTTTAGTATTTTCAATTATCTCAATAAAAGTAGTAAAATAGGGATATTGAATATTCCCCCTCTACAACAAAACACCGTCCTCGGCATTGCAAAATATCAATTCACTTCTCAAACAGTGATGGATATTTCTCTTTAATTTCCTCTTTTCTCTTCCAAGTAGCTTCCTCAGGTGTAAAGTGCCTCCACTGCACTTTCGCCCTAGCTACGGTCCTATTCCAGAGCTCGATTTCTTCTCGTGCCACTATACGAAGAGGCTCTGGAAGAGATTTCCCTTTGGTTTCCACCTGTATCATAGTCCAATAAATTACATGAGTAGGATCATGTAAATAATTTTTCAATAAGGAAACATGAAAAACATTGTGAACCTTAATATGACTAGGTAGAGCCAATTTATAAGCTACTGGCCCCACTCTTTCTAGAACTTCAAATGGTCCACAGTAGCGTGGTGCTAACTTAGCACATCTACCAGTATATAATGTACTCTTTTTAGGCTTAATCCTTAGATAAACAGATCTCCCACTTTGAATTCTCTATGAATTCTCTTTTTGTCGGCATAGATCTTTTGTCGATCTTGAGTTGTTTTAATATTTTGTTGAGTTTTCTTCACAGTTCTTTCCATCTCATGTAAGGCATCAGGTCCAATTATTAACTTATCTTTTGGTTGACTCGAGCTAGGCGGCGTGTGTAATTTTATGCCATGCAATTCTTCAAAAGGACTTATCTTAATTGAAGCTTGATAACTATTATTATATGGAAATTTTGTCAGATGCATAAAATCTTCCCATCTTTTAGGTTTGTCCATGACATACATGTGCATCATGTCCTCTAAAATCTGGTTGGTTATTTCAGTTTTCCCATATGTTTGAGGGTTGTATGCAATACTAAAGTTCAATTTGGTACCCATTCCTTCAAACATAGTTTTCCAAAAGGCTGAAGTAAATTTTGCATCTCTGTCTGATATAATCATTTTTGGAATGCCATGTAATTTTACAATTTTTTTCATGAATAGATTGGCTACTTGAGTTGTGCCAAAAGTATATTGCATTGGTAAAAAGTGTGCTACTTTAGTTAATGTGTCTACAACCACCATTATAGATTCATGTTGATACTTAGTTCTAGCTAATCCGATAATGAAATATATGGAAACCACTTCCCACTTTCATTCCAGAATAGGTAGAGGGTTCAGTAATGCTGCAAGATGTTGATGTTCAATTTTTACTTGCTGACATTCTAAACACCTAGCTAGATAATCAACAACATTTTTTTCATACCTTGCCAAAAAATGTTCTTCCTCAATGTTGAAATCAGTTTTTGATAACCAAGATGACCTTCATAATTTCTTTTATGATACTCATCTAAAATTTCTTGTTATAAATATGTCACATTTGGAATATACAATCTTTGTTTATAGTAAATTAGTCCTTTCTATTTTTTAGTATATCCCACAACTTCAGTTTTCTGCAATTTCTCTTGCAATTTCACATATTGTTGGTCTTGCATCAGCACTTCCTGTATCAGTTCTTTTATTTGAAATTCCACACTACTTCCTGCATTGGTAAAAAATTTATGAGCATTCCTACTCAAATCATCAACAATCTTATTTTATTTTCATTTAATGTGTTTTATTTCCATATCAAACTCACTAAGGAAAGATAACTAACTAGCTTGTCTAGCATTTAAATCTGGTTGAGTAAAGAAGTATTTCAGACTTATGTGATATGTCATTAGTATGAACTTATTTCCCAACAGATAATGTCTCCACATCTTCAATGCATGTGTCACTGTAGCTAGTTCTAAGTCATGTATGATATAATGTTTTTCATGTTTCTTCAACTTTCCTGACTCATATTCTATGACTGAATTATCTTGCAGCAACGCTCCTCCTAACCCTTCCGCACATGCATCTGTACATACTACAAATTCATTGTTTGAAACATCAATCTTCAATATGGGGCTAGTTTTTAATTTCAGTTTTAATTGTTCAAAACTAAATTAACACTTTTTTGTCCATTCAAACTTCGCTCCTTTTTTCTATAAGGAAGTAAAAGGATAGGCTAGGGCTGCAAATCCTTCCAGAAAGCTATGGTAATATCCAGGAATACCATAAAGGATCGTATGGCTGGGACATCAGTAGGTACAAGCAAATCCATTATTACTTGTATTTTCTCTAGGTCTACTGCTAAGCCACTCTTTGAAATCACTTGGCCCAAATATTGAATGTTATCCTTGTAAAATTCATAATTGCTGAATTTTCCATATATATTATGTTCTCTAAGGGTTCGTAGGACTATTTTTAGATGTTCTCTATGTTCTTCTTCATTTTTGGAGTACACCAAAATTTCAGCAATGAACACTAGTACAAACTTGCACACAAAAACGAGACAACAACCACTTTTCTTTGAAATTGCATTTGAAAAATCTTTTGACTAGGTGGATTGGACTTTCATTATTGAGATGTTGACTCTTGTGGAGTTTGGACCTAGATGTGTGACTATGGAGAACACATTGTTCACTAATACATTAGATTTTATATACCAAATGATGCTTAGATAAGTTTTGTTGATGGTGCTCATGCTTTTTTAGACATAAACAACCTAGCATCAAGTGATGTGTTTAGTGACTACAAAATATTTTTAGCCTGGTGGGGTTGGACTTTATTTCTAACTAGAATCCCCCAGCTTGGACATTTACCCCACCCTGGCTAGTTGTTAGATATTTGGGTATTCCATTTAGTCTAGATCTTTTGCCAATATGCATGTACAATTGATGAATTCAGCAACTACAATGGAAACTTCATGTTTAGCATCATTGGGACCTTCCCTTTATGAGGAAGTTGACTATGGTTGCACAATCCTACTAGAATTGCAAATATATTATGTGTCTTTTTGGTTGCATAGTAAGGCCCAATATCAATAGTAGAGCATATTTTTAGATTGTAACCATGGTCTCAATCAAACAAAAGGGTCTTCCATTTGCCCCATGGGATGTGTTACTATCCTCAAGGATGTCAGGGGGCTTGGTTTGATCAAGATTCCCACTCAAGTGTCTATTTTGGCTTCCATATGAGTGTCAAGGGATATAGAGGGTGATACTCCATGGCAGGTTTTGTTTTGACTAGTATGATGTCAACAAGTGGGGAGAGTGCAGGGAGATTTTTCTTTATGTGATATCATCTCCTTCATCCCCCCTGTTTATGATAGTAGCACCAGACATGAACTTCTGAACATATTTGAGTGTATATACATGTGATTGGATGAAAAGGTAATTTCATTCAAGTGTATATGGTTTGAAATCTGTAGCAGAGTGATTTTTGCAGCAAGGATCACTCCTAATAAGGTTGTACAATAGAATTCTATAGATTAGCCAACAATAGTGGCACAGTGAGGCCATACTCATCTTGAGAGAGAAACATGAGTTGTGTGGAGGGTTCAAAATAGTCATGTGTGTTACAGTAGGTCCGCATGTGTTATGCAAAGTGAGCAGAGTAGTCACGCGTGCCACAAGAAACAGTAAATTGTTGCACATGCTGTGGGCAGGGGTGCAAACAACCACACATGTGACAGAAAAGTTGCACTGCAAGTTGAGCAGATGTCAATTCATGTGGGTGCTTAGGAGAATTTGGGTAGTACATCCTGCACAGGTGCTCATAAAATTTCTATTGTTGTTGGAGATTTTGATTTTCCACAAACAATTATGTTCGTAGTAAGGAAACCCTTGTATGATAAGATATTATTTAATGAACACCAAATTTTGATGCGAAGATTTTTTTTGTATGCATGTGTGGGATTGGTGTCCAATTCTCTACTGTTGATTTTATTTTATTTACTTGTTAAATCCCAACAATGCTTTTTATTTAGTAAGCTGAAACTTTAATTAATTTACAGCAAGGAAATTTACTAGAAACTAAATTTTCCAGTTGCTAGGGTAGAGAAAATTTAACACACCAAATTCTAGGTCTCAATCTCACTTATTTGAATTTCCCAGAGTAATTGGTTAGCATGGAAAGAAATTGTGGGCTTGGCTAGGTGGAACATAAAAGACATATTGGGATCTGGCACACACTCCATTTTTAGTTGGAGATGCGGGGTGATTTCCTTCGATACTTGCCCCACCTTCAAGCTCACACATTCAATAAGAAAGGCATCCTCTTTTGGGGAGACATGTCAAATGAAACTACTTGATACTAGGTGAATTGGTAGTGCTTGTCTCAAGAGAATGACCTTATCAGCCCTAATAAAGATTCAATTATGGAGTTGGTCAATCCACAACAAGATCTAATGAAAATAAACATTGGAATGTCAGCTCCATTTTGGAAGGACTGGGAGTGGAATTTTGGTAAGCCTTTGTAATAATATTTCTCTTTGAAACTATACTCAATATTGCATCAACAATATCCAATATCCCCCTAAGATCAATGGAAATAATTTTCCAGTGAATCATCCTATTATTTGATATCTTTTGTAGAAGCGCTTCTTTCTCATGTAACAATTCTAGTTTCTTCTTATTTTGGCTGCACTGCATTATGGGATGTGGGTTTAATGCCAACTTTTCTCCCTATTCTCAAATATTTGGATCCACAACATATACACTTGGTAACATCTATTTTGCATGTTCTTGAGGCTTTTATGGACTATAGTAATCCTGCTACAAACTCCTTTAGGGGTTTAGGAGCCTTGGAAAACACCACAGCACAATTGAAGTCTGCCATTTTGAGGAGAAAGGAAGTAGAGTAGAGAATCACAATCAGGTTCCAAGGGCAAGTCTCCTCAGAACAATGCTGGTAGGTCAGAGGCAATGCAAATTTCTCAGCCTGATACATTGGTTCCTTACCAGAGAAGACTTATTATGAAGGCTTTGCCTTGGGCTCTATCTCTTGGCACATATGCTCCTGGAAATACTGCACGAATATATGATCTGAAGAGATTTCTTTGCTATTTTTATTGTGCACTATATTCAGAAGATCAAAGGACTTTGGTGGTGGGGTATTTTCACTTGAAACTATAGTCACAAGTGATCTTATTTACAAAGATCCAACTTGCTATTCTGTTCTAGATGTTGATATTCTACCTAATGCTTTTTTGGATGTCATCATGGTTGGTGTCCTCCCTTCTGCAGATGCAGTAGATTGTATACCAAAATGCTTAGATGATTTGTGACTTAATAACCTCATACTTCAAGCTATTAATTATTTTTGTGCTTTATGATCTTTTGTGAAATTTTTTACATCAAAATCCTACTTATGGGCTTTTGCAATATTTTTGTGGGTTTTTCCTTGTGCTATGAATTCCCACGATTCTCACAGTTTGATTGCATACATATACACAATCCCTTTGAATAACTCTAGGATGGCTTGCCTTTGTTATATTTTGTCCAATTAGATTAATTGATACATTAAATCTAAGGCAAAAAGATTGTAGTGCCAGTTCGCATCAACAAAGGAACTCACGTATCTGAAATTCAATAATGCCATCATGGCAATGGAAAGTTTCAAACATGATATACTTTACCAAAAAACATTATAAAGTTGAATATCATGTACCAGTTGAGCTCTTCTAGTAGCTGGAGAATTTTTTTTGTTATTGTGTCACATACCTTCCTAGCCTTTGGTCTCAGTAGGGTTTTGGAGTATTAACTTCCCATCCATCATTTTTTGTCGTTGTGGTTGTTTGGCATCTAAGATTCCCATGGACAGCATTGGAAACTTTCCATTCAGGGTCTGATTGGCTTGGTTGTGAGGTAAGTTGTTGCGGTGTTCATGGTGTGCCCTAAATACCCAATATTCTTTTTGTTTGGGGTCATTCACCACTAGGATGAAATTGCTATGATCTGGTTGAAGGAGGCAGAGAATCAGCTGGAGTCTCCTATTCATACAGAGTTTTCAAGGAAACACTTACAGCTTTTGCAAACTTCATATTAGAATTTTATGCATTATCTATGACCTAGACAAACATGTAGATTGATATTTACTTTTCTTTTTAAAATTATTATAATAGTATAGTTATTAATGCAATCAATTTTCCAACATTCTAATATGGAATATACCACTGGAGGATTTGGCTATTATGTTGCATGTTATAGCCTAGCACACATGAAAGTTGCATACAAATCCAAATCAACTAGTTGTAAGTTAAGGAGATCCAGATCTCTTCAGGCTCGTTAACTGATTTCATCTCTCTAGATAGAGAAATTCCGCAACCGAGCAATTTTATAGGGTGAGGGTATTTTCTTTGTTGATTCTGCTAGATGTTTCAACTCTGTATTTTTGGTCAAAATGAAGTAACTTAACTCCAATAACTTGCTTAAAATAGGTTATGACCTTTTTTTAATGATTTGGCCAATTTCAGTTCCATTCTGGCTTGACTTCTATGAATTAAATTTAACATAATTTCCTAAGCGATTGTAGTGAAAAATTAAAAGTTGATGGATTAGCTACTAACTTAACTTAACATAATATATCTACCAGAGGGAATATGCCCAAGTCTTGTGCAAGGAAATGAATATCCTTAAGGCTTAGATATAAATGAAATTGATAAAACCTAACTTCCTTGCAATCCACTGAACATATAACTAAGCCTTTTGCAAAATTTATCTGATGCAACTAAACCTCTTTAAATTTTTACTGTGCACGCAGCTAAGCCTTGTTATGCTAACTGCATTTATTATTATTCCAATTGAGGGAATATACGAGGATACACTTGATGGAAATTAATTCCATTTAGATATGCAGAACTAGATTATTTATCTGGAATGGAACACTATTTGAGTCTCCTTTTATTATTTTTATATTAAAGTGTCATTATCATTAGAGAGTTTCTTGTTATATTTTCTTGGTAACAATGTTAAAACCCAACTACCATTAATTGGGTCTTATTTTATGTACTATCGTGTGGTACACATTGTGGTTGTCATGAATTTGTGAACTCCAGCCTAATTTTTCCATACTTTGTAAATGATTCAGGATATGTGGCTCTATCTCTATGAGAATGAGAGGTTATATGATTTTAGAAATGAAGAAGCCCTTGTCTGGCAAGAAACCAATGTACCTTTTGCAGTCTGGGGCCCAAACAGTGTTCGAAAACATAAAATATTTTACCATCCTTCAGAGGTATTTGAGATAATTCAATGTAAATTTTGGTTTTGGTATATATAACTATTTTTTGTTAATACTTGTAATGTGATCTTACTTTCTACCATATTATATTTTGGACTAATTTATTTGAATATCAGTTGGCATATAAGTCGTTAATATAAAACACTTGGATTGGTTGACATAATTGGTGGAGGCTAGAACAGGTTTTAGCATATTAAAGTATAATGGTGTAATTTTTTTATTTATTTCCAGGATGGAAAGAATAATGGGAGTGTGTATGCTCATGTCTTCTTTTCTCATTCAAGATATGCTCCAAATCTTAGTGATCCTGAATATGATCCATCTACTACTTTTAGGAAAAGCCACCATAAGTTTGAATGTGCATGTAGATTACACTTGAGAATTTGCATATTTTTGGGCTATAATTGCACCCTTGGAAGGATTTTGTTGTGGATTTAATTGCAAATAATAAGCATATTGTATGTTTTTTTTGCTGAATTGTGTAGATATTGTTACATATCTTCCAAATCCAAAGGTAGATAAGCGTAAGAGCCTGCTGAGTGGTGGTGCAGTTGGAGACCACGATGGATCATAAATTGAGGTAAATATATTTTTCTTCTTACCAAACATTTGTTTCCTGGAATATTGGTTGCCGATATCTATTACAAAATTCTGAGCATTTGCAGAAGAATATGTTGAGTGTTCAGTTATAATTATTTCTTTTCTTCATGATTCAAGAGATACTTTTTGGTTTTTTTTATAGGAGGTTAGAATTAAAGGTTATTAATCTTCCCCTTAGTGCCTTCACTAGCCATAGCATTCCCTTGGCAATAAAAATTGCATGCCACAAATCAAAAGCCATGATTTGGTTAGGTCACATAGAGAAGCAATGTGAATTGAAAATGAGCCTCGAATCTCGAAAAGGATGTAAACCATTCCATTCAAAAGCAACCTACTCTATATTGTAGATAAACCAACAAATAATTCCAAGATGCATAGGATTCTAACAGATGATTTTTTGTCAATATTATAACCATATTTCAACGCTGCTATACGAGATCTAAATGGTTGCATCCCACATTTGGAGCTACAATATTCTCTTTAAATTCTAGAGCATAGAAGTGTTTTTTACCCACTGCAATTCATCATTACATTTTCAATAGAATCCTCCTTTTGGAAATCAGGGTAGTGATTTATTAGTTAAACGGGATACAAGTTCCACATTCTACATATAGCTAATGTCAAAATCAGAAATTCCTTCAAAATTCAACCAAGAATGTGCAAAAGGCAGTATAAAATGATTCTTCAAAACCTTTAGAGACTATAAGCAAAACTTTTCTTTGCAAGTATCTTGCAACAGATAAAAGGACCTGAATGTTTCCTACAAATTCTTGCAAGGAATCCTGTTATCATTGCTTCATAATAGGAGAAAATTAGTTCAAAATTCATCGATACAATATATGGATGAATATCATTTACAAAGTTGTACATTAGCCATAAGTTGATAATGTTGGTTTAAAAAAATGAGAATGCACATATAAAAGTATTAATAGAGTTGTAACCAAATGGAACTGTAGTTGAATATTCAAGAGTGCACTTCTATTCCTCATTTACTGATAGATTTCACTGGTTTCTTCCTTGGTCCCATTTGACCTCTAGTTTTCTTCTTGAAAACTACTATCAAGGGTCCTGCTACACATATTACTTTTGTGGCAGTCCTGAGACTTGCAACATAAAGAATATTCTTGCTATCTAAACACCTAGTACATAGAAAACACAGTTGCAGCAAAGCCAACATCTTTCATATCTACTACCCCACAAAGATAATGGTAAGAAAAAACCTCTTAGTATTTACACTTCCTTCAGAGATTATGACATAAAGTATATATAAATAAAAAATATAAACCAATAAAAATTCAATACCAATAAATCTGATACAAATATTTTGATTTGCAGAAACCAAGGTAGAAACCTAGATTAACAATCATAGTATCCTTGTGGCTTTCCTCATGGCCAAGTGGTGTCAAATTTTCCTTCTCATGAACTACCATGCCTATAATCCCACTCTTCATTGCATTCCTTCAAGTATGCACTCGACCACCATCTTTAATTCCAGCACACATACCAGCCCCAATGGATACCTACCTCAACTTATCACCATGTGGAATGCAAGGACCATGTCCAGACAATGGGGTAGCTAGCACATTATATACTCCAACCACAGGATTTGGTACATCATGAGTCCATTGATGAACATCTCCATCACTAGTTAAAGCAATGAAGTCTTCTAGTGGGAGTGAAAATATTAAAATATTTTTTTTTCTAAGTAAGATTAATTCTATTGATATAATACAAAAGGATTACATTCGTCACCAGCTCGTTGAAATTTCTTGTGCTAGCCAATTTCAGCCGAGACAAAGTTCAAAAATTAAAAATATAGACTGCCCCAGGTGGGGAAACCAGTCCAAGAAGTGATGCCCAATGAGGGGAAACTAGAAAGAGCTATAATTGTCCAAAAAGAGAAGAAACTGAGCATAAACAAAGGAGACAAAAAAGAAGTAGCATAAAAGCTAACAGAAGTAGGAGACCTTGAGATGCAAAAACATCCACCATTGATCATGTTTCAGATGTGTGGGGTAGGCTCTTCAACAATATAACAGCCGTATTCCTTAGAGGAATCCTCGGACTTCTTCGCTTGTTGTGCTGACGCTTCTGGTGTTGAGGCTGAGCGCGCCCCTGCAGACTTTCTTGTGCTTCTGAACTCTCCCAACAGTTGCTGCCTGAGGAGTGAAATGTTGATTTTGCTGGAAGAGTTGCCTCTTTTCTGGATAGCTACCAAGTGGACTAAGAAATTATGGACTTCCGCAAGCCCTTCTGAGAGCCAGACTCCATTGTGCATGAGTGGACATCCGGGAGGTGGAGGGAGAAAGATGCGAAGACACAATGTTGGTCTCATTCCTCATAGGTATCCAGGTGAAGCGAGAGTTCCGCAAGACATTTTTCTCGTGGGGGGGAGTGACAGTCATCCAAAATGGGGATGGGTGGTCGGGATGCTTGGTATCTCCCTCGGCCTCGGCGACAGCGCATCATGTGGCGTTGAGGCATGGCGTCATAGGAGATCTAAGAGGGAATACTGAAGGGCGAGGTGAAACGAGAAGGCAAAGTGAAGGAGGCGAGAGGTGAGACGAGGCAGCCAATGTAGAGAAGGCAGGATACCTCCAGCTACAGAGAAGGCGAGGAAGACATATGGATGTTTTTCCCAGAAAATTGCACATATAGGCATCTACCATAGGGAACGGGTCCCATGAATTAAATGCAGGGAGGTGTTGGGGTTCCCATGTTTTGGCCAGATTGGCAAGACCAAAAGATGAGACAACATCAAACCACTTTCAAACCTCAGGATCTAGCCCTCCTGGGTCCAGAGAGGGATCTCTCTATGATATGTCAAAGGTATATGACTTTGAAGCTCAGTGTTAAGATGTTAGGCTAGTTATAGGCACAGGGTTTGTTTGTTTGATTATTTGTTTGGTTGTTGGTTATCAGGAAAGAAGGGTTCAATGTAAGACAAGGATGAGAAAAGAGAAATAAGGCAGAGGTGAAGTATTCCAGGGAGCATACGAAACCATTGGGAAATGGAGTCAAGAAAGGATTTGCTTGCTAATCAATAGGCAGGCTTTCAATTGGGCTAGTCATCTAAAACATTGGATCTTAAAGATGATTGTGTGATATGGTATGGTAGGAGAGGAGGAGACAACACAGATTCAGGGCACAAAGTTAAAGACCAACTGGTCGCACAAGGATCCTAGTAGAAAGGGCCAACTCTAATCCCTAGTGTTCCCAAATCTTCCAGCTAAATCCTTAACAAGAAACATCTAAGAACATATTCATTTAACTCATACATCAGAGAGAAGGCAATAACATCCACTACACTGGTTAAATTATCTGAAATCAATTCTTAGATAACACATTCAGAAGAAAAACATTAATGGCAAGGAGAGAAGAAACATAGGGTACCTAACAACGGTAAATCATATGCCAATTTTCTGATGCAAGCCAGTAGAAACGAAATGAAATGAATTAAACACAGAGATAGGAAAACATCACCGCTGCTTTAGATCAGGATCCAAAGAAATGTGCTTGTCATATTAAACAACAATACCAGTCAAGTACAACATTGCCAATAGTTGAATACTCAATCTGAAATCATATTCCTTGACCTATCTTACAACTTTACACAGAGAATGTGTCTCAAAAGAAACTACTTGCAGTTCTCTGATAACTGATCAACAACCTTTACAATGAATTTCTTCATGAATTTATAGCTCCAGAGGAGTAGAGAAGGTTGGTTTAGAACTAAATGCAGCATTAAAAACTCAGAAGAAGAAGCAAGCCAAATCCCACTCTGCATAATTTCTATGTATTAATTTCTGTCACTCTTTCGGGTGAAAGAGTGGTCTCCTCTAGGTTTCTATTTACTCTCGGTATGTCTCTGATGTACTTTGGCTACAGAACATCTGTAGTACTTCTCGCGAATTGAAAAAAAATCAATCAATGATTTAAGTTTGCCATGTTGTGCAACTAATGCTTTCTGATAGCGTAGGACTGCTGTAGGGTTGGAAAATCTCTCTTGGACACAATTGGATACTGAAACTATCATGTGTACTGTGTCCGTGCTCGAGAAGAAACATTCTGCTGATGTATAAACCCTAACACACTGATTTTCGTGTTGTACCTTCTGCGTGATCCATGGGTCTTCAATCTGATTCTTTACCTTTAAATCTCTGAACATAGGGCTTATATATCTTAATTTGTGTGCCTTAAGCTCTCTGCTACTTAATTTAAATCTCTGACTGTGAAATCTGTGTGTTAATGGTGCCGGGACATTTTCACAGAGCAATACCCTGGTCTTTTAATGCAAGTCCTGTCGTAGGGCCTCCTCGGGTTTTCTTCATGATTTCTTCCTCTGCACACAGTCTTTTCCTGTGTTTTTTGTCACTATGACAGCGAGTGCAAATCATGGCGGCTTTCACCACCTCAAAACCCTGCAAAACAGAAAACTTGTTATGAAATCCATGAATGGGGGTAATGGATGCAGTGCGGATGATGAAAATGGTCGTGCAGCTGGTGAAATGGATGAACAATGCAAAGGAATGATGGAGGGAAGCCTTGGTGAAGATTGGCGGAGTGCAGAGGGAATTTAAATGAAAAACCTTAACAAACTCGACTTTTGAACAAATATATGCAATGGGATGGGTGGATGTACGGTGGATAAACGTGGGGGTGACGTGGCGGGACCAGGCGATGGCGGGGTGGTCAACGGTGGGGAAATTAAATCTGGACCGTCCAATCTCAGCAGAGATCGACGGTGGAAAGCGCGTCGAAGGGCGATGGACCATGGGCCAGGGGTACGGCTGCCATGGGTTAACTCGTGCGTAGCTCTGTGGAGCGACGACCGTTGGATCAACTGCCCCATATCGGATGGAGCACGTGCATATCGCTACGCATTCGCGGACGAACGTTAATGCACAATGGGGAAGTGGTTTTGAAATAGTGTCGGAGCCATGTGTCGAATGCTGAGTGGAATTGCTGGCCTATCAGAAAATACCGCCCTCTGCCCAAAGGCGGTGCGATAGAAACCAGATGGTTTTTGAATAGTACGTGGGGAACACCGGGGCGGGTAGACTCCGAACCGTCGGATCTGCGGGTAAATAGACAACGATGGCGCGAACGGGGCGATGAATGGGGTGAACAATGGACGTTGTGGGAGCCGCGATCGTTGTCCAATCTATATAGATCGACGATTGAAACTGCGTCTGATATCCATCTGCGGTAAGCGCCTTTCAAGCCAGCGCTCGGTTTCAGCGCCCGGGTCTCATGGAGAAAAGTCTGAGGGGCTATTGGAAAAGGGCTAAGGCCTAATGTAAGTTGCAAAGTGGGTTTGTTGCCCATTTTTAGTGCAATTTGAGGGCAATGAAGGGCAACGATAGGGGTAATGGGGGTTTAAACAGCCAACCAAGGAGTATGTATAGGACTTAGGGGGAATTTTTGGAGAGGTTTAGAAGGAATAGGGGGGTGATTTGGGGGTAGAGAAAAGGGGTTTTGACCAATGAAGAAGAGGTGAAAAGGGACATTCTGTAGGGATATAAGGGTTAATGTAGGCCTCTTGGAGCAGCATTTATGTAATCAATGAGACCTTATAAAGGGAGTCAGCAGAGGGAAATTTATCAAAGGCAAAGGTACAGGAGACTTCAAGGATGATGTGTCTTCAGGGGAGATGCATTCTTCAAAGGCTCAAAAACAATTTAGCCCCCTACTTTTCCTGTCAAAAATTTACAAGGGGGCTAACAGTGGCTCCACATGGGGATGGCTTCTTCTTGAAGGAGTCAAGAATTCAGAGGATGAATATTTGGTGTAGGTCAGATGCCTGCTGCTTGGCACATCCCTTTCTTTCTTTAGATCAGCTGCCACAATATGAAGACATTAAATCAGCAGAAACACTTTTCCCAACAAACTACCTACCCTTCCTACAATCCTAGCATTTTTCTTCTGGGCTGCATTTGGACTTGCAGACCGTTTACATCATTTATTTTTTACAAACAGGAAAATAAACCTATTCTATTTCTACCCTTATTACTCCATGAGACCAGATTAGATTATTGGTCTCATATGTTTCTCTACCTAATCTAATATCTGCTGGGATTCAACTGTCCAGCAGATTTCTTCTCTATATTCTATGAGAGAAATTTAAAAATAGCCAAACTAGGATTAGACAGTCTAGTTTGTTGTAGATCCAAGGCATAAAGACAGTTGCACATGGACAGAAAATTGCAGAAAACTGAAAACAAAACTGTGAACGCTTGAAATTTGAAACTTGAAGTATCCTTCTTCTCTTTGTGACTCAAGTTTTGAGCATGTTAGAGTCACTTCTTTTCTTCATTTCAGCTCTGGTTTTGGGCATGTTAGAGTTGATTCTTCTTTCTTCTTTGCTGGTCCAGATTTTGGGAATGTTAGGACCAGCTGTTTTACTTTCTTTGGCTCAGGTTTTGAGCTTATTAGAGCCAATATTTTGCACATCAGAGGTTCATGTTTTAAGCATGTCTGAACCTCTCTTCTTCCCCTGTTTTTCAAAACATTTTCTCTTTTTTCTTGAAAATAAAAAACTACAATGGTATGTACAATGGTAATGGAAACTAGAAATTGTAAATCAGCAAAAGTAGTGTTTGAGCATCTTTCCATTGAGAGGACCCCCAAACAGCTCTATACCATCTAATTCTTGTAGGAAAAAGGCATTTGGACCCACAGTGGCCTGGATGATGTATGGACCTTGCCACAAACTGTCAAACTTGTCGTGCTTTCCTCTATCCTCTCTCCTTGAGTCCCACTTCAGAACTTGATCCCCAATTTTGAAATCAGCAGCATTGGTTCTCTTGTCAAACAACCTATTTATGTTTTCCTGGACTTTGATGGCTCTATTATAGACCTCTTCTGTTGTTTGCTGAAGATGAATTGTTTGGTCTATCCTTCTCACCATACTGTCTTCTTCTGACTGAATCTCTTGAACCAGCTTGATTACTGGTACCCCAAGGTTGGTAGGGAAAACTGCTTCTGCACCATAGACAAGTTGAAAAGGTGACATGCCAATGGATTTCTTTGTTGTAAGCCTGTCAGCCCACAAGGCATGTACTAAGTTGTTATGCCATGACTTTTTGTTCTCTTCCAGTAGCTTTTTTACGATGATCACCAGGCTCTTATTTGATGATTCAGCTAATCCATTACCTTGAGGGTAATAGGAAGTTGAATGACCTAGTGCTATTTGATACCTATCACAAAAAACAACCATTTTCTTGGATCCAAAAGCAGTAGTATTATCGGTGATTATTTTCCTTGGGCAACCAAACCGAGAGAGGATATGACCTTCTAGGAACCTAATGATGACTGAATCTATGGCATTCATAGTAGGTATGGCCTCTATCCACTTAGTGAAGTAGTCTATGGCTATTAAGATCCACCTGTGTTGTGCAGAAGAAGCAGGGTGGATTTCCCCAATAAAATCTAGGCCCCATTGCATAAAAGGACCTTCAATAGTGATGGGTTGTAAAGGGAGGGGAAGGAGTTTTCTCTTGCCTTCAAAAATCTGGCATTTGTGGCAAGAAATTACCATCTTATGGATGTCATTAAAGAGTGTGGGCCAATAATATCCAGCTCTTAGTATTTTGTTTGCAATGGCCTTCCAGCTCAGGTGGCCTCCACACTCTCCTGCATGGAATTCTTGCTTAATCCTCTCAGCTTCAGTTTCTAGCAATCATTTAAGCAATAGGCCATTTGGGTTTTTCCAATATAAGTTTTCATTCAAAATGCAATAGCTTATGGCTTTTAGTTTCAGGAATCTGGCCTTGGTCCTTGAAATTTTAGGTGGAGCATTGAGGTTGGTGAGCACATAAAGGATATCAGAGTACCAAGGGGAGTTCTGAAAATTCTCCTCAACAGTGGGATCAGGCAGTCCTTCTTGCTCATCCAAGGCATTTACCATGTTAATTTCAAGGGCTTGCAGATTCGATTCAGCCATTAAATTAGCTAAGCCCTGACCTTTGATCAGTTTGGTGGGTTTTATCTCAAGTTCATATTCTAAGATCACAGAAATCCATTTACCCCTCTTCCCGTCTGGGTTTTGGGACAGAATATATTTGACTATTATATTTTGCACATAAGCTATGGTGTGGGAATGCATTATGTACACCCTGAAGTCTTTCAAGGCCTTAATCAGAGCATAGGCCTATTTTTCCATAATGTTGTCTTTCGAGGGTGCATCCCTGAGTGCTTTGCTGAAGAAAGAAATGGGCTGTTCAATTCCCTCTAAATTTTTCTACAGTAGAACTGCGGCTATTGTATGCTTAGAGGAAAATGAAAAAATCAGGAAATCTTTTGAGAAATCTAGGCTGATTAGGACAGGAGCCTGGGTGAGTGCAAGTTTTACTGATTCAAAAGATTTCTTGGCTTCCACAGTCCACTTAACTCTTACACCCTTCTTCAGCATGTTATTCATATTCTTAAGGTGTTCAGCTAGATTGGGAATAAACCTCCTAAGGAAGTTAATCTTCCCAATGAAAGACTGTAATTCCTTGATGTTTCTTGGGTGTGTGATCTATAGTATTCCCTCAACTCTTTGTGGGTCTATCCTAATTGCCTTTTCAAATATAATGTGTACAAGAAGCTTTCCTTCTTGCAGCCCAAATACAGTCTTTTCGGGATTCAATGATAGACCAAACCTTCTACATTTTTCAAACACTTTTCTCAGATGTTGTAGGTGTTCTTCTTCAGTCTTAGAATAGACTGTTATGTCATCTAAGTAAATAACAATGAAATTTCCTATCTGATCTGAAAAAGCTATATCCATTGCCCTCTGGAAGGTTGCACCAGCGTTCATCAGTCCAAAGGGAATTTTTACATACATAAAGGTGCCCCATGGAGTGGTAAAGGCTGTCTTGAGTTGGTCTTCTGGGATTACTAAGACTTGGTTGTAACCTGAAAAACCATCCAACAAAGAAATCATTTTTGAGCCTACTACCCTCTGTAGAATGTGTTCCATTTTTGGCAAAGGGTAGTTGTCCTTGAGTGAGGCTCTATTAACATTTCTGAATTCAATACATAATCTAATCTCCCTAGTTTTCTTTCTCACAGCCACTAAATTCGAAACCCAACCAGAGAACCTTACCGGTACAATTATGCCTGCCTCATACATCTTCTTAATCTCTTTTTCCACTGCAGGCAATTGTTTTGGGTTTATTCTGCAAAGTTTTTGTCTGAAGGGCTTCTGATTTTCTTTCAAGGGTATCTTATGTTGTATGATGTTCGTGTCATAGGCCCTTAAGTCCTCATAACTCCAAGCAAACACATCAATGAATTCCTTGAATAGGTCAATGTATTTCTTTTTCATTTTTGTAGGAAGGGACTTAGCCAATTTGATCATTTCACTAGTAGAAAATGATGAAATTAGTGACTAGGTGACTAAAAAAGTTAGTCACCACAATTATTTCAAGTGAATTACTACTAAATTTGAGAAATTTTAAGTGACAAAACTAAAAATGACTAACTTAAACGACTAATTTAGTTTAGGGATAAAATATATGACTATATAATAAGTGACCAAACTAAAAGCGACTAACTAAAATGACTAATTTAGTCTAGGACTAAAATATATGACTAGATAATAAGTGACCAAACTAAAAACGACTAACTAAAATGACTAATTTAATCTAGGACTAAATATATGACCAAATAATAAGTACAACAAGTGTATGAATTAGTCATTTATGTTAGTAATTTTTAATTGTGTCACTCTAGAAATGAAATATTGCAATTTTGATATTGAAGTGTGATTTGGTCGAATTTTATTGGTTGCAGTGTATTTTGGTGGCCCAATGGGAAGCTTCCACGTGGCCCAACTAGAGGCCACCACGTGGCTTTTCCACATTGGCTAAAAAATTGTTAAAGGTTGAAAGGCCTTGGCAGGAATCAAACCTGACCTGCCATAACAAACTCCAAAGCCTTACCATCTCACCTATAGGTGGTTCTCAACCATAATGTCTGCCACTTATATTTGAACGACATGTATGGGCGCGTTGGGAGGAAGGGTCGAGCGGTGAGCCCTGACCCCAACTAGTCGTATCACACCCACAGGACCTGTCACGGAGGCGGACTGAGGAAAGGAGCATGGACCAACCCTAAGTCCTAGTCATTTTCATAAGCCATGTTCACTTAGTCATGTTCACAAACCCACATATTTTAACTATAAGAAACTTTTTATTATTAATATTATCTCTCTCTCTCTCTATATATATATATAATTCGTGGATATGGTTGCAATATTCATTCATGATTTCAAAATATATTTTCATTGATCTTTTATTCTTAAGATTTGTAGGAAAATTATTTAAAAATAAAATCTTTGAAGATAGCTTATACTCTAGTTAATAACATATTTACCATAGTTTAATTTCCAGTATAATTTGAGTAAATCTTTGCATAACAAATGGATATGAATACTTAACTAGGATTACTTCCATAATTATTTATGTGGTCCTTAACACTTGTGTAAAAGTACAACTATAAATGTATAGTTTTATTAGTGGTTACTACCCATCAAGTAAATAATTTGTCCACTTCACTTCTCATTTTTTTATTTAAAATTTCCAAAACAAATCTATATAGAACTGTAAACATATCTATATAAAATTATATTTTACTATTGAGTATTATTAATTTAAAATATAAGAAAATAATTATAAATATTCAATTTCCTAACTATCTAAAAATAGTAACTTTCCAATCAATATAAAATTATATTTTCCAATTAAGTATTTTCAATTTAATCTATATAGAATTCTATTTTCAATTTAATCTATAAAGAATTCTATTTTCCAATTAAGTATTATTAATTTAAAATAAAATATATGTAAACAATCATAAATATTTAATTTGGTAATTCACTAAAAATAAAATTAACGTTCAAATCTATATAAGATTCTATTTTTCTTATTAATTAATGTTATTAATTTAAAATATTTTTAAATAATAATAAATATTCAAATGTGTAACTATGGCGCCATAATGAATATCCTATGTGTAACATTAATTTAAAATATTTTTAAATAATAATAAATATTCAAATGTGTAACTATGGCGCCATAATGAATACCCTATCAATTGTGTAACTATATAAAAATAAAAAGGGCACCATAGTGAATATCATTTCAGAAAAACAGAGTTGTGCGCCCATTCGACCTCCTCTTCAATCATCTAGGGCATTCGACCTCTTCAATCATCTAGGGCAAACAGTGATGAAAAACTCGAGCAAGATGTTAGATCACGCCGGAGGAAAAGGAAAATTTATAGCAAAAGGAAGTAGAGTACTCATCCCTCGGCACCACTGCAAATACATGGTTGCAACCTAACCTAAGTGGCGAAGGACTAGCAGCTCGTGAGGGGGACAATGATTTCAGAAAAACAGTGTTGTCCGCCCCATTCGACCTCTTCAATCATCTAGGGCAAACAGTGATGAAAACCCCGAGCAAGAAATTTACAGCAGAAGGAAGCGAAGTACTCATCCCTAGGCACCACTGCAAATACATGGTTGCAACCATGGTTTGTAGAGAAAGTCAAGGCGGCAATAGAGGATGAAGTCTAGATATAGAGGACAGTCTTATTCACATTGTTAGGATCCAGACATAAGTGAATAAGACTGTCCTCTATGGATGCCCAAGATCATGGTAAGATGACTGTGGAATAGTTTTGCATTTCTGTAGAGTCTATACTCATTGTTGACAAATGAAGAAGTATGAGTGGGCATGTAGCTATGTATTTTATCCTGATGCAGACAAATTGGAACATCACTTTGTAGGTAATCCTGTGGCAACAAGGCGAACTTCTCCACTCCCATCCAGAACACCACCACCTCCACCTACATTGAAAGACCAAGATCGTCAGTCACCGCCTATGGTACAACCAGATTCAAAGGCAATGCAAGGTGGTGTTGGTAGTGGGAGCTCTTTAGGAGCATTTTGGTCAAGTCAGTATGCACAGGAATCTGTGCCTATGGATGACAAAGGCCCTGTGTTTGATAAGGATCCTGGGAGTGAAAGTGTATTCAAGCAGAGGTCACAAAGCCCTGAAACTCATCCAAAACAAGGCATTTTAAGTTCACCAAAGGAAAACCAGCCCAGAGCTGGACACATTTTGAAAAGTGGAATGTCAAACTTTAAGAAGAAGGTGCATGCCTCACCACAACCTACAACTTGGCAGGGATATGATGAAATGAATTCAGATATAAGCCAGATAAGGCTTAGCTCTGAAGATACTGACCAAGGGGATGAAAACACAATCGACTCTGGTGTATCTCCAGTGAAGGCTTCAGCTTCAGAATTTTGTGGGCCATTTCATGACGATTCATTTAATGCATTTGTTGCAGATTTCGATAACCATAAGCCCACCACTGGAACTAGTGTGTTTGGCAAAGAAAGCTTACAAGTAGAAGTGGATAGATTGAAAGAAGAGCTGGAGCAGGTGCGCTTAGAAAAGGCAGAAATCACATCAAAGTATGAAAAATTGACAGCTATCTGCCGTTCTCGCTTCTCAAAGGCAAGAGATCCAAGAGTTAAAACAAACCTTGTCTACAGCATCTGCTCCGAACTTCACCACATTCAGTAAAGAAGGTAGCACAAAACCAGTCATATCCCAACAGACACAAGTGCAACAACTGAAACAACAGCAAAAACAACGGTTGGTCCCTGGAAGCTGGCACTCAGGCAACAAGGTTTGTTCCTATTGCAATAATTTCTGATGCTGGTTGTGTAGTGTGCTTGATATTCCTTCATCTTAAAAATCTTTTTAGAAATATGTTATCTCTAAAAATCCTTTCTTCTCGACCAAAAAAAATGTAATTTTATTTCATATAGAGTGAAATTACATACAGCAAATGATAAAAGCATTCATAATAACCTTAACACGGGTCAACAGTAAGATATAGATATGTCCATCATATACTGTCCTTATAGTAAACACTTTATATCATCCTACATATTTCTACAAAAATGGAGATCAACGGTAATCAAAATAATAAAGAATATAACTGTTGCCATTTTTCCATCAAAAAATATTTCTGCACAGTTCTCTTATACAAATTTAGTCATTAAAAACATGCTATTTATTGCCTTGTCAACATAAAATGAAAACCGTAGTAGAAAGAAGCATGAGTAAACTGTGAGCACAGTTCAGCCTGATCTTCCATGATGACCCAGCCACTTCTAGCTAGACTGAGATGCTCCTTTGACAATCCATCAGCCATATGATTCCTTTTTGTGTAGATGTGGGATAAAGAGATAGAATGATTGCTGATAAGTGATCCAATCTAGCTGAAAAAATTGGTACTTCCGCTTCCTTGGAACTTTGACAATTTGAGTGCAACAAGATTTATTGACCATGCCAATTGATCTTCCTCATTCTTTAACCTCACAAAATTGGATCTAAGTTTGTCAATATACAAATCCCATATAATATATATCTGCATCTTCTTCCCCAAGATCCAGATCCCTCCCAGTACTTGATGCCAAATAGTGGTCCTGTTCACATTGGCAATTTGTGATAGATCAAAGAAGCCCCTGGATAGCAAATGCAGAGTGATATGGTCTGGAATCCTATAATCATTACCACAACCTACCCAGGAATCCACCCCAAATTTTACCCTTGTTCGCCTCATCACTCCAAACAAGTATGTTACCTACTAATCGAAAAGTGAAGACAACCATCCATTAGTTAGGCTCTTTACAGGATTTCTTATTAGCCATCCATTGCTTCATAGGAAATATACTTTTCTTTTATCACTTGGGCATGTGAGCCATCACTCCAAGTCTCCATGCACTTTTTTCTTATAAAGCTTTGGAAAATAAGAAAATGTTCTAAAGTCCCTATCTACCCTGGGCTTCTGGAACTGATATCCTCTTCCAATTAACTAGTGGTATACACTCTCTATCTTTGCACTTGGACCGAATAAATCTGTAGTATAACCTTCTAATTACCTCCAAAATTCCCTTTTGTATCCAGGATAAAGACATCCAGCTCTCTAACACTGCTTTGACCAGGACCAAATGACCCCCTCTAGACAACCAATGATTGCACCATAAGTTTAATTTTTTCTCCACTTTTGTGATAAGACATTGCTGACATGTTTCCTGATATTTATTTGGGTAAAGTATAAAGTCCAGGTACTCCATATCACTCTCCATATCAAACAGTTGATAAGGAAACAGAGCAGACATAAAAGACTTGCTCCTTATCAGTGATGCCACAAGGAACGGGTACTTATTGTCATTGTTCCACATCCCTGTTGCCAAGCAGAAAAGATCTATAATATCTTTCAGTCTATCTACACTTCTCTTAGAGCTATCACATAAATTTAGTAACAAAAAGAAGATATGGCAAAGTACAAGTATTTTCAACTTTGATTTCTTTAAAATATCCAGCCCTAAGAGCTTCCTTCAAGCCCCACTAAGGCCTTCTGCTACAATAGGAAACAATAGTGGAGAAATGAGGAAACAGAGGAGACAGAAAGACTTAATCCTCGTCAGTGATACCACAAAAGGAAATGGTGCTGGTCCAAATCGATCTGCATACCTGTTGCCAAGCATAAAAGATCTATAATATGTCTGAGTCTAGCTGCATCCCTCCTAGAGTCATCGCAGAAAATTAGTGACAAGTATGTCACCAACAAAAAGATTTGACAAAGTACAAGTATTTATAACTTTGATTCCCTAAGAATTTTGAACCCTAAGAGTTTCCTTCAAAGCACCACTAAGGCATTCTGCTACAATAAGAAACAATAATGGAGAAAGGGGGCATCCCTGTCTCACTTTCAGGTCTAAAAAACTGAGCTGCAGCTCCATTTATAATAAGTGGAGAAAGATACACAAGTGACACAATTCATCACAAATGTAACAATCTGTGCAGAGCATTCCAAATGTATTATCATTAATCACAGGTAGAGCCAGCTGACTGTCATATGCCTTTGAAATTTCCATCTTCACCACCATAGCCTTGAGCTTCTCCACTTTAATAGAATGTAATTCTTCTTGTGCCACCCCCACATTCTCATGGATCGACCTCACTTCCAGGAAACTAAATTGCTCACCAGAAATATGATTTGGCAAAATCTCCTTTTACCTGCAGAAGTTATCTTGGAGATGATTTTATAAATGAAATTACAGAATGAAGTCGGCCTGAATTTTAGAAATGAACTGGGGTTATCAGTCTTTGGAATCAGTGCACTGTGCAGTAAAGGTAGCATTATAGGATGCCAGGATTTTTCCAGAGAATCTGGACTTCTCATTAACTTTCCACCAGTCTTCTTCTATGAAATGAAAACATCCTCATAAGAATTCCACAGGCAGCCCATCAGGTCTGTGGCTCTTATATTTTGGAAACTTTGAAGAATCCATTACATTTTGGTTGTCTTCAGGATTTGCAAAACTAGGGAAGAATGTAGACATTCTTAAAACCTAAGCTATTGTTGCTCTTCGCTCACCCTTATAAATAGATCCTAAATAACTCACACCCTCTTGCACTATATCTTTGAAGCTAGTTGCCAGTAATCCGTCTGATTTTTCTACCCTCCACAGTGTATTTTTTTCCTTTAGGTTGCAAATGATGAAAAAACTGACGACTTTTCAACCCAAGCTTGTAGCCACGATGCCCTACTTTTTAGACTCCAGGAATTTTCTTTATCCAAAAGCAGTGCCCTCTTCTTTGCAGTGTTGCAAACATCTCGATAACATCCCGATTTTATCTCAAAATCACGATTTTTTGGCGTGGCCAATTTTTGCCTATTTTTACTGATATTTTCCTGATTTTTACGTCTTTTTGGTTTTCTAGACCCTTGCCGATTGTCTCCTGATGTTGAAGTTCGCAACATTGCTTCTTTTTTTCTAGCTCATTCACCTCTAATTTTGTGACTCAATTAAGAAACCAAAACCATCACTTGTGTACAGGGAATCTAGTTTTGCCTCCACTTCCTAGAGCAACCTCTCCTTGTGTATTTTTTAAGTTGCCAACTCAATGGACCTGTTTAGCCCTTTTGAGGTTCTACTCAAATTGTAGAGCAGCTGATCCCTGAGAAGAACCATCAAATGAAATCCAGACATCCTTTAGTTTCTTGACATATTTCTCCTCCTTAACCATTCAAAATCTAGGTTGAAGGGACGAGGGCTTTTTTCTTAGTAGGAGCCAATTCTAGTATTACAGGGGAGTGGCCAGAGTCCCCTACACACAATACTGACTATTTGATCTGATAGCTTCATCTAAAAAGAGGTCTGATATAAGAAAATGGTCCAGCCTTTTCACAATTCTATCTAGTCCAGCCCTCTTATTTCTCTATGTAGGGGAGAACTTTATTACCTCAATATCTATCAGCTCTACTTCATCTGTTTTTCAAAACTATACTTTGATAGATAATACACATGAGCAGGTCCCTATATCTCTGAAGCACCCAAGGAGAAATTGAGATTCCCACCCAAAATTGTCAAACCTTGGTTGAGCCATCCCCGGTGGAAGACTCTGTCCCAACACTCAACTTTGTCAGTATATGGGCCATATATGTTCAGGAGAGAAAGTTCTCTTGGCAGGTCTTGGGCAGCATAGTTAGCACCCAAATCTGAAGAGAATGACCAACAATTAGAGTAGGTGAAGGACTGTTTTCTCCACCCAAAGATTAGTCCTCCCACCTCCCTAGCATCAATAAACGTAAATTGCCATCCCATAAAAAGCCATTCCAAGTCACTTATGATTCTACCCCATACATTAATAGTTCAATGTAGCGCATAACATCTGGTGTGTGCACATTAACTAGCCCCTTAAGAACAATTTTTTTGAGGGATTGAATAAATCCTTGTTTAGGGTTAGGGAAATAATTTAAAACTGACTAACAGGGCATTTGTTCCTCTTGGAACTCCTTCCAGCAACAGTTATTTACTACCAAACAATATCTCATTACAAGTGTGTTTTTGTGCTAATGACATACATGATTTTTTTCCCTTAATACTAATTTAGTGAGCTTTTTTCATCCACAAATGCTAAGCCACCTTCAACATCATTAACGAAAATAAAACCCTCCTTATTTATAGGATGGAGATTATATTTTCAGGCATCAACATTTTATCCTCATATATGGACATGAACTCCTTATCATCACTCAAGTTCACAGTATTAATGGAAGAAGTGGGTTACTTATCAGGCCAATCAAATAATTTTGATATTAAAAACTGAAAAGAAGATTCATCAAAAATTAAATTCAAGGAGGCCTTTGGGTTGGGGACATACTAAATTAGTAAGTTCTTTAATTGGATATCCTGCTTCTATGAGCTTAAACTGTGGATATTTCTGTGGAGTATGCTTAATCTCCAACTTGACTACTTTTTGTGGACACTCCAAGGGAGTCAATGGCAACTGAAGTTTTTCCTATACACCCTCCACAACACCATCAGAGCCTGTGTCCATTAAAGAAGTCTGAGTCTACCCCTTTTTACTTGGTGTCTACCTTTTCCAACTTTTCTCTAGAATCCTCAGCTTGAGACTCTTTTCAGGGCCAATTCTGTTTCTAGTTAGGCATGCTTCATTCCACTGCAAGTTGGCAATAGGAATGGCATCTCATGCGCTGAAAATGAATGCCTTCATATTCCATAATTTATTCAAACTATAGGTTACCTTTTTTAGAGCAATTGCCTCTGCCAAACCCTCCCTTAAATCCACACCCACTAATATGTAAGCCATATTCATAACTACTGTACTCCTGAAGGATAGATCTGCTTATAAAAATGCCAAGGGAGTTTCTGATTTCCCTGAAGACATCATTGGGCCAAAAGGTTACAGGAATACTTGGTTAATTTACCCAGATTGGATCACAGTCCATTCTTTTCATCTTTGCATCAAACACAGGTGACTAATGTTTGAAGAGTAATGGTTGGAAGCCCCATTTCGACTGACTATTTATAACCTTCTTTGCAACTTGGTGAGATCAAAGTACAAAAGCCAATCATTCTTGAGTTAGCGCAAAACAATTTGGTAGATAGTCCAAGAACGGCACCAATTTTCCCACCAACCACTACTTTAGAATCTTCTCCGCCTTTCTCCTTCCCTGAAACTTCCCAACGATTGCTGATCCCACCATATCTAAAATTCCATCCATCTTTACAACTTTGCCAACACCCAATTTTACTGGATCCTTTCTCCTCTCGACACACTTTCGGCTCTGCCAAAACCCATTCACCTGACCATCTGATACAGGATTCATAACTTAACTACCCATCTCCAAGTGGAGACTAGGATCCAAATTTGCCGCCGTCGGTTGATCACTGGTAAACCCATGGTAATTACTACTTATCATGAAATCTAGACATGAATCCACTTGTAGAATTTCGAAACCCTACCACAGTCCAAAGAGAGATTGTTGGATACCTTTCTAAAACCTAAGGGATGAGTAACCTGTGAACACGAGCCTCCAATACACTTGGACTTCTGGATAGTTGTGTCTCTGAGCTCCACACACGCATGAGTAAAGGCACCAGATTGAGATCTGCCTTAGATACAACCACCCAAGCATTGTATAGATGAAAAGGTATCCTCTTCTGACATCACCTGCTGCAAACCCACTGCCCCAGGGTACAAAACTGTCTTGAATACTGGTGAGCTGTTTAGGTAGACCTAGCACACTAGGGCAGGACCAGATTGGAAGACCCTCAGATGATTCATCTGAAAATCCCAAAAATTCTTTGTCCATCAGTTCGCCCCCTTCATCCATCAGTCCATCCCCAATTGGCCTATTGTATTCCAAGGATAAAGCTCTTATTTGATGGACCACCTGAAAGTATAAAATTTTTGTATCCTCTAAAATCATTTGATTCCTAGCTAGCCACAATCCCAAACATATCCAAACTCTAGATATCGGAAATCCTATGTTGTTCTTTAAAGGAAAAAATAGAAAGAAGTTTTATTTTTATATAAAACTGGTTATTATATTAGTGGGTCTACAAACCTGCAATTTCAGGAATATATGTAAACTATACTTCAGAAACCGCCATCCCAAAACTGGTCCATACCTAAAATATGAAACTGTCATGACCCAAAAAATATTTGCTATAATTTAAATCACCTGGATAAACCTTATCCACTGTAAAATTTTGTGAGATATTATGTAGTAGCTTGACCTATTCCTAAAGCATAGGTGAGTCTAACTTCCCCTCTCATCCTCAAGAACTCCTCTATCCTTACCTAGGTAGCTTATTATTGGCTGCTCTGTCAAATTTTAGACATATCCACACTTCAAGGATTGTGTACAAACTTAAAAGCGAAGACTCTGGTTTACCAGTCATTTATTCCATATTATAACATTTCTGCGTCCCTTTTTTGTAGACTCTGTCCATTACCTCCTTCAAGTTCCAACATTGATTATATTATTTTCCCCTCAAGTAGGCAGCCTCATCTTGGTTTGCAGGGTTTCCCTGACTGAAATGGTGACACCTCCATATGGTTCCTTCTCCACTGACTATATCCTCACAAGTCCAAACAATGATAAAAGTAAACTTCCAAAAAGCTGATTTTTTCAACAAATACGCAACAATGCCTTTGCAAAATTTATGATACACTGTTCTGCAATCTCCATTCATATATTCTCCTTTATGTAACTATAAGCTCATGTATCTATTAGTCTTGCTTGTATCAACAGATGGTTGAGCATCTTCACAACGTCTCTTCAGCCCATGAAAGCCTCTCTTCTCAAGATTATTATGGGTTAGAATCTTATCATGGCGTGTGCCATGTAAAGGCAATGATTTGGATTGTCAAATGTTATCCCACAACCTTTTTATTACCTCTAGGTCTCTCTGTCTAAGTAGGGGTATTTGATAGCTCTATTTGACTATATATTGTTTATTTCTGTCTGGATCCTAACAATGTGAATAAGACTGTTCTCATGCTTCCTCCAAAACTCTAGCTATAAATTTTAAAATTGCAATATGTTAAAACATATTAACATGACTGTTTATCTTGTTTAAGATTACGCAAATTCACAACATTTAAAACAAAAATCCAATACATATTCATATTAAGCTTAGATCCAAACAGAAAAGGTCGAAACATCTAGCCCCATTGGAAAATTTTCCACATAAAAAGACACCAAATACTGCTTGAAACATGGATGCTGAGTGAGCTATTATCAAATGTCTATCATATAAACCACAAAATTGAAATTTTGTGTTTGTTCTTATTCAAGTTCGAGTTTATTTCAAGACTGCTACAGTCTATGGTCATGTGCGATTATGAATTATATGTTGAGAATTTAAGGGCTATAGATTAATACAAATTCTCTTCTTGATAACTACTTGTGAGCTTGCCGAGTTAATCCTTCATCAAGTCAATTATCAAAGTGCTTATACAAATGTAGAGACAAAATTGATCTTTCTTGTAAAAGAGTATTTTGCAATATAGTTAGGAAGGTAAATCTTTGATTTACCTTCCTTACTTGAGGTTTCTGACTTTTACAATTCTTTCTTCAGAGATAAATTAATCATATCCTTTAGTCAATATCTCAATCTTTCAGTTACTTCAGCAATTACTAACCTTTAGCTGCTTCTGTAGAATACGTCCTTTAGTTACCTTGGAAGTTGTATCATTCAGTTCTTCCTTTAGATAGGTCTGCAATCAAAACTGTTCTTGTATTTACTATCTTTCAAACGATGTCACCTTCAGATTTATACGTAGACAATCTTGTCCTTAGATATTATTTGTTATACCTTCAAACTAGTTCTTTCTTTTAGTTGGTTCTTGCACTGTCAACTTCATAGGAAAGAATTCAGATTCTTTCAAACTCAATGTAAGCAGCTATTCCGAGATCCTCGAATGTTCTATTTCACTGTGTATATGTATTATTGTTTTGAACTTATTTTGTGCTTCGATTGTAAATACTTCATTGTACATGTCTCTAACTTCTGTTGACCATTTCTATGAGACCCTATGTCATGATACCATCAAACTGAAATGGCATACTTCTCATCAAGCCGTGATGGCACTGAACCAGTGAGACCTTTCTCACTGTGGTAGCACGAAACAGTGATAGATTTTTTACTGTGGTAGTTCCAAATTGTAGTGTCATACTCATCATGTGATTGGTTATACCGAGACTATAGTTGACCTGTGATTATAACACTGAATATCTTCACTGTAATACGGATTATACTGATATATTTTTGTCACACCGAGCCTTAACTGTAAATACACCTTTATAACTCATTCTCCTCACTGCTGTGGTATTGAAATAATCTTATAAGAGTAGTACTGAATTGAGGCAGAGGTAATTTCAACACTGTGATTCCATTGAGATTGACCTTTCTTGTGAACTTGCACCTAGTTTAATTATTGGACTGTCTTACTATGATTTGAGCCCTTTTGACATAGGTCCTTTTAGAATGTTTCGAGTCCTTTCAAACTGCCTTTGATCATAACCATAGCTCTGATACCATGTTGAGAATTTAAGGGCTATAGATTAATACAAATTTTCTTCTTGATAACTACTTGTGAGCTTGCTGAGTTAATCCTTCATCAAGTCAATTATCAAAGTGCTTATACAAATGTAGAGACAAAATTGATCTTTCTTGTAACTGAGTATATTGCAATATAGTTAGGAAGGTAAATCTCTGATTTACCTTCCTTACTTGAGGTTTCTGACTTTTACAATTCTTTCCTCAGAGATAACTTAATCATATCCTTTAGTCAATATCTCAATCTTCCAGTTACTTCAACAATTACTAACCTTTAGCTGATTCTGTAGAATACGTCCTTCAGTTACCTTGGAAGGTGTATCATTCAGTGCTTCCTTTAGATAAGTCTGCAATCTGCAATCAAAACTGTTCTTGTATTTGCTATCTTTCAAACGTTGTCACCTTCAGACTTATACGTAGACAATCTCGTCCTTAGATCTGATTTGTTATACCTTCAAACTAATACGTAATTCCTGTTCTTTCTTCCACCTTTTGTTAACTTCAAACATGAATGTAATTGTTACTTAAATATCTGCAGTACCTTAGAGACAGATCTGCAAATCTGTTCTTTCTTTTAATGTGTTCTACCCCAGACGTTAACTTAATCTTTGCTCCCTTCTTTACGTTGTATTGCCTGAGTAGAATCCACAAAATTTTCTTCTTTTGCACGTTGTATAACCTCAGTATCATCCGCAGATATGTTCTCTTAACCGTAGCATATGTAGGGTATATATAGTAGTTCTAGCCAAGTAATTAAGCCGACCTTATAGCCATTAAGTAGGCTGACTTTAACATTTGTTTGTAGGCCAACTTCATAGTCATATCTTCAACGTTTGTAAGCCATTCTTCTGCAACGTCTTTGAGGTTATTCTTCACGCCTTTTACATGACTCTTAATTACACTTATGTACCTAATAGACATCAAGAATAAGTCTATAGACCTATACTAAGAATCTTGCTCATGAAACCCATGAAGCAAGTAAACCAAAAATTCATTTTATTATTATTGACTTCATCTTTACATAAGTACATAATTACATAGTCATTATAAGGAAGACCTACCTAGTTACACTCTTCAACATTATAACTATATATACTTTTGATGTTTCTAGGTTGGAGATTGTACTATTTTCATTGGAGGATGCTACTATTGATGCGCACAAGGCTCTTGAGTTACTTGGTAGGATTCTCGCAAAATTGGTTGTTGAAGGGATATTCTTTATTCAAGATACAACAAGGGAAATCAAGGATGGAGGTAAATAGCTAGGAATCTTATTAGAAACGAGGGGATTTTGAGGTATTTCTCAAGAAGAAAATTTCAAGGTAGTCTGCTCACAATTTTAATGCCTGATCAATTTTGTGGTTTATTTGTGATCTCTCATGTTGAATAGTGAATGGTTGGTTAGTTTTTAGCTCATGCTCACATTTGTTGGTTCCTGAAGCTTGAGCACTTTATAACAAAAATAGGCAAAGTCAAACAACACAAATGGTCCACTAGCTCTTTTTTCATTTGCTAATATTATAATGAAGTTTTATTAGAGGCATTGTTTGTTTGTTTATTTTGGTTAGAAAAGGGTTTGCTCTTGGTTTTATGTGATTTTCAATTTATCGTATGTAACATGTTGAGAAATGGGAAAGAATAACATGACATTTATTTTGCAGAAATTGATGTTGAAAGAAAATTGCTTTGACATTGTTGATGTTAAGGTATATGTTGTATAAACTATTTATAGTCTAATTTATGTTATATTCTAGTGTTCATTGTCTTTCATTTCTTACAGTGCATTGTATTTTCTTTTGTGTTCAGAAAATGAAATTGATATTGATGGTAAGAAGCATGAATTGAAAAAAGAGAAGAGCAATAACATTGGAGCGACAAATGCAAAAAGAGAGAGGAGAACTGGTCTGGTGATACCCTTTGAACCAATATCTCGGATAAGACAAACATATAAAGACTGATGATCAAGTCTTCAGAGTTGGTGAATTCACCTGTAATGCCTTGACAACACAACGATAATGTTTTGAAGTGATGAAACATCATTTCATGTGTAAATTGTAGTCCAACTAATATAAAGTTGGAAACTCATATCGTAATATTTTAACATTTCATATAATATAATTTATGTGGTTGAAATTATTTATAGTTGCACTTGATGTTGTTTAGTATTGTAATTAAAATATGTGACTTTGTGTTTTCATATTAGATGAACATGCACATTGTATGACATATTTTAAATCATACAAATTAATTTATGTTGATTAATAATGAACACAAATAAAATGAATATGCGACTAAATTAGTCATTTAGAATGATTATTAATGAAATGAATATAAACTACTAAATTAGTCATTTATATAATGAATAAATGGCTACTGCAAATGATAAATTTGTGACTACAAATGATGACTAAATTTTGCATATATATGACTATTAGTAGCTAATTTACAGTATCTTATAACACGACTAAAATTTAGTCACATTTCTTCGGTTATTAATTGGTTTCAAAAAATGACTAAAATTTGTATATATATGACTATTAGTAGCTAATTTACAGTATCTTATAACACGACTAACATGTTGGTCATAGTTCTTTGGTCATTAATTGGTTTTCTCGGGTGATCATATAGTAATATATTTTGTTGTATATTTGGTCATTAATTGTGACATTTAATGACCAAATAAAAGACCAAATCAATGACTAAAATAATGACTAAATCAGTGACCAAATGAATGACTAAATGAATGACTAAATCAGTGACAAAAATCAGTGACAAAATGAAAGACCAAATGAATGACTAAATTAGTGACCAAATCAGTGACTAAATCAATGACCAAATATACAACTAGATAACAAAATTGAGATAACCAATTAATGACTAAGCTAAAAACGACCAAAAGTTGGTCGCGTTATAAGATACTGTAAATTAGCTACTATTGGTCACCGATCGAAAAATAGTCATTTATATGCAAATTTTAGTCGTTTTTTTAGTAACAAATTAGCCATTTTGTACTAGTGTTTTGGGTTTACATTTAGTGCCTATGTTGCATTCCTCAACATCAGAATCTGCATGTTCTATAGTGGGCTTTTTTTCTACATCATCAAAGTCAAAAAGGTCTTCCAGAGGGGCCAGACCTCGGGGTATGTTCTTATCTTTGGTCTGCAGCACCTCTACTTCTTCACTATCCGCGTTTTCACATTTTTCGTCTGGATTTCCAGTATGTTCATTTAAAGAGTTTATTTCTATGTTACAGGGTACCTCTTCCTCATGCGAGGATTCTTCACTTAGGCAGCTACTGTCAGATTTAGAGTCTGAATCGGGAAATTCAAACTCATTCCTGCCTACCATGAAATCTTCAATCTGTTTATCTCCTTCAAAAACCTGCCAATATTTTTCATTGTCCAGCACTACAGGTCTGAATTTGGTTTGTATGATAATTTTTTGGTCATTTGGAGTCTTAGGGTATGAACTAGCCAGGCAAGCCAACCCGTTTGCAATGACATTTTTACTCCTAGGAACAAACACTAATTCGTATTCAACAATTGTTTTCAATAAATCCATAGTGTCATTCCTGTAAGCTCTCAATCTAGGATGTTTCTTTGTGTATTCACCATTCACCTGTTTGATAATCAGCTCAGAGTCCCCATGCACAGTTATCCTACGGGCTCCTAGTTTTTTCAACAAGATTAAACCTAGGATAAGAGCCTCATATTCTGCAATATTGTTTGTACATTTGAAATGAAGATTGCATGCATGGCTCTCTGCGTAATCACTCTCTGTGTTACGTATCCACACTCCTGCCCTAGCAGTTCTCTTGGTGCATGACCCATCGAAATTCATTTCCCATAAGTTTTCATTCTCGGGTTTGTCATCCTTTCCTTCCCTACAGTTGGGCTCACCATTATGTTGCATTATAGGAGCTATACTAGGCTGTGGGTTGTTTTTTTTTTCATCATGTGTGTGGAAATCAGAGGGGTGACTAGTTGGCTGATCACATTCCGTTTCTGGTTCACTTTGCATTGTTGTTTCATTGCACTATTCAAAGTTTTCTACGTCTCCCTCCTCTGAGTCTAGGGTAGCCATTATGTTAAATTCCATTGGCTCTGTTTCATCATGTGTACCTTTGCTTGTATCTACGTTTTCAGATTCTGGTCCCCCCAAAGATTCATCATTGCAGAAGATAAAGAAATCCAGGTCTGTATGTACAGAGTATAGAGGATAATTTTCAGGCTTTTCAGGGCTACTAACCAGGAATTTCATTTGTGCTTCCCTGTATAGTCTTCTAAGTTGGTCAAAGATTGGGATTGTGGAATAATCCCCATCCATCTGCATTATTCCTTGCAGCTTGGCTCCCCATGATCTTGATAATAAAATTCCATACTTGGGTGGCACATCTGCCACAACAACATCCATGACCATACACTTGGCAGGAATCTGAGTCAGGCTCACACATAAATCTTTGATCAGGCCAAGACACTTTACTCTACAAGGTTCAAATTAATATAGGTCTTTATAGGGACGGGTTATCCCTAGGCCTAATCTTTCCATCACTACTTTAGGCATCAGGTTGTGTGATGCCCCAGAATCATGCATTGCATTGTGGAGAATCTTATCATGGACATTAAGACTGATATAAAAAGGGGGCACTACCCCTTCCTGAAACTTTCCTTCTATCTTTGGACCAAATAGAAGGGCAGGTTGATCATCACTCAGATTTACAGTCTCACTGTTCTCACCTAAATTTAATGCTTTCAAAATTTGGCCTTTATATACATCTTGAGTGGCCAACTCAGAGAGTGGGATAGAGATTTTAATTTTTGCAATATCACTCTCCAAATTGAAAGTGGACTGACTCTTTGGGATGCTCAACTCTATTTTGTTAGCCACTGCCTTGGTGGCTGAATCAGTGTGTTGATTCTCATTATGTACAGGGTTAGGGACTGTTTTATCAGGGGCACTAACTGCAGTGCTAGTGCTGCTAGTGGGTTGGCTTTGTTTATCAACTTGTTGGTTGTCTTTTTCTTTGTTTTTTCCAGAACTCTCAGGTGATGGCTTGCTGCTTTCAGCAGTCACTTTAGAAGTCTTCTCAAGCATTTTCTTAATGGTTACCTCAGGAGATGTGGGTTTGGAAGTGTCTTGGGTCTTTTTGCTCCTAAGTTCATATTGTCTGACCTGCATGATGGCATCTTCAAATCCAAGTCTGTAATCTTCAGATTCTGATATTTCCTCATCCCAATATGAGGGTGAGGGCTGATCTTCTTCTGTGTAACAGTTATGGATTGAATCTTCTATTTCAAACATGTTTATTGTGTTTCCCTCAGACTCTTCTATGATTCCCTCATCTTCATCAAGAAAGTTCTCTTGAAATGGGGGTATAACCTGTTGATCTGATTCTCTTTGTCTGTTGGGAGTGGTGTTGTTTCTTCTAAAGTTCTGGTTCTAGTTATGGTTTTGATTTCTGTTTTGGTTACTAATTGTGACAACCATTTTTTTTTACCATTTTTTTGTAGCTCTTCCACGTTTTTAGATAGACGGTCATAATTGGGGTCAGATGTGGAAGCTACATTGTCATCTTTGTATGTTACCCTCCTCTTAGCTCTCAGTCTTGCCCTTTTCTAAATCAAGTTGGCTTCTATATTCACTGCTCCTTTCTGCATGTCTTCCAATGTGTTGTACTCTTTATCCCTAAGCTGATAGGCCATGTTAGCATCAAAGCCTTCAGGGTATTTCACTAGGGCCATACCTTGGGGAGGTTTCATATGTGGAGGGAGAGCATTGTAAATGCTGTTAAATCTTGTTGAGTAATCATGGACACTCTCTCCTACGTTTCTTTTAAGGCTCATGTATTCTGCTAGGAGTTGGCAAGGGTTAGCCTTAACTTCCCATTTGTTGATAAAAGTCTGATATAAGGCAGGGAGGTCATTAATGCTACCCGGAGGTAAGCTTTTAAACCATTTCTTCACATCACCCCCTAAGCTCTGGGCAAAGATTCTCATTTTGACTGTATCATCATCTATTTCCATGTAGTCAAAAGAATATTCCATCCTATCTACATGGTGTTGGGTTGTGGTAGACTCTCTTGCAGTGAAGTGTGGAATCTTTGATTGATAGTCATTTGGTAAGGGTACTAGAGGCTGAGGTAAAACCAGAGGTGCATACCAGGCTGCCATGATGATGTTTTGATGAGGTAAAGGGTTGACTTGGGCAGCAGGTATATGGATGATAGGGATATTATGACCAGCAGAAGACTGATGAGCAGATCTAGGGTGACTGAGCCCCAAGTTTTGAATGAAGTGTATATCAGGAGGTGTAGATGGAGGGGTCTGTCTCTTCCCAAGGTGCTTACCACTTTGAGGTGGTGAAACAGGAAACTCAAGGTCTGGCTGGTCTAGAACACTAAATGACCTAGTTCTTGGAAAACTATTTTGAGTGCCTAGGTCAAAAAGTGAGTCTGATAGAGCTGTAAAGTTTTCTGGTGTAGAGTTAGCTCTATGGATGTGGCTGGAAATAGTTGGTCTTTTAGGTGTAGGAGATCTCTTGAGGATGCTCTCAGGATTGTCAACTATTTCAGGTGGGTTTGGGTTAGGATAAGCTCTTGTGTGAATGGTTCTTGAAGCCAGAATGTTGTTTTCCAACCAAGCAGCTTAACCCTACTTGTTACTTCTAACGTGGTTGATGTTGTTATGGCTTTGATCTCCCGGTGGAGTCTAATGTGAACCAAGATAATCAACAGGCCTATTAATCACCAGTGGAGTCTTAAAATCGTTTAGGAATTATGGATTCGCCAGGTGGAAGGTTTAGGATGATTTTTGGGGGGTACACTGTCCACCACAGTGCTTATGAGATGTCCCCTTTCAGGGATATCTTTCAAACACAGCAAAATCTAACCAGAGATTTACTAGGAGGGCATTTACCAGATATGTCATCTCTGAAAGAGTGTGAGATCTGGAGGCTACCTGGCCCTTTCCAGACTCTGTCTAAGAGTGTGGGAGAACACAACAAATGGTATAGAGGTTCATCTATGAATAGGAGTGTTTTATTGCCAACCTAACCAGATATTTCTAGGTTTATGAGGCTCTTATGATGTAGAAGGTGAGAAATACTCAGAATTTCCCCAGCGGAATCGCCATTATGTTGGGGTTCCCATGTTTTGGCCAGATTGGCAAGACCAAAAGATGAGACAACATCAAACCACTTTCAGACCTCAGGATCTAGCCCTCCTGGGTCCAAAGAGGGATCTCTCTATGATATGTCAAAGGTATATGACTTTGAAGCTCAGTGTTAAGATGTTAGGCTAGTTATAGGCATAGGGTTTGTTTGTTTGATTGTTTGTTTGGTTGTTGGTTATCAGGAAATAAGGGTTCAATGTAAGACAAGGATGAGCAAAGAGGAATAAGGCAGAGGTGAAGTATTCCAGGGAGCATTTGAAACCATTGGGCAATGGAGTCAGGAAAGGATTTTCTTGCTAATCAATAGGTAGGCTTTCAATTGGGCTAGTCATCTAAAACATTAGATCTTAAAGATGATTGTGTGATATGGTATGGTATGAGAGGAGGAGACAACACAAATTCAGGGCACAAAGTTAAAGACCAGCTGGTCACACAAGGATCCTAGTGGACAGGGCTAACTCTAATCCCCAATGTTCCCAAATCTTCCAGCTAAATCCTTAACAAGAAACATCTAAGAACGTATTCATTTAACTCATACATCAGAGAGCAGGCAATAACATCCACTACACTGGTTAAATTATCTGAAATCAATTCTTAGATAACACATTCACAAGAAAAACATTAATGGAAAGGAGAGAATAAACATAGGGTACCTAACAAGGGTAAATCCTATGCCAATTTTCTGATGCAAGCCAGTAGAAATGAAATGAAATGAATTAAACACAGAGATAGGAAAACATCACCGCTGCTTTAGATCAGGATCCAAAGAAATGTGCTTGTCATATTAAACAGTAATACCAGTCAAGTACAACATTGCCAATAGTTGAATACTCAGTCTGAAATCATATTTCTCGGCCTATCTTACAACTTTACACAAAAAATGTGTCTCAAAAGAAACTACTTGCAGTTCTATGATAACTGATCAACAACATTACATTGAGTTTCTTCATGAATTTATAGCTCTAGAGGAGCAGAGAAGGTAGGTGTAGAACTAAATGCAGCATTAAAAACTCAGAAGAAGAAGCAAGCCGAAGACCACTCTCCATAATTTCTATGTATTAATTTCTGTCACTCTTTCGGGTGAAAGAGTGGTCTTCTCCAGGTTTCCATTTACTCTCGGTATGTCTCTAATGTACTTTGGCTGCAGAACATCTTTAGTACTTCTAGTGAATTGAACAAAAATAAATCAATGATTTAAGTCTGCCATGTTGTGCAACTAATGCTTTCTGATAGCGTAGGACTGTTGTAGGGCTGGAAAATCTCTCTTGGACACAATTGGATACTGAAACTATCATGTGTACTGTGTTCGTGCTCGAGAAGAAACATTCTGCTGATGTAGAAACCCTGACACACTGATTTTTGTGTTGTACCTTCTGCGTGATCCATGGGTCTTCAATCTGATTCTTTACCTTTAAATCTCTGAACATAAGGCTTATATATCTTCATTTGTGTGCCTTAAGCTCTCTGCTACTTAATTTAAATCTCTGACTGTGAAATCTGTATGTTAATGGCGCCGGGACATTTTCACAAAGTAATACCCTGGTCTTTTAATGCAAGTCTTGTCATAGGGCCTCCTCTGGTTTTCTTCATGATTTTTGCCTCTGCACATGGTCTTTTCCTGTGTTTTCTGTCACTGTGATAGCAGGTGCAAATCATGGTGGCTTTCACCACCTCAAAACCCTGCAAAACAGAAAACTTGTTATGAAATCCATGAATGGGGGTAATGGATGCAGTGTGGATGATGAAAATGGTCGTGCGGCTGGTGAAATGGCGGAACAATGCAGAGGAATGATGGAGGGAAGCCTTGGTGAAGGTTGGCGGAGCGCAGAGGGAATTTAAATGAAAAACCTTAACAAACTCAATTTTTGAACAAATATATGCAATGGGATGGGCGGATGTACGGTGGATACATGTGGGGGTGACGTGGCGGGATCGGGTGATGGAGGGGTGGTCAACGACGGGGAAATTAAATCTGGACCGTCCGATCTCGGCAAAGATCGACGGTGGAAAGCGCGTCAGAGGGCGATGGACCATGGGCCAGGGGTATGGCTTCCATGGGTTAACTCGTGCGCAGCTCTGTGGAGCGATGACCATTGGATCAACTGCCCCAGATCAGATGGTGCACGTGCATATCTCTACGTATCTACGGACGAACGTTAATGCGTGATGGGGTAGTGGTTTTGAAATAGTGTTGGAGCCACGTGTCGAATGTTGAGTGGAATCGCTGGCCAATCGGAAAATACCGCCCTCCGCCCAAAGGCGGTGCGATAGAAACGGGATGGTTTTTGAATAGTACGCGGGGACCACCAGGGCGGGTAGACTCTGAACCGTCGGATCTGCGGGTAAATAGACGGCGATGGCGCGATCGGGGCGATGAACGGGGTGAACAATGGATGCTGTGGGAGCCGCGATCGTCGTCCGACCTATATAGATCGATGGTTGAAACTGCGTTCGATATCCATTTGCAGTAAGCGCCTTTCAAGCCAGCGCCCGGGTCTCGTGGAGAAAAGGCTAAGGGGCTAGCGGAAAGGGGCTAAGACCTAATGTAAGTTGCAAAGTGGTTTTGTTGCCCATTTTTATTGCAGGCCCAGAAACTGTGTGAAGGAAACTGGCAATCAGAATAATGGGGTGCTTGGCTTGACCAAAGTATGTGTAGGACGAGAAATTTTCCCAGAAGTTTGAAGGAGATTAGAGAAGTGTCGTGGGGTAAAGAAAAGGGGTTTTGACAAATGAAGAAGAGGTGAAAAGGGACATTCTGCAGGGATATAAGGGTTAATGTAGGCCTTTTGGAGAAGAATTTATGTAATCAATGAGACCTTATAAAGGGAGTCAGCAGAGGGAAATTTATCAAAGGCAAAGGCACAGGAGACTTCAAGGATGATGTGTCTTCAGGGGAGATGTATTCCTCGAAGGCTCAAAAACAATTTAGCCCCCTACTTTGCCTGTCAAAAATTTACAGGGGGGCTAACAGTAGGAAAAACATTAAATGAGAGTGTAGGTGGAGTGCGAAGAGCATTAAACCTGAGCGAGTGAGGAATGAATGTCGCCGGAGGAAGCGCCAAGCCAGAGCTTTTAATTCCAGGCTTGAGAGCCATGTGCAACCAAGTGGTGATGGCATGCACCACATGCGAGACCTCCATATGTCATCCTTGAACACCCGCATCCGGGAGAAAATATTAAAATATTATAAGAATCACTGCACTCAATATAAATGAGTATCCATCCTTTGTCTAGAAAAAGTTTGCACAAATCCACATTTGAATTTCTAAAATGTAAGTCCATTGAGGAACATCTCCATCACTAGTTAAAACAATGAAGTCTTCTGGTGGGAGTGAAAATACTAAAATATTATAAGAATCATTACACTCAATATAAATGAGTATCCATCCTTTCTCTAGAAACAATCTGCACAAATCCACACCTGCATTTCTAAAATGTATTTTTTTTGCACTCATGTACGTGGACATGAATACACAGTAGAATGAGAAAGAGTGGATTCATTAATTCATTAGATGATGCAATGTCTTATTGAGTCATTACATTATAGGAGAAGAGGAGTACATTGCATATCTCCCAAATATGAAATTAACAACAACCACATTTAATACTATATATTAAATTCCTCATAACTACATCTTCTATTTGGCATCTTTGGTAGCTCAATTTCGCAAATTTTCAAGGTGGTGACTAGTTAAAATTTGTATTACAACTATCAATGTTCTTCGTTATCCTCTACTACAAGTTGGCTTCTCTTTTGGCCACTTAATCACTTTGATTCAATGGCTCTACCATGAAAAAAATTTATACATTTTGACATCTCTATTGGTAGCTACCCACTCACTCATGACATCTTTAACTTTATTCTTTGGTTATTCAACAGATAATATCTACCCATGCGATGACAAGCTTCACAAAAGGAAAACCTAAAAATTTCCTACACTTAGTGTGAACTCACTCACGACATCTTTAACTTGGTTCTTTGGTTATTCAATAGATAATATCTACCCATGTGATGAGAGGATTCATAAAATGAAAACCTAAAAAGTTCCTACACTTAGTGTCATTTCATGAGTCGAGAAATTGATTTGATATCATCAATTCTTTGATTCTTTGGCCTGCATTCTACAATATTTTTGTGGGTTTTTCCTTTTGTTATTAATTCACATGGTTCTCATAGTTTTATTGCATACATATACATAGTCCCTTTGACTCATTCTAGGATGGCTTGCCTTTGTTATCTTTTGTCGAATTTGAGCTGTTATATCTGCCCCTCAGTGCCTTCACTAGGCATAACATTCCATTGGCATTAAAAATTGCATGCCACAAATTAGAAGCCATATTTCATTAGATCGCATAGAGAAGCAACATGAATTGAAACAGAGCCTTGAATCTCTAAAAGGATGTCAACCAATCCATTCAAAAGCAACCTACTCTATATTGTAGACAAACTAACAAACAATTCCAAGAGGAATAGGATTATGATAGATGATTCTTTGTCAAGATTCTGAGCATATTTCAATGCTGCTTTACTAGATCTAAATGGCTCCATCCCGCATTTGAAGCCACACTATTCTCTTTAAATTCTGGAGCATAGAAGCGTATCTTACCCACTCAATTTATCATTAAAAATTTCAATAACATCCTCCTTTTGGAAATATAGGTAGTGATTTATTAGTTAAACAGGGCACAGGCTCCACATTCTACATGTAACTAATGTCAAAATTATAAATGCCTTCAAAATTCAACCAAGAATGTGCAAAAGGCAATATAAAACTATCCTCACACCCTTTAGAGACTATAAGTAGATTTGATATTCTACATGTATCTAATGTCAAAATCAGAAATGCCTTCAAAATTCAACCAAGAATGTGCGAAAGGAAGTATAAAATGATCCTTGCACCCTTTAGAGATTGTAATCAGAACTGTTTTTTGCAAGTATCTCACAATAGATAAAAGGACCTGCATGTTTTCTACAAACGCTTGCAAGGAAGCTTGTTACCATTTCTTCATAATAAGAGCATATCAATTCAAAATTCATCAATACAATATACAGATGAATATCATTTACAAATTTTTACATTAGCCATAAGTTGATAAGGGTGGTTTGCAAAAAGGAGAATCCACATATAGAAGGCTTAATAGAATTGTGACCAAATGGAATTGTAGTTGAATATTCAAGAATGCCCTTTTATTCCTGATTTGCTATTAGATTTCACTGGTTTCTACCTTAGTCCCATTCGACCTATGATTTTCTTCTTAACAACTACTATCAAGGATACTACTACACATATTACTTTCATGGCAGTCTTGAGACCCGCAACGGAATGAATATTCTTGTTATATAAACCCATAGTAAATAGAAAACACAGTTTCAGTGAAGCAAACATATTTCATGTCTAATACCCCACAAAGATAATGGTAATAAAAAACCTCTTAGTATTTACACTTCCTTCAGAGAGTATAACAGTAAGTATCCAAACATTAAAAATATAATCCAATAAAAATACAAAACCAATAAATCTAATACAAAGATCGTGCTTTGCAGAAACCAAGGTACAAACCTAGATTAAAAATCATAATATCCTTGTGGCTTTCCTCATGACCAAGTGGTGTCAAAGCTTCCTTCTTTGGAACTACCATTCCTATAATCCCACCATTCATCGCAGTCCTCCAAGATGCACTCGACCACCATATGTAATTCCATCACACATACCAGCCCCAATGGATACCTGCCTCAACTTATCACCATGTGGAATGCAAGGACCATGTCCATATAATGGGTAGCTGGCACATTATATACTCCGGCGGCAGGATCTGGTACAACATGAGTCCACTGCTAACGTCTCCATCACTAGTTAAATAAATGAAATCTTCTAGTGGGAGTGAAAATATTAAAATCTTATAAGAATCACTACACTCAACTTAAATGAGTATCCATCCTTTCTCTAGAAAAAAACTCCACAAATCCACACTTGTATTTCTAAAATGTATTTTTTTTGCACACATGTATGTGGACATGAATACACAGTAGAATGAGAAAGAGTGGATTCATTAATTCATTAGATGATGTGATGTCTCATTGAGTCATTACATAGTAGGAGAAGAAGTGTACATCGCATAACAACCAAATACCTAAATAACAACAACCACATTTAATACCATATTAAATGCCTCATAAGTACATCTTCTATTTGGCAGCTTTGAAAGCTCAATTTCAAAAATATTATAGGTGGTGACTAGTTAAATTTTTATGAGAGCTATCAATGCTCTTCGTTATCCTCTACTACAGGTTGGTTTCTCTTTTGGTGGCTTAATCACTTTGATTTAGCATCTCTACCATCAACGTAAGCTTCTCTTTTTAAAAAATTGTGTTTTCAAGAAAGACTTAAAGGGTTGTAAGGCACCGCGTCTTATGGTGTTTTGATGTATCTGGCTTGCCAAAAACTCTAAGATCTTTCAAGGTAAGTTTTATCCATCGTTTCAATGTGTCTCCCAGTCATGACTGAGCTTTCAAAGTAAAAAATCCCCTAACACTAGTAAAGAAAGGACATTGATCCATCCTTCTATTGTTAATAGTGGAAATGGTGTTATTTCAATTTTCAACAGTGCCAATCAAGGTCAACAAGAAGAATATGTTGCAAGAGGTATCCTATACCTTAGTGATTATATTATACTCATATCTTCAAAATTTGAAGCATTTATTGGTACAGGCTCTAACAACTATGATGAAATAAAGGCACTAAAATTTTTGTTAACAATAGTAATAGAGGAGAGGTGATTGAATCCCAGGTCTTTTGGGATTCCTTGGTTATCAATTGGTTCAATGGTAGCTTTAGCATGGAAGAATTGTTTTCACAACCCATTTTGGAGTAGCTGAAGACAGTCAAGGCACAATTCTTGAAGATATCATTCCATCATTTTTACATAGAATTTAAGGCAGAGGCTAATGGACTCTCTAAAGAGGGCTTGCTGATGACGCAAAACTATGGTTTATCATGGGAAGGTAGGTATGGTGTAAGCCTTTAGGATAGGTCATTGAAAAAACCACCAGTATAACTACTGAATTTACACCATATGAAAATACTAAACATTATTAATGGAAAAATAATTTCCTCTTTTATTATTCAAAGCATCCATTGTATCTATATATTGTTCATAACATAAAAAGTTTAATAATGGGAGTGAAAATTCATCTTGCACAAATAAATAATTATATCATACTAGCAAGACAAGAACATTAAAATTGTGTATGACACAATTGTGCAAATATACAAATAATGGGAATTTAACACATGCCTCAATCTTGACAGAATATAAAATTTTGAATGATTGTTTTTTTGTAAATGTACTCCACAACATGCTATAATGTGATATGTTTATTCACATATTTTCTCAAGCTCCAAACAGGATATCGTTTTAGAACTAAGGAAAAATATTTATGATGTTACTTGTTTATATATTTGAGAAAGCCTCAAGGGTTCAATCAAAATCTGGAAATTATCTTTCTTGGTGGAATTTGAAACATGCTTGGATTTGTATAGTTCTTCAATTCTTGTTTAGGAACTAGGTAAGTGTGAATGAGTAAAAGGTTTTTTTTTCAATTTTTTTTTCATTTTTCTACATTGGATTCCCATTCTCTCTATGTTATCAAAGGAAAGTTAAAACTAGATTATACTAAGGGACAACATATTCCATTTCCAAATTTTGACCTTACAAGGAAGTGCACTACACTTGTTTGATACTTCCAGACATTTTGAGGGGATGCCAATAGAAATGACAATGTTGTTGGATACACCAAAATTGTTTAGTTTTATAAAATTTCTCATTATCAAATATGTTATTTTCATAAAAAAATATTTCCAACTAAGAGGATAAGTACTTTGCATGCCTAGGACATAATGGTGTTATTTCTTGCCTGTATTTTTGATTTATTAGTATTCCACCACTAATAAATTCATTACGTAGTTGTTCATTTAGTAGTATATTACAATAGTGACTTGTTAAAAGAATATGATTCCAGTTTGTTTGAACGCCATAAACTAGAAGGAAATTTAGCTTTGAATTAGAAAAATGGAATATATTTTAAAAAATATGTTTTCTAATAAAATATAGGCTCGTTGCTTGATCAATTAAAAAAAACAATCATGACAATAAGAAATGATTTTGGACAGGATGAATTACAAAACTCTCCAGATTAAAAACAGGTTAGCATATTCAGTTTGAGTCACATTAAGTTTACTTTGAATATTTATAGAATTATTTCATAGATTCTAAATGGAAATTGCATGTGCTAATCTCACTCAATTAATTATATGGAAAACAAGCGGCATATATAATTTTTTGGCTTATGGTAATTTGATTCCTTTTTCCCTTGGAATAGTACGCTGATAATTGAAGATTACTATATTGAAGCTATATTCCCGGTTAGTATCGTAATTTACAAAGTCTTGTCTTATTATTTTTTAGTTTCTTATTGTAATATTGTGTCAACGATACTTTTCTCCTCCCATTAGATTTCTACTGACCAATTTTATTATTGAATTGTCACTGCTTCTTGGAGATAACTAGAGGAAATGATATAAATACAAAAGTGGAGAATGATACATTCTTAGTAGAAATTTCTAGCTATGTTGTGTTTATTTGTGACATTTTATTTTCTTTGTTTATACAAGTCATCAGGCCACATAGCTCCCACTATTTCCCAATTGAAGAAAACATGTTCAAGTTTCTCGCTTTTAATGGGGAAAAATGGCATTAACAATATTGTTGATATTGAGGTATATATCGTATAAATATTTTATAGTCTAATCTAGTTTATATTCTAGTGTTCATCGAATTTCATGTCTTATACATTGCATTTTATCCTCTCTCTTTTTTGTCAGAAAATGAACTCTGTATTGATGGTAAGAAGCAAGGATTGAAGAAAGAGGAGAATAAATAACACCAGAGTGACAAAATGAAAATTAAAGACAGAAAAGAGAATTGGTCTAGTGGTACCTGTAGAGCCAATATCTCGCATAAGACACACATAAATACTGATGATCAAGCCTTCAGAGTTAGTGAATTCACTTTCAATGCCCTGGCAAAACAATCAAAGTTGGTGAATTCACTTGCAATGCCTTAGGAAGACAATGTAATGTTTGAAGTAATGAATCATTATTTCATGTGTAAATTGTACTCCAACTAATATTAAGTTTGAAACTCATATTGTAATACTTGACATTTTATATAATATAATTTATGTGGTTGGAATTATTTATAGTTGCACTAGATGTTACATAGTATTGTAATTAACATGTGTAACTGTATGTTTTCATATTAGATGAACAAGTACAATGTATGACATTTTTATTAAATTTAGTTGCAAAATCATACTAATTAATTTATGTTGATTAATAATGAACACATAAAATCCATCTAAAACAACTAAATTAGTAGCTTATGTTTATTAATGATGAACACAAATAAAATGAATATACTACTAAATTAGTTGCTTATAATGATTGTTAATGAAAGTAAATGAAATGAATATAAACTACTAAAGTAATCATTTATATAATGAATATAAAACTACCAAAAAAAATAAATGACTAATGCAAATAATAAATTTGTGATTACAAATGACTAAATTGTGCATATATATGACTATTAATAGCTAATTTATAGTAGCTTATAACACGACCAAAATTTACTCATATTTATTTGGTCATTAATTGGTTTCAAACAATGACTAAAATTTTCATATGTATGACTATTAGTAGATAATTTATAGTATCTTATAATACGACCAACATTTTTGGTCATATTTCTATAGTCATTAATTTTTTTATCTAGTGATCATTTAGTAATATATTTTGTTGTATAATTAGTCATTAATTGTGGCAATAAATAACCAAATCAATGACTAAATCAATGACCAAGTCAATGACTAAATTAATGACCAAATATACTACTAGACAATAAAATCAATGACCAAATCAATAATCAAATTAATGACTAAATCGATGACCAAATCAATGACTAAATCAATCACCAAATCAATAACTACAATCACATAATCAATGACTAAATTAATTATCAAATATACTAGACAACAAAATTGAGACAACCAATTAATGACTAAGCTAAAAACGACTAAAAGTTTGTCGCATTATAAGATATTGTATATTAGCTACTATTGGTCACCGGCCGAAAAATAGTCTCTTATATGCAAATTTTAGTCATTTTTTTAGTAACTAATTAGTTATTTTTTACTAGTATATTGAGGTTAATTTTTTTATTTAAGTATGTTGTTAATATTGGGATTAATTTTTTTATTTTAATTTTAATTTTTTAGAAAAAAGATGTAGGCTATATCTAATGATTCAGAAAAATCATAGAGTGATCATTTTGGCATGAGGGCATCAACAAAAATTATTGAAGAACTCCTTAATATAAGCAAGTATACTCATATAAAGAGGGAAAGGGGACATGAGGTTTACACATAAGGGTAATATCTACTAATCCTTAAGGAGGTGGAAAATATTTCAAATCTATGAATAATGTTATCAATATTTTAAAATTTATGTATAATGCTATCAATAAACTCAAGCAGTTGTAGGTAGCCCATTGTTTTCGAGGAACTTCACTTAGAGCTCATTAACACACTATTAGATTCTAAACATAGTTCAGTTTAAATTAGTCACTCACATTAGTCATTTCTAGTTGTATTACTTATTATCTAATTGTATATTTTAGCCCAAGATAAGTTAGTCATTTAAGTTAGTCGTTTTTAGTTGGGTCACTTAATTGCTCATTTTTTGTAGTAGTTCACTTGGAAAAGTTGCGGTGACTAACTTTTTTAGTCACTAATTTCTCATTTTCTACTAGTTATACATATCAATTCGAGACCTAAAGATGTCTCGGAATCAATTAAAAATGACTAGCATACATCTAGAGTGACAATTAAAAATGAATAGCATAAATTACTAATTCATATATTTGTTGCACTAGTTAGTTGGTCATATTTTTATTCTTTAACTATAGTGTTTGTTTTCGTTAATCATTTTTTATTTTTTCGCTAATTATGTAGTCATATATTTTAGTCGTGGACTAAATTATTCATTTAATTTAGTTGCTTTTAGTTTATTCACTTATTATTTAGTCATATATTTTATCTCTAGACTAAATTAGCCATTTTTAATTTGGTCACTTAAAATTGCTTAAATTTAGTAGTAATTCACTTGAAATAATTGCGGTGACTAAATTTTTTAGTCACCTAGTCATTAATTTCATCATTTTTTACTAGTGAATTTATGCACTCTCGTACATGTTTAAACTATTTCCACAGTTAAATTAACCATCGTTTACCCTCAACAATTCTTCTTAATTCGTTTTAGTTGCTCCATACGTTCCACACTGTATAGAAAATGAATTGTAATTATGTTCATTGAATGAGTTTTCTAATTCCTTATCATCGGTAATATATTTATAATCTCTCAATATCTTTGAATTTTATTTCATGGCATGACTCTGTCGTCATTAGTTTAATAAATTTTACTGGTATATATATATTCCAATTGATGGATTATACTCTATTAATTCATCACTTACATTCTTGTATATATATATATATATGTATATCATGTATGTATTATAAAACTTTATAACATTCAGAATAATAATGAATACAAGATATTTTATTACTTCTGCTATGAAAGTAACAATTATTTTCTTGATTTCCCACTAATCAAAATGTGTTTATTACACAGGAACTTCTTTTTTCCTGCTTCTATCCCATTCATGGATTTACATTAATTACCTAGCACATGGTATCCATCTAAAACTTAGGTAATTCATATTTTATAATACCAGTTCTTTTACATAATTATAATATCTTTCTCATTTTTTCCCCACTGACGTAGATGTTTACTTTTCTTGTTCACATACAGAAGAGACTTCACTGCATCAACCTTGACGAACAAGGTAATTTCATATTTTTGAATGATATCGATAGTTTTCTATACTCTGTATATTTATCTTAATTTTTCTATTAGATATAAATCTAACAATTGCTTATGTGGATTTTTTATACAACTATTGCACATCTCGTAATTTATAACACAACTACTTGTGCCTCCTTTCTCAAAAACATTGACAATTAATTTGGTTATGTCTATTTATAGGTTGGTCGCTATCATTCACAAAATTCAGTCCACCGAATTCAAGGATATTTATTCATGTATACAATGTGTAATTAATACCAAGAACATTTGACTTTCAGCCAATATAATTGTGACAGTATTTGATGACATTTTCTATAACTATTAATACGTAATTCTATTCTAATTGAATTAATGAAAGTTCATCCTTGTAATAAGTTTATACATGTTTTCCAGATTTTTATAGTGTTTCAACTCATGTATAAGTTAGGCATAATTCATAATTGATGTTATGTTTACAATTGTGTTATCCAGATAGTACTTCAATAGGTAAAATAATATTATATTTCTTATTTCAGCATAAGCAGTAAATTGATTGTTATATTTTATGTACAGTATGATTTTTTATACATATTTTGTATAAAATATTTCCTTCTTGATTTAATAATAAATCCCAATGTATATATATCTATATTTCTTCATGGTTTACAGAAATAAATAAATTATGTATCATATTTCCATTAACATATTTAGAATATTTTCCACCCCTAATGATATATTTTATTCTTGTAATATATTAATTCTTACTAACCTAACAACATATTTAAACCCTTATAATTGAGTTTATACATTTTGCATGTTGCTTAACTAATTTAATTAGTCTATGCAACTATACAGAACTATAACTATACCTACTATAGTTATGTTTATGTTAATACATCAGACAATTCACTCTTAATAATAAAATAATTTATTATACAGATTAATAATTCAGAAGATATACTTTTTACCTCATATTCTTAATTCAAGTACAATTACTCGTATTCTATCATCGTCATCATAACAACATAATAACAAAACAGAATTTAATAACTTTGCATACCCATTATGGTAAAGACTATTTTCCACCGAACCTTGAGCTTTCATCCACACCTTCCCCCTCCCACCCCTCCCCCCCCGCCTGAGCAAAGACCAATTCCTCCAAGTTGTAGATAACCTCTTGTCTACCTAGGAATGGCTTATTTAAGCCTTCTTTCCCTTCAAAATATTCCCATAACTGTGTCCAGTTAAATCAGGATGATGTTTTCCTTTAGCCTAGGCTTTAATTTTGTTTTTTCCACAAAAGCTCTTTAAAACTAGCTTTTTCCTCTTTCTAGTTTTATTCACCTATTATCAGTAACTACCCACTTTACTAACGTATATTTTAGATTTGTATCTCCAATCTAATATATTTTATTTATTTTATTTTCTCCAAGGATTTTTGGAGATTTTGGGAAAGTCTTTGCATTTAGTTCCATCCTCATGGACTTGAAATCTTGGTCTTCAATTTACTCTAGTCTTTGCACAATAAATAAAATTCCACGTTTATTAATTAAAAAGAATAATATGTCCACTCATATAGTTTTCCTTTAGGTCCACTTAACCTTTAGGATTTTCAACTATCTAAATAAAAGCAGTAAGATAGGGATATTACATATTCCCCATTTAAAACAAAACATTGTCCTCAGTGTTTCAAAATATCAGTTCACTTCTCAAACAGTGATGGATATTTCTCTTTCATTTTCTCTTCTCACTCCCAAGTAGATTCCTCAGGTTTAAAGTTCCTCCACTATAATTTCACCCTAGCTACGGTACTATTTCGGACCTTAATTTCTTCCCATGCCAGTATACGAAGGGGCTCTGGAAGAAATTCCCCTTCGATTTCTACTTGTATCACAGTCCAATCAATTACATGAGTAGGATCGTGTACATAATTTTTCAATGAGGAAACATGAAAAACATTGTGAACCTTAATACGACTAGGTAGAGCCAATTTATAAGCTATTGGCCCCACTCTATCTAGAACTTTAAATGGTCCACAGTAGTGTGGTACTAACTTACCACTGCTACGAGTATATAATGTACTTTTTTTAGGCTTAATCCTCAAATAAACATGTCTCTCACTTTGAATTATCTATGAATTCTCTTTTTGTCAACATAGCCCTTCTGTCGATCTTGAGTTGTTTTAATATTTTGTTGAATTTTCTTCACAGTTCTTTCCATCTCCTGCAAGGCATTAGGTCCAAGAATTAAATTATCTTCTGGTTGACTCCAACTAAGCAGTGTGTGGCATTTTCTGCCATATAATGCTTCAAAAGGACTCATCTTAATTGAAGCTTGATAATTATTATTATATGAAAATTCTGTTAGATGTAGAAAATCTTCCCATCTTGTAGGTTTGTCTATCACATACATGCGCAGCATGTCTTCTAAAATCTGGTTGGTTCTTTCAGTTTTCCCATTTGTTTGAGGATGTTATGCGGTACTAGAGTTCAATTTGGTACCCATTACTTCAAACAGATTTTTCCAAAAGGCTGCAGTAAATTTTTCATCTCTATCAGATATAATATTTTTTGGAATTCCATGTAATTTTACGATTTCTTTCATGAATACATTAACTACTTGATTTGTGCCAAAAGTAGATTGCATTGGTAAAAAGTGTGTTTCATTAGTTAATGTTTCTACAACCACCATTATAGAGTCATGTTGATACTTAGTTCTAGGAAATCCAGTAATGAAATCTATGAAAACCACTTCCCACTTCCATTCTGGAATAGGTAGAGGGTTCAGTAATCCTACCGGATGTTGATGTTCCACTTTTACTTGTTGACATTCTAAACACCTAGCTAGATAATCAGCAACATCTTCTTTCATACCTGGCCAAAACATGTTCTTCCTCAATGCCAAAATCATTTTTTGATAACCAGGATGACCTGCATAAGGTATTTTATGATACTCATCTAAAATTTCCTGTTTTTAAATATGTCACATTTGGAATATACAATCTTCGTTTATAATAAATCAGTCCCTTCTGGTTTTTAGTATATCCCACAACTTAAGTTTTATGCAATTTCTCTTGCAATTTCACATATTGTTGGTCCTCCATCAGCACTCCATGTATCAGTTCTTCTATTTCAAATTTCACACTACTTCCTTCATTGGTCAAAATTTTATGAGCATTCCTACTCAAAGCAACATCAATATTATTTTATTTTCCTTTAATGTGTTTGATTTCCATATCGAACTCACTAAGGAAAGATAAATATCTATCTTGTCTAGCATTTAAATATGGTTGAGTAAACAAGTATTTCAGAATTATGTGATCTGTAATTAGTATGAACTTCTTTCCCAGCAGATAATGTCTCCACTTTTTCAATGCATGTATCACAACAGCTAGTTCTAAGTCATTTACGGTATAATTATTTTCATGTTTCTTCAATTTTCTTGACTCATATGCTATGACTGAATTATCTTGCAGCAACACTCCTCCTAACCCTTCTACACATGCATCTGTACATACTAAAAATTATTTGTTTGGATCAGAAATCTTCGATATGGGGGAAGTTGTTAATTTCATTTCTAATTAATCAAAACTACTTTGACACTTTTTTATCCATTAAAACTTCACTCCTTTTTTCTGTAAGGAAGTAATAGGATAGGCTAAGGCTGAAAATCCTTCCAAAAACCTATGGTAGTATCCAGCAATAGCTATAAAGGATCGTATGGCTGGGACATCAATAGGTACAGACCAATCCATTATTGCTTTTATTTTGTCTGGGTCTACTACTAAGCCATCCTTTGAAATCACATGACCCAAATACTGAATTTTATCCTTGTAAAATTCACATTCGTTGATTTTTGCATATAACTTATGTTCTCTAAGGGTTGGTAGGACTATTCTGAGATGTTCTCTGTGTTCTTCTTCATTTTTGGATTACACCAAAATGTCACCAATGAACACTAGTACAAACTTGTCTAGATACTTGTGCAGTACACTTTTCATTAAACACATGAATGTAGCAGGTGCATTAGTAAGTCCAACTGGTAGGACTACAAAGTCATAGTGTCCATAGCTAGTCCCGAATGATGTTTTATTGATGTCCTCATACTTAATTCTGAGTTGGTGATATCTTGTTCTTAAATCAATCTTTAAGAATATAGTGGCTCCTCTCACTTGATCAAATAAGTCATCTATTCTTGGCAGAGGATATATATTCTTAATGGTCAGTTTATTCAGTTGTCTATAATCTATACACATTCTAAATGTGCCATCCTTATTTTTAACAAATAGTACTGGTGCTCCCCAAGGAGACACACTTGGTCGAATGTACCCTCTATCTAATAACTCTTACAATTGTAGTTTCAGCTCTAGTAATTCATGAGTACTCATTCTATAGGGTGCTCTAGAGACATTTGTAGCTCCTGGTACTAGTTCAATTGAGAAATCAATTTCTCTTTTAGGGAGTAGATGGGGGATTTCCTCTGGAAATACATCTTTGAACTCTCTGATTACTGGTAAATTTTCTACAACTTCTTTTATATTTTTTTGTCCCAATAATTCCACTTGTACAACATACACTTGACAGCCCTTTCTTGCTATTCTTTTTAGCTATAATGCAGAAATTTGTCTGATTGATATTGGTCTCGGTTTTCCTTTCACTATCACAGCTCTTCCCTCACCATCTATACAATGAACTGTTTTATCTAAGCAATTTACTATTGCTTTCTCCTTCTCTAATTAGTCCATTCCCACTAACAATTCATATGATCCTAGAGGAAAAATATTTAGACGAATTTCAATTTCATACGCATTTAATTTTATAGCAGGTTTTGGAAGTTTATGGGTCACTTTATTTTTTTCCTGTAGCTAACTACACTAACCATGCTTGCTGAAATTTTTCTGATTTTAACTTGCACTTTTCCACCATCTATGGACTGACATAACTTACATTTTCTCCTAGATTTATCAAAACTGAAACAGGTTGTTCAATAATCATACCTTCGATTTCTATCATGGTTGATTGGGGTTGAGCCTGGAAATATTCAAGTGCAGCACCGATCTTAGGAATGTTTCAAGCAATATCATTCACAGTAGTTGCCTCTCATATCACTTGAATTTTCTGAACTATTCTTTGAGGACAGTCACGTAACAGGTGGGGTTCTCCACATCCCCAGCACTTTAGTGGTTCTTTCATTTTTACAGCCCTTGCCTTTTGTTGTTTTCATCCATATATTTAGACCCAGTTTGTGACTGTGCTAGTTGGTTTTCTCCAATTTTATTAAATTTCTTCCTTTGATGGTTTTTCCCAAAAAAATTCAAATCAACTGGTTTTACTCTTTTTAGATTTGAGTTGCCCTTCCCCTTCTCTCTGTTTTGCCAAATTTTTAGCTGATTATTTCTACCTTTGAACTGCTGATAACACAGTATTTCTATACGAACAACTTCATCCATTGTCTTTGGATTGTCAAATTCGATTCTCTATTTATAGATAGTAGGTAGTCAGTTTAAAAATCGATGTACTTTCACCTTTTCCTCTCTGATATAAGGCACATAGCTAAGAAATTTAGTGAATTTGGTAACAAAGTCATCAATTTTGAGCTGTCCCAATCTCAGCTCATGGAATTCTTTGGCTTTATCATTGTAATATCTCTCATTTAGGTATCTAGACTTAAATTTAGTTTGAAAGTCTTCTCAGGTAACATTTTTTTCATCCAACACATGTACAATTTTTTTTCTTCCCACCAAAGGGTAACTTTACCCTGCAGTTGGTAAATTTCCAGTATGTCTTTCAGGTTACTTCTGTATTCATATACTTGAAATTATTTAACTATGTTCAAAATCCAAACTTCTGCATCCTCCTCCTTTTCAACATCAAAAGTGGGAGGTTTGATTTTCCGGAATTCTCCTTGCAATTCCTTTTTCATTCTGGAATGATGCCCAGATGCTTCCCCACCCTCATATCCTTCTGATTTGGTTTCAAATTATTTCCTCTTTTTCCCATGATCTTCTCTTTCGTGACTAGACCTTGAGGTTAACTCTTTGATCAACCTCTCTTGCTCTTCACTAGCTTGCAATGATCATTCATTTCTTTTTCTCAGCTGAACATTTCTCGTTGCATATCTCTTATCATGTCTAGAAATTGAGCATTTTTATCTGTTGTATTTCCTCCACCTATTTCCTCCACCTCTCGGATCCACATACAGCCCTCGTTCATCACTCATAATAGCAACTTTACTTTTTCTGCACTTAAATCATTGTACACAGAAATAAATTAGTGCATCATATTCTAAAAAAATAAATAATTTACAGTAGCATAATTTTGGGGTTTTTTTTGTGTGGGGGCAAATAGGCCCATTGTTTTCAACATGGGTTCTGATACCATTTGTAACAACTCTACTTACTAATTTTTCTTTTTTAATCTTGTACTGCCCTTGTCGTCATTGAATTAATTTAATTCTGACACTTTACTACCTCTTATAGTATTTCATTAAATGTTTTAATTTTTGTCGTTAGCCTATTCATTACGACATAATTATTTCCTGAACTATGCCTATACTGACATCCATATGAATAGAATCGTATTCAGAAAATTCTTCCTTTAATGTATTTCTCCTTTTTCCTCGCCTTCAAGGCATTCATACATTTATCTTAATGTATATGAAAACATGCCTTTATAATAGTTTTTATTACTATTATTTTATTCATTTTTGTATAACTCCCACAACTCTACCACTTATATTTATATCTTTGGAGTTAGTTTACTTTCATAAACATTACCTATTAGACATGTATCATTACATTCTAATTCAACTTACTCTTAATTCCCTATGTTCTACCATAGGTCTACAATTTCGTAATATAATGAGGAAATCTACATCTTATTACATACGATCTATTTTTATTATCTCGGGTCTTAAATAATATTACCATTATGCCTCAACATACTTAAATGGATTTTGCTTTGACTTGTAAGCATAATCATTATGAAGGTTTCCCTTCTAGGCCATGTCCACCCTAACTAGTTTTTAACCATAATTAATTTATCACTATTATGGAATTTGCACTATATATAAAGTCCCTTACCATGTTCGTTGACACTTTTCCAACACAGAATTTATCATAGAATTTTTTATTTTTATGATTAACATATAATATTTGAATGGTTATACGACATTCTGCAATTTAATGTGTTTCCAGACTTCCACCATACCTCTATGGATTTTTTCTTATCACCCATTAATGTGTTAAGACAGCATACTATGAAAATCTTAATTTTTTATTATCTCGAGGTTTCCATTTATTAATGGGAGGTACTACGTCTTCTTTGGTCACATGGCCCTATTAATTTTGTTGACAGGTGGAGTTCGGATCTCTCGTCCCTTCGACGATTGATACTTACTCGTACATCTTCCTACCATCAATATTTTTTAGGGTTTATTGTAATTTGTTTCACTTGGTTTCATTTTCATTTATCAAGTTTCATATGAGGGTTTCAGCTCTGGTTCTTTACTGTAACGATTATGGCTTCCATCTGCCATTATTTTCCTCACGACAATACTTATAGATACAGGTTAACATATTCCCCTCTTTATGATTCTCAATCATTCTTATAAATTATCAAATCTATTTAGAGAGTTCATTTTTTTTCGCTTGATAATTTCTAAGTTAATCTGGCACTTCACTCAGGAACTTACTCTGCATTTTTCTTTTATTTTGAGGAATAGTGGAGTTCCTTTCTGCCTTTACACTGAATGATATGAAAGGTTTCTAGCACGAAATGCTCACGGTGAAGTCTTGAGGTAATACTAGTTCACAATATCCACGTAAATTGTATATCCCTCTATCAGTGGCTACATCTCCCTATTTATGTTATAATTTCCAGTTTCCTTGCATTTTATATCATTCATGTTCTGGTAATGTTGTGCTTTACTTGTTAATATAATTTTGGTTTCGAGAGGGTATAACGATTTCATTGTGCAAAACGTTTTAACATTTTTCCCTCAAATTCATACTCTTCTACGAGGTTATGATTTTGTCACATTTGGTTTTTAGTTGTATTCATTTTCTTTTCCAGAGATTACGGACTTCATTTCTAACTCTCTTTCTATAACCTACCATTCTAAATCCAAGCTTTGTTTCGATTCCATATGGATTTTGTAATCGGTTTATGTATGCTTTGGTGTTAATAGGTAGCCTTCATAATTAACCTTCCAGCATTTTCCCTTGTTATACTCCTTATGTGATATGATATTGAATACGTTGTGCTCTGGATTCTACTATGGTTTCATATTTAAATAACTATTCCTCTCTGCAATACTTTAAGGATATTATCCAATTTTTCCATTTACTCAAACGTAGTTGAACTTATGCACTCTCGTACATGTTTAAACTATTTCCAAAATTAAATTAACCATCATTTACCCTAAACGATTTTGGTTAATTCACTTTTGATGCTCCAGACAACCCACAGTGTATGGAAAACGAATTGTAATTATGTTCATTGAATGAGTTTTCTAATTCCTTAATGTTGGTAATATATTTATTTCATGGCATGACTTTGCCTTCGTTAGTTTAATAAAGTTGACTTGTATATATATTCCAATTGATGGACTTTACTCTATTTATTCATCACTTAGATTCTTGTGTGTGTGTGTGTATATATATTATGTTTGTATATAAAACTTTATAACATTCATAATATTAATGAATACAAGATATGTGATTACTTATGTTATGAAAGTAATAATTATTTTCTTTATTTCCCACTAATCAAAGTGTGTTTATTACACAGGAACTCCTCTTTTCCTGCTTTGGTCCCGTTCATGGATTTACATTAATTACCCAACACATGGTTTCCACCTAAAAATTAGCTAATTCATATTTTATTATTCCAATTCTTTTACATAATTATAATATCTTTCTCATTTTTTCCCCGCTGACATAGATGTTTACTTTTCTTGTTCACATACAAAAGAGACTTCACTGCATCAACCTTGACGGACAAGGTAATTTCATATGTTTGAATGATTTAGATAGTCTTCTATATTGTGTATATTTAACTTAATTTTGTTATTAGATATAAATCTAACAATTGTTTATGTAGATTTTTTATACAGGTATTGCACATCTCGTAATTTACAACACAACTACTTGTGCTTTCTTTCTCAAAAGCATTGGCAATTAATTTGGTTCCATCTATTTATAGGTTGGTCGCTATCATTCACAGAATTCAATCTGTTGAATTAAAGGATATTTATTCATTTATACAATGTGTAATAAATACCAAGAACATTTGACTTTCAGTCAATATAATTGTGATAGTATTTGATGACATTTTCTATAACTTTTAATACATAATTATGTTCTTATTGAACTGATGAAATTTCATCCTTATAATAAGTTTATACATGTTTTCAAGTTTCTTATAGTCTTTCAACTACATGTATAAGTTATTCATAATTCCCATTTGATGTTATGTTTACAGTTGTACTATCCACATAGTACTTCAATATGTAAAATAATAGTACATTTCTTATTTCAGCATAAGAAGTAAATTGATTGTTATATTTTATGTACAGTATGAGTTATTATACATAGTTTGTTCAAAATATTTTCTTCTTGATTTAATAATAAATCCTGTTGTATATATATCTCTATTTCTTCATTGTTTATAGAAATAAATAAATTATGTGTCATCTTTCCATTAACATCTTTAGAATATTTTCCACTCCTAATGATGTATTTTATGCATATAATATATTAATTCTTACAAACCTAATAGAAGATTTAAACCCTTATAATTGGGTTTAGACATTCTACCTGTTGGTTAACTAATTTAACTAGTCTATGTAACTATACAGAACTATAACTATACCTGCTATAGTTATGTTTATATTAAATACATTAGACACTTCACTCTTAGTAACAAAATAATTTATTATACAGATTAATAATTTAGAAGATATACTTTTTCCCTCATCTTCCTAATTCAAACACAATTACTCTCATTCAATCATCATCATCATAACAACATAATACAAGAAAAAATTTAATAACTGTGTATACAAATTCTGGTAAAGACTATTTTCCACCCAACCTTGAGCTTTCATCCACAGCTCCCCCCAAGCAGAAACCAATTCCTCCAAGGTGTAGACAACCTCTTGTCTACTAAGGAATGGCTTATTTAAGCCTACTTTCCCTTCATCATGTTTCCATAACTGCGTCGAGTTAAATCTGGATTTTGTTTTAATTTAGCCTAGGATTTACATTTTCTTTTTCCACCAAAACTCTTTAAACTAGCTTTTTCCTCTTTCTAGTTTTATTTTACCTCTTCTCAGTAAATTTCCACTTTACTGAGATATATTTTAGATTTTTATCTCCAATATAATATATTTTATTTATTTTATTTTCTCCAAGGATTTTTAGAGATTTCGGGAAAGTATTTGGATTTAGTTCCATCCTCATGGACTTGAAATCTTGGTCTCCAATTTTCTCTAGACTTTGCACAATAAATGAAATTCCACATTTATTAATTAAAAAAAATAGTATGTCCACACATATAGTTTTCCTTTAGGTCCACTTAACCTTTAGGATTTTCAATTGTGGGATATTACATAACTAGGACTTGTTATTTCATGTGTGTATGACTCTAATAACTAAGCCTTATTATTTCATGTGAACTATAAATTAGTTATACAAAACGTGACAGCCTTTAATTTTGTGGTATTCAAATAGATAGGATTATCCTATTTGTGGTTAAATTAATTCTACAAATGTTAATACAGAATCAATAGAAAAAAAGTTTCTATTAAATATTGGCAAGATTTAGGTGATGCATGTAAGTTTAATATTGAACTAATTCCATGGAAACTACTAGCAATGATAAAACTCACGACGTTGAAGCCTTAGACAGTGATTTCTCTACCTCTTTAAATCTCAGACAATAAGACCATATGGTAGGACTCCCAATCTCTCTACCTCTTTAAATCAACTAAAGAGCTTAATGATGAGCACTAACATGTTTCTATCTGTTCACTTCACTCTCCTTGCCAACATTGAGGGCTTGGGGATTGGAGTACAATGTGTTTTTGTAGCACACTCTACAGACAGAGGGGTTATCTCTCATTAAGGTTTCATGGAAAGAAACACACTCAATATTAATATTAAAAATACCACACAATATTAATATTTTTAAAATTAAACACCCCAAAAAAATCATTTCCTTCTCACCAAAATTATTTATATCGAGACATACCACTGCATAGAATAGAAAATCAAAATTCAATCATCTCCTACGTCAGATAAGCACATGGGAATAAAAATAATAATATCATAAAACTTACCAAAACAAACATGTCTCTCATGTGCAAGCGTTCAAGATGAGGGTGTCTTTGGAACAAGTTGAGAATAGAAACCTTTATTTCTTTTTCCCCTTCCAGCAACAACAATGACGAAAAATATAGATTTCAATCTCCTTTAGTAATTTTGAGTGTCCCCACTATGTCCAAAATTTCCCCTGCCCAGAAATTGTAAGCTTCGCCTTTGCTCTAGTTCAACCACGAGCCTTCGCTCCAATTTAACCACAATTCTTTGATCGCTTTACTTTCACCATTGTGTTTGAGGTGTGGCACCGCCCAAGAAAGCTCCTGAAACAAAAACACATTGACTCTCACATCCTTTATGGGCTTTAAGAGAGATAACGTAAGATATCTAAGCTTGGGATGGTAATATTTGGCAACCTGTAACACCCCCAATTCATGTGATTGCATTTTAAAGTTAGATACCTGAACTTTAAATCCTAAGGGGAGTGGACCCCAAAGGATAATTATTTTGTGAATGTAATTAAACATTTAAATGAGGAAATGAATAAATTATTGTGGTGCAGATTGACCAAAATGAGATGATGAGATCACTTGCTAAATCTGTGAGGATGGATGAGGCAAATATTTCCCCACAGCCTTTCAAAAATCCTTGAAAGACAGTAAGTTTTAAATTTAGATTTTTGAGGAAAAATCTGAATTTCCCCAATGATGATGAAAGTAGTTGGGAAGAGGTAAAAAGCTGGAAAAGCTGAGGAAAAGCATAAAACAGCTTTAAAGAATCCCTAAATTGGGAAGCCTAGGCAAACAGGAAGAAAAGCATCTTGAGATTCTGGACGTAGAATTAGAAACATGCTTTGGGGAACAATAGCTTAAATAAGCTGCTCTTGTACAGATTAGGGGTTGATCTGTTCCAGGAGGTGATCTTACCTCGGGGGTGAGTTGTGGGAGACAGAAGAACTCTAAGGTTGGGAGGTTGGTCTACTGCACGAGTGGTATGTCTCTGAGTTAAATTGTCTTCCTGTTTATTATGGCATGAATTGGCTACATATAAGAACAAAATTTGTCTCTAAGGTATTAAATTTTAGTAGTCTACATTTAACAGAACTTAATCATCAGGCAGTAACCTGATAATTTTGTATAGTTGTAGAGGAAGATACTGTAAAGTAGAATTCCATAGAAAGTCTAAACCAAGATTGGCTTAAATCTGAGGAAAACTTGTTCTTTCAGGAAAAAGTTGTGAAATTGATTTAATCTGCTTCTGTTTCCTAGCATAATTTTTATATAGCTACAAGAGAGACAGAAATTGAATTCACTGTAGTATATTGGATTAACATCAGGAAATGAATTAAAATTTATACTGTGTATGAAAGCACGGAATGAGAGACTTTATAAACTGACCTCAGGGTCAGCTAACCATTCCATTATAATTCTAGAAAATTAAATGTTCTAAATCAACAAGGTTGTATATAAGCCACACTTAGTCTAGTGGAGAAAAGGAGTAAATATTTATAAAAAAAGAACAAAAGAGTTATCAGAGACAATGGCCTCATGAAACTACTCTAATATTATAGCACTGAAAATGATTACATAGAGTGCAGAAATTATGATTAAACAGTTGGGAGGTATAGGAGCAAAGAGTAAATTATTTTCAACAGTATATAACAGTAACATATATGTGACCACTATTTCCCTTGAACAAGAGTAAAAAGGGAATGAATTCCAATCCCATAACCAGCTCTACAGAAACACCTACCACCAAACACATAGGTAGACAAGAGCTGTATATAGATATAAGTAAATGGGAAGAAACTGGCAAATAGAAATATATATATACAACTTTGGAAAATAGAAGAATATAAATTCTAGAATTTTATACATATTAACCATATGTTTATAAATGAGAATGGACTCATAATTCCCCGCATGCCATTCATATGTCTAGACAGATAATGGTAAAACAAGTTCAATGTAACCATGAACAGAGGAAACTGTAATTATGATACAAGTACCAGAGTGGAGATTTCCACCCGCAGACAAGAATAAACGAAGTACATCAGAAGAAGAGATAAAAATCACATATAACTATCTGGAAATTCTGATGAATGCAACTAAGAAATCTGGAACAACATTAGTATTACCGAGAACCAAATATTGTTTAGACGAGCAAACTAAACAAAGCAAAATTCCATGGTATGAAATCATACACACGATTCATACAGTCCATGTACATTTATACTGTGGCATAGTATATTGAATTCGACCTACGACAATAGGGAATACATATATGTCCAAAAATATCAAAATACATGCTGAGCCTATCAGGCTGGGGTATAAAACTCACAACCCCTATCTCAACAGAACAAATTTAAATGAGCGCCATCTAGGAGTGACAACGATAACAAGAAAAAAAAAACAAAACCATGACTCTGATAGAGTCTCGTTCCTCAAGGAACACTGCGCAACTTCACAAGAGAACAATGTTTCGACGCCCACAAAACAACGCAACAGAAGAGGGGAAGTAATCCCATAAGTATACCGACCTGGACGGCCAAGAGACCGATGTTAGCATCCATAACGATTGAAAGGGTTACTAACTGCTTTCATAAGCATGCAAGAGCTCTCTGGTTACCTGTAGAAAACAAATTCAAACCCAAAATGGGAATTAGCCATTTGCGCCATCATGGGGAAACAAGTGAATGAAGAAAATACTCATGGTGTTAAAAACACTACCTGTGAAATGCAAATCTCAGATGCGCCGAGCCCTGGAATCGAAAATTAAACAGAGAGGGATTAATACGAAACACCCTCGAATATAATATGGAGGAATCAACAATTATATGCAGAGACGGGACGAACAAGACCCCACCTCATAAAGCTCCACTGAACAGTAGACGTCCGCCTGAAGAGATGCGAAGCACGCTACACAGGAGGCATAAAAAAAATTAGTCTCATTTTATGAAATCGCCAGAGTAGGGTCGACGATAACCCTGAAAATGGAAACCAACCACACTTTGCGCTGAGAGTATAACTTGAAAATCATAAAACAAGATGCATTCACCTTACTGATGATTGAATATATACTCAGAACCGGCGTATGGCCAGTTACGAGCAACTTTCTGAATCATTCAAACCTACAATAGGAAAAAAATGAGCGCGGAGGTAATTACCTGACATCGTGTTGGTGAAACAGGGGCGCCATAATTCTTCTCTGCAACGGAGAATCGCGAACCCTCGGCAGAAGTAGAATTGTGCAGACGCAGAGGAGCACAAAAAATTGATGAACGCGGAAAACCGACTTAACTCTACACCTAGGGCTTATATAATTCTTTGAAAACCACCTGAACCCTAACCGGAATTGATTGCCATCGTCCACTTGGCAGAATCGTAGAAGCTAAGTCACGGATCGAAGGGTAGCAGTGGAGAGTTAAGACCGTCGTATAACATTAATGGGGGTGGATCCGAATTGAATTCATATGTCCTGTGCATATACCGGCATGAGTGTTGTACACCACGTAGGCCGAGCATGCCAGCGACGTGGATGCACCATGTAAGAAAACAAAGGGGTATGGAGAACCACATAAACCATACAATACTCATTTAATTATCATGACGCTTGACGTGGATAAAAAATTCACCGCGGCGATGCACAGAGAAACCCAAATCAATTGTGACTATACGCTCTACGTGCAGAATGATCCCAATGCCCAGTACCATATCTTAAATCGATTAAAAATATTATGTACAATGATGGGTGGTCATATCAACCCAGGCGTATATACATGTTAATGCCAAACGCATGAAAAAGTCAATTCATAATATTATGTACATCGAATTATATGAAAAATCGATACCCCAAAGTCTATACCAATATACATGGCGCAAAAATCGTAGCTATGGATAGTGGAAGGGTCGAAAATGCCTTGGGCAAAGGCTCATTCAAATCATGTTATATAATACATGTTCATGGTCCATATGTTTGATTTTAGATTCAATAATTAAATGAGATATGTGACCATTAAGTCAAAGGTGAGTTCTCGAGGTTATGCGAGACCTGTATAAAGAATAAAGTCATATAAAATTATCCTCGCACTTGGAGTAAAAACAACATAAGGTAAGAAGTAGTGGTAGAAGGTTTACTTGCGACATGATGTGATGATGAAAAGTATCATGGTGAAAAGATTTGAAATGTCATAATAAACCTATGCTTAAAAGCCTGAATTCGTGAAGGAAAAAAAAAATTCTGTGTGAAATTTGGAGGTGTGACAAATGGTATCAGAGCCCAAGTTATAAAACTGGGCTGGTGACATTGTGCTCACAATTGCTGTGTACTCACTGTGTAATTTTATTGCTGTAACAAAAGGTTGTTTTTTTGTTGTTATTTTCGTTTCACTGACCTGTGCTATGTAGTGTACAGTGGGCAGTGGGGTGATACAATGGAAGAAGGTGGAGAAATTTATGTAGATCTGCGTGGTGAGCCAGATCCCAATGCGGCCATGATGGCTATGTTGCAAAATTTGCAACAAGAATTGGCTGAGATAAAAAGCCAGAATGACAGATTGTCATTAGCCAGTGAGGAGCAGGAAAAGCTCAGCAGGGAATTAACCTCACGGAACAGCCAAGAAGGCGAAGGTTCCGGAAAGAGGAAAACTGATGAATCTGATGAGGAAGATGTTATTAGGCATCAGAATAAGCAGAAAAAGGAATTACAAGGGGAATTCCGAAAAATCAAACCTCCCTCCTATGATGGGGAGAAGGAGGAAGATGTTGAAGCCTGGTTGCTGAATATGATTAAGTATTTCCAGGTTTATGAATATGAAAGCAATCTGAAGGCCAGATTAGCTGTTTACCAGCTACAAGGTAAGGCTACCTTATGGTGGGAGGAGACAAAGATGGTGCATGCCATAGATGAAAAGACAGTTACTTGGGAAGATTTCCAGGCTAAATTCAAGAATCGCTACTTGAATGAGCGGTACTATGATGACAAAGCAAAATAATTTCATGAGCTTAGATTGGGACAGCTCACTATCGATGAGTTTGTTACTAAATTTACCAATCTATTAAGATATGTACCTTACATAAGGGAAGAAAAGGCAAAGGTACAGAGGTTTCTGAATTGTTTGCCTGCGGTATACAAAGAGAAAAATGAGTTTGACAACCCAAAAACAATGGTCGAAGCTGTTAGAAAAGCTAGATTGTGTTACCAACAGTTCAAAGGAAAAACTGATCAAGGGAAAAGTTGGGTAAATAAGAATGAATTCAAAGGGAGAAAACAGAAACCAGCCTATCTGAAGAATTTTGGCAGAGATCATCAGCGGAAAAGGTTTAGTAAACCCAAAGAAAGTCAAACTGCACAGTCTCAAGTGGCTTCAAAACCAATAGATGGAGACAGTAAAAAGGAGGGGACAGTCAGAATGAAGGAGCCCTTGAAATGTTGGGGCTGTGGAGAACCCCATCTTTTGAGGGACTGCCCTCATCGAAACATTCATATGCTCATGAGGGATCGGGAAGTGACAACAGTAAATGATATAGCCAGAAACATACCAACTATCAGTGCAGCCCTGGAAAATCGGCAAGCAGAACATCAAGCAACCATGGTGGAAATGGAGGGTAAGATTTTTGACCTACCTGTTACTGTTCTGATTGATCCAGGTGCTTCTTTGAGTTACATTAGTCCAAAGATTGTAGAAAAATGTAACTTAAAAACTGAAAAATTTCAACAGTCATGGTTGGTACAGCTGGCCACTGGAACAAAAAGAAAGGTAACACATAAACTGCCCAGAACAGAAATCCAATTAAATGAGTTTCGAATAGAAGTGAATTTGAACATTCTACCCTTAGGGTCATATGATCTATTGATAGGAATGGACTGGCTGGAAAAGAAGAAAGATTTGATGAATTGCTGGGATAAGACTTTGCATTGTGTAGATGAGGAAGGGAAAATTTTTATTCTCAAAGGGAAATTAAAACCTATTTCTGTAAGACAAGTTTCAGCATTGCAATTAAAAAGAACAGCTAGAAAAGGACACCAATTTTATGGAGTGCATGTGGAAGAAACAGAACAGAAAACTGAAGAAGAATTACTGGATGCTGTACCAGTAATAAGAGAATTCAAGGAAGTTTTTCCAAAGGAAATCCCTCATCTTCCCCCCAAAAGAGAGATTGACTTCTCAATCGATCTGGTGCCGGGAGCAACACCTGTTTCACGAGCACCTTATTGAATGAGTCCTCCTGAACTTATGGAACTGAAAATGCAATTGCAAGAACTGCTAGATAAAGGGTATATCAGACCGAGTGTGTCTCCTTGGGGAGCACCAGTGCTGTTCGTGAAAAAGAAAAGATGGAACTTTCAGGATGTGCATTGATTATCGGCAACTGAATAACTTGACCATTAAAAATAGATATCCTTTGCCTAGAATTGATGATCTTTTTGATCAAGTGAGAGGAGCTTCAGTATTCTCGAAAATTGACTTAAGAACTGGTTACCACCAGCTTAGAATTAAAGAGGAAGACATCAGCAAAACAACCTTTCGAACCAGGTATGGCCACTACGAATTTGTAGTCCTACCTTTTGGTTTGACAAACGCCCCTGCCACATTCATGTGCCTAATGAATAGTGTGTTAAACAAGTATTTGGATAAATTTGTCCTTGTGTTCATAGATGATATTTTAGTTTACTCAAATAGTGAGGAGGAACACAAAGAACACCTGAGGATAGTATTGCAAACTCTAAAGGAAAATCAGCTATACGCTAAATTTAGCAAATGTGAGTTCTATAAGGACAAGATCCAATACTTGGGTCATATTATTTCTGAACAAGGCCTTGCTGTTGATCCGGAGAAGATAAAGGCTATAAAAGAATGGCCAGTACCCGCTGATGTTTCAGCAGTTAGATCATTCATGGGGATTGCCGGCTATTATCGCAGATTTGTGGAGAGATTTTCTGTCATAGCACATCCCATCACTTCCTTACAAAGGAAAGGTGTCAAGTTTGAATGGACTGAAAAATGCCAAAACAGTTTCGACCAATTAAAACTGAAACTTACTACAGCCCCTATACTGAAGATTGCAGATCCTGATAAGGAATTTGTGGTATGTACGGATTCATGTAGAGAAGGATTGGGAGGAGTTCTTTTGCAGGAAAATTCAGTGATTGCCTATGAATCCAAGAAACTGAAGATACACGAACAGAATTATAGTGCCTATGATTTAGAATTAGCAGCTGTTATTCATGCTTTGAAAATGTGGCGGCACTATCTTCTTGGAAAAAAATTTACATTGATGACTGATCATATTAGTCTCAAATATTTCTTTTCCCAAACTGATTTGAATGCCAGACAAGCCAGATGGCTGTCCTTTTTAAGTGATTTTGACATGGACATAAAACATATTAGAGGGAAGGAAAATAAATTTGTTGATGCATTGAGCAGAAATGCTTGTCAGAATATCAATAATATTGGAAGTAGTGCTCAGATTGATGTAGAAGAATTGGTGAATAAGGTAGCAAACCAAGACCCAAATTATGAAACACTTCTGGTGCAATTACAAAAAAAGGAGAAAACTAATTTCACTCAAAACCAAAAAGGGCTGATCTGTTATAAAAACAGATTGTATATTCCCAATGTAGAGTCCTTAAAAAGAGAAATTCTGGATGAGTATCACAAACAACCTTATGCAGGACATCCAGGATATCAGAAAATGTTAACAGCCCTGAAAAAGAAGTTGTTCTGGCCAGGAATGAAGAGAGATGTAGCAGAATATTTAAGTAGATGCATGGAATGTCAATTAGTTAAGGTTGAACATCAGCATCCTGCCGGCCTTCTGAACCCTTTGCCCATTGCAGAATGGAAGTGGGACACCGTTTCCATGGATTTCATTACAGGGTTACCCAAAACCAAATACCAGTATGATTTTGTAATGGTAGTAGTGGACACTTTAACCAAAGCTGCTCACTTTATACCAGTGAAATCCACCTTTGGAACAGCTCAAGTAGCGAATGTGTTCCTGAAGGAGGTAGTAAGGCTCCATGGGGTTCCTAAGGTGATTGTTTCTGATAAGGATGCTAAGTTTACAGCAGCCTTTTGGAAGGGATTATTTGGAGGAATGGGCACTAAATTGAATTTTAGCACTGCCTACCACCCTCAGACTGATGGTCAAACGGAAAGAACTAATCAAATTTTGGAGGACATGCTGAGAATGTATGTGATGGATAGACCCTCAAAGTGGGAAGATTTCTTACATTTAGCTGAATTTGCCTATAATAACAGCTATCAATCCTCCATCAAAATGAGTCTGTTTGAGGCACTGTATGGAAGGAAGTGTCGTACTCCTTTGAGCTGGAGTCAGCCAGAAGACAAACTAATGTTGGGACCCGATGCTTTACAAGAAATGGAAGGAATTGTCAAACAGATACAAAAGAACATCAAGACAACACAAGATCGCCAGAAGAGTTATGCAGATAAGAAAAGAGTGCATAGAGAATTTAAAGTTGGGGAGCATGTATATTTGCGTATTAAACCCAAAAAGAGCACCCTTTATGCTGGGAGTTGTGCAAAATTGGCCCCTAGATACTGTGGTCCCTTTGAAGTATTAGAAAGGGTGGGACTAGTGGCTTACAAGCTGGCCTTACCACCCCATGTTAGAGTTCATGATGTATTTCATGTTTCATTGTTAAAAAGATATGTGCATGATGCTTCTCACATAGTTGATTGGAATGTTGTATAGGTGGAATCAGAAGGGGAGTTTCTGCCAGAATCGCTTCAAATATTGGAGCGGGAAGAAATTGAATTGAGAAGCAGAACGGTAGCAAGAGTAAAGGTGCAGTGGAAGCACTTTACTGTTGAAGAAGCTACCTGGGAACGAGAGACTGAAATGATGGAAAAATATCCATTTTTATTTGCAAAATAAACTCTAGTAGTTGAATAACAACACCGAGGATGGTGTTTATTTTCAGAGGGGGAATATGTAACACCCCCAATTCATGTGATTGCATTTTAAAGTTAGATACTTGAACTTTAAATCCTAAGGGGAGTGGACCCCAAAGGATAATTATTTTGTGAATGTAATTAAACATTTAAATGAGGAAATGAATAAATTATTGTGGTGCAGATTGACCAAAATGAGATGATGAGATCACTTGCTAAATCTGTGAGGATGGATGAGGCAAATATTTCCACACAGCCTTTCAAAAATCCTTGAAAGACAGTAAGTTTTAAATTTAGATTTTTGAGGAAAAATCTAAATTTAAAACTTACTGTCTTTCAAGGATTTTTAAAACTTAATTTCCCAAATGATGAGGAAAGTAGTTGGGAAGAGGTAAAAAGCTGGAAAAGATGAGGAAAAGCATAAAACAGCTTTAAAGAATCCATAAATTGGGAAGCCTAGGCAAACAAGAAGAAAATCATCCTGAGATTCTGGACGCAGAATTAGAAACATGCTTTGGGGAACAATAGCTTAAATAAGCTGCTCTTGTACAGATTAGGGGTTGATCTGTTCCAGGAGGTGATCTTAGCTCGGGGGTGAGTTGTGGGAGAAAGAAGAACTCTAAGGTTGGGAGGTTGGTCTACTGCACGAGTGGTATGTCTCTGAGTTAAATTGTCTTCCTGTTTATTATGGCATGAATTGGCTACATATAAGAACAAAATTTGTCTCTAAGGTATTAAATTTTAGTAGTCTACATTTAACAGAACTTAATCATCAGGCAGTAACCTGATAATTCTGTATAGTTGTAGAGGAAGATACTGTAAAGTAGAATTCCATAGAAATTCTAAACCAAGATTAGCTTAAATCTGAGGAAAACTTGTTCTTTCAGGAAAAAGTTGTGAAATTGATTTAATCTGCTTCTGTTTCCTAGCATAATTTTTATATAGCTACAAGAGAGACAGAAATTGAATTCACTATAGTATACTGTATTAACAGCAGGAAATGAATTAAAATTTATAATGTGTATGAAAGCACGGAATGAGAGACTTTATAAACTGACCTCAGGGTCAGCTAACCATTCCATTATAATTCTAGAAAATTAAATGGTCTAAATCAACAAGGTTGTATATAAGCCACACTTAGTCTAGTGGAGAAAAGGAGTAAATATTTATAAAAAAAAAACAAAAGAGTTATCAGAGACAATGGCCTTGTGAAACTACTCTAATATTATAGCACTGAAAATGATTACATAGAGTGCAGAAATTATGATTAAACAGTTGGGAGGTATAGGAGCAAAGAGTAAATTATTTTCAATAGTATATAACAGTAACATATATGTGACCACTATTTCCCTTGAACAAGAGGAAAAAGGGAATGAATTCCAATCCCATAACCAGCTCTACAGAAACACCTACCACCAAACACATAGGTAGACAAGAGCTGTATATAGATATCAGTAAATGGGAAGAAACTGGAAAATAGAAATATATATATACAACTTTGGAAAATAGCAGAATATAAATTCTATAATTTTATACATATTAACAATATGTTTATAAATGAGAATGGACTCATAATTCCCCGCATGCCATTCATATGTCTAGACAGATAATGGTAAAACAAGTTCAATGTAACCATGAACAGAGGAAACTGTAATTATGATACAAGTACCAGAGTGGAGATTTCTACCTGCAGACAAGAATAAACGAAGTACATCAGAAGAAGAGATAAAAATCACATATAACTATCTGGAAATTCTGATGAATGCAACTAAGAAATCTGGAACAACATTAGTATTACCGAGAACCAAATATTGTTCAGACGAGAAAACTAAACAAAGCAAAATTCCATGGTATGAAATCATACACACAATTCATACAGTCCATGTACATTTATACTGTGGCATAGTATATCGAATTTGACCTACGACAATAGGGAATACATATATGTCCAAAATATCGAAATACATGCTGAGCCTATCAGGCTGGGGTATAAAAATCACAACCCCTATCTCAACAGAACAAATATAAACGAGCGCCATCCAGGAGTGACAACGATAACAAGAAAAAAAAAACAAAACCACAACTCTGATAGAGTCTCGTTCCTCAAGGAACACTGCGCAACTTCACAAGAGAACAATGTTTCGATGCCCACAAAACAACGCAACAGAAGAGGGGAAGTAATCCCATAAGTATACCGACCTGGACGGCCAAGAGACCGATGTTAGCATCCATAACGATTGAAAGGGTTACTAACTGCTTTCATAAGCATGCAAGAGCTCTCCAGTTACCTGTAGAAAACAAATTCAAACCTAAAATGGGAATTAGCCATTTGCGCCATCATGGGGAAACAAGTGAATGAAGAAAATACTCATGGTGTTAAAAACACTACCTGTGAAATGCAAATCTCAGATGCGCCGAGCCCTGGAATCGAAAATTAAACAGAGAGGGATTAATACGAAACACCCTCGAATATAATATGGAGGAATCAACAATTATATGCGGAGACGGGACGAACAAGACCCCACCTCATAAAGATCTACTGAACAGTAGACGTCCGCCTGAAGAGATGCGAAGCACGCTACACAGGAGGCATAAAACAAATTAGTCTCATTTTATGAAATCGCCAGAGTAGGGTCGACGATAAACCTGAAAATGGAAACCAACCACACTTTGCGCTGAGAGTATAACTTGAAAATCATAAAACAAGATGCATTCACCTTACTGATGATTGAATATATACTCAGAACCGGCGTATGGCCAGTTACGAGCAACTTTCTGAATCATTCAAACCTACAATAGGAAAAAAATGAGCACGGAGGTAATTACCTGACATCGTGTTGGTGAAACAGAGGCGCCATAATTCTTCTCTGCAACGGAGAATCGCGAACCCTCGGCAGAAGTAGAATTGTGCAGACGCAGAGGAGCACAACAAATTGATGAACGCGGAAAACCGACTTAACTCTACACCCAAGGCTTATATAATTCTTCGAAAACCACCTGAACCCTAACCGGAATTGATCACCATCGTCCACTTGGCAGAATCGTAGAAGCTAAGTCACGGATCGAAGGGTAGCAGTGGAGAGTTAAGACCGTCCTATAACATTAATGGGGGTGGATCCAAATTGAATTCATATCTCCTGTGCATATACCGGCGTGAGTGTTGTACACCACGTAGGCCGAGCATACCAGCGACGTGGATTCACCATGTAAGCAAAAAAAGGGGTATGGAGAACCACATAAACCATACAATACTCATTTAATTATCATGACACCTAACGCGGATAAAAATTTCACCGCGGCGATGCACAGAGAAACCCAAATCAATTGTGACTATACGCTCTACGTGCAGAATGATCCCAATGCCCAGTACCATATCTTAAATCGATTAAAAATCTTATGTACAATGATGGGTGGTCATATCAACCCAGGAATATATACATGTTAATGCCAAACGCATGAAAAAGTCAATTCATAATATTATGTACATCGAATTATATGAAAAATCGATACCCCAAAGTCTATACCAATATACATGGCACAAAAATCGTAGCTATGGATAGTGGAAGGGTCGAAAATGCCTTGGGCAAAGGCTCATTCAAATCATGTTATATAATACATGTTCATGGTCCATATGTTTGATTTTAGATTCAATAATTAAATGAGATATGTGACCATTAAGTCAAAGGTGAGTTCTCGAGGTTATGCGAGACCTTTATAAAGAATAAATTCATATAAAATTATCATCACACTTGGAGCAAAAACAACATAAGGTAAGAAGTAGTGGTAGAAGGTTTACTTGCGACATGATGTGATGATGAAAAGTATCATGGTGAAAAGATTTGAAATGTCATAATGAACCTATGCTTAAAAGCCTGAATTCGTGAAGGAAAAAAAAAAATTCTATGTGAAATTTGGAGGTGTGACACAACCCGAGATAATTGAAAATGCTCAGTTTCTCAAGAACTGGGAAATTGGAAAGAAATCAAGTTAAAAAATCATTTATGAATTCGACATTGCCCAATTAGCAGGTAATCAGATGGTTAAATCCAGCAAAATTGGGTGGAATATGGGAGACAATGTAGTCTGAGAGTTGGAGCATAGTGAGACGAGTACAAGAGGAAAGGGTACGATGTAGGAGAGTGGAGAAAAGAAGGTGGAGAGTGGGGTGTTGGACTCCATGAAAAATTTGGGTGTTGAAAATCCCGGCTTAAGGGTGGGATTAGTTTATGCCATCTCAAACACGTAGTAGTATGGCTTCTAATTTCCATAAAAGAGGCCTCGCTGATTTTATGCCATCACACAATAGCACAGCTTGTAATTTCCATAAAAGAGGCTGGTGCACACATTCCAGAATGGAATAAGCCTTCTAGTTAATCTATCAAGAAATCGTTAAGCAAAAAACAGTTGTTTGATTAGTTTTTAAACTTTTTCATTACCTTCTTTAATTATTAGTTTTCTCTTAATTGTTAATTATGAATGTTAGGGCCTAAAAATATTCAATCTTCTAACATTCTATCAAATGGTGCAAAGTGGTACACTATGGCAAATGAGGGAGTTGTTTTCAAAGAAGAACGCCTTAAAAATTATTTAAAAATTTGATATCATATTATTATTTTATTATTAATTTTCAGTTTTAATAATAATTATTATTTTTAATATTATTAATAATAGTGTTGTTAAAAATGTATGAAACATTAAAGTTTATCCATTAGGTTTCTCAACTTTGTTTTAAAAAAATTATTTAAAAATTTGATATTATATTATTGTTTTATTATTAATTTTGAGTTTTAATAATGATAATAATTTTTAATGTTTTTTTTCCAAGGAAAAAATCGGTAAATTTCTATTAAAATTAATGAAAGTTACAAGTTTGCAAATGCATTTAAGCATTTTGAGATGCCCTTTAGGCCCGTGTGCATGTGCACACTAGTCACTGTAGCTAGGCTACCAAAAATAAATTCACAACAAGCCCGCATAGCTAGGCCTGTCACGCTTGCCCTTTTTCTGAGGGGCAAGAAAAATAAAATGCATGGGGAGAAGATTATTTTTTTATTCCCTTCTTCTTTTCGACCTTCCTCCAAGAACCTTGTGATGGTGTGGAAGTGATAAGGGCTAGCTAATTTTCTTCAGTGTTTGTACCATTGTCCTTATCTGAATCTGAATTGTCTGAAATGTGTTGTCTTTTGGTACCCCCAGAGTCTGTTGCCTCATGTTATTTTTCCAACTGGGCTGAGGGGGTGATGTCGAAGGGGTCTTTCATCTCCATTTATTTTGTCTCTATATCTGTGGTTGCCTATTGATGTACATTTGGTTTGATAGCATCTTATTCTTCTTATATTTCCTGCTCATCTTCTGACTCGCTTGTGGGAAATTGCCACCCTTTTGGATTTTTCACTATCTTATTTTTTTTCCTATTGTCTCTTTTTGCTTCCGAACATGTATTTTGCAAATGACTGGTGTTTCTACATATTCTACACCTGAATGCAGTAATTTTTAAGTCAAAATGTTGTATCCATTTCTGATGTTTGTGTGTCAAGTGTATGCATTCTAGAAACCCTTTACTGAGGTCCACTTCCACGCAAACACGAGAAAAAGTGTAGATATGCTCCTCTAAGAATTGAGTATATATTTTTATATATTGCCCTAGAATGTTCCCAATGCAAGAAAGGACACTTTCATTCCAAAAATGCAAGGGAAAATTGTAAAGTCGGACCCAGACTAGCATTTTGGACAATTCCATGGTGTTTGCGTCAAAATCCGAGAACCATGGTGTGATGAAGAGCCCCATGGAGCCCGAGAACCATGGTCCCTCCCTCAAAATGATGTCTCTGGCTTCTGAGGATGCAAACATGACTATGAAAAACCCCTTCAAATAAAGATGGATTTCATAGTCCATAGTCCAGTTTGTGAAAATCCAATGGAACAGCTCCATTGGTTTTGGCCAGAAACTTTTAAATCTGCAAATAATCACTTGTGCTTCATAGACAAATCGGTTTTCTTCTACTTCTGTAAGCTCTATGTTCACTTCCAGTATGCTATTCATTTTCTCAACAATGTAAGGTTTGGGAGCATTTACTTTTGTTTCCACTCGAATAGCAGTTTTGATTATTCCCTTTAGAATATTCTTGTAGGAGGGCCCTTTCAATTTTTCATGATTTAAGGTGTTGGTTCCTTTAGCATTACTTGAATTTCTGTGTTTTTCAATGGCCCCTCCTCTCAATCTCAGATTGAGAATGATAGTGGACCCGAAGCATATGGAGTACTCATGTAAGGTGAAAATATCTTGTAGTGATCGTCCCCTATAGATCAAAGATTGTATATGACTAGGATAACTGGTAATTTTACCAATTTTGAATTTCAGATATGCGTCCTCTTCATGGTGTTGTGCCCAATTCAAAATACGGTTTTCTTAGGGGGCTTTATAAAAATCTGAAAACAATCATCACTTACCTCCTTGTCATTGATGGTTGCGAGATCGTCCCTGGGCTTCAGCACAGGTTGGAGGGTTGACACAGGCATCCAAGCGCTGGAGAGGAGCAATGCAGGAGTCAGGGCATCACCGCCCAGTCTAACACCTGCAGTCAAATAAAACGATTTAGCAGAGTCCCTTGGTGGCAAAGCAGTGTCCGGCTCACTACATCTGCAGCAGAGCCCACCGATTCATAAAGACTGTGGAGCCAATTATGGGCATATTCACCCCCAATCCCAATGAATTTCGAAACCCTGCATTTGCTTATCCACTACGCCTGCTGACTATGGCTTTCTGGGAAAATCGCCTCTTTTAAGAGGCTGAGAGACTTGAGAACCCAGTGGTATTTAGCCATAGCAATTAAGCAATTTAAGACATTGTGAAAGAATACAAGATATTAAAAATTTTGTTTCTATGTTTATAAGTTAAATGCAAAACAAAAAAGAAAAATATAAAAAAATAATAAATCGAAACTATAATGTATATGGATCAACAATATTGCAGTCTGCATAATGTCATTCTATAGTTGGAATCTGAATATGAATTTTTTGCATTTCTTTGTCTCAATGTGAGCATCTTATCTCTTCTACCATTAAGAATCTTGTTAGGATATAAGTTATCCAAAAACAATCCCAACTAATAAACTACAATCTGAATTCCCCATTTCCATTAAGTTCTCATTAGAGAGTTTGATAATCATTTCGAAGCACCAATCATACATAAACTAAATTAAATATTTTCTACATTGAACATAATATCTCAAGGTTATCTAGAAGCAATCCCAACAAATAGACTAGAATCTCAATTCATAACTACACTTTGCAATTTCCTAGCTACCTATTATTAGCCTTCAAAGGTAATTTATTAAATATCATCAATGCAGTGCATTAAAGTACATACCCTTAGTTTACTTTCATTTACATGAGTGGGCCTATTTTAAAATCTACACAATGGAATCAAGGACAAGTCTCTAAATAATTTTTCTAATGTTGACTTTTTTAGTATACTTTTCATTTTATTTATCCTTTTGCATATTTTTACTCATTTGTATGAGTAAGCTTTTTTTGAAGTCTACTTATCAATTCCTTGAAGAAACCTAACATTTTTACCAATCAATTCTTATTTGATGTCACTCATGACTACTCCATTTTCAACAATTTTGCCTAATTAAAAACCACAAAATTTTCCAAAAAAACAAACAATTCTAATTCCAAATTAAATAATAACTCAAAAATAATACAACTATTAAACCAAAAAAATCCCCCAATACAACTAAAATTTACTTGTACCAATGACGTCTTCAATGTGGTACTAATGAAAAATACCATGATCATGGATATGGTTTAGCTAGATCTTGATGTAACTATTAGATAGTCAAATCATTTTTATTCTAACCAGTAGATAGTCAAATCATTTTTATTGTAAGTAGAGGTATTTTAATATAAATAAAATGAAAGTGGTTTTCCTCTCTTGTGGATAAATGGAAAAATAAAACCGAGTTTTGCGTTGAAGACAGTTAAACTTGTCATCAAAATAACATTGGGCTCCATTATACTTTGATATCACAATATGCTGGTTACAGATTTAGAACGTCAAAAACGATAGGTTAGCTTGTTCCACAATGAAAATTAGATTTTAAATAATAGCACAAGGTATTTGGGGTTTTCATTAGGGTGTCACGTAAATTTTTTTTTTTTTTGGTCAAATAACTTATTGGTACTTCAGTTTTTTTTTATATCTTTTGGATAAGTGTTTAAATATGGGACTTGGTTATCTAAATTGTAAGATGTTGGGTTTTCATTCAGGGTATCAGAATTTATTCATTTTCACGTTTCAAATATATCTTTTGATTAAGAAAAAATCAATTTCGTTCTCAATGTTGTTGGCTGAACCAATCTTCCTCCTTGACTGTCTAGAAGATCAGATCAGGTTAGATCAATTTCTGCTCCTTTTGCAATGCACAAATTCTTCTTTCAATCAACTGAAAAATAAAACCAACTAGGGTGATACTCAATACCACCAAAGATCGTGATGTCTATTAGGGTGAGAATAAATCTCACCGAAGTTTCCTGCATAAAACCTTCAGGCTGGCAAGATGCACAGCTCCAATAACACTGTAAGATCCCAAACCTTAATAATTTAGTCAGATCTAGCACATTCTAGTGTTCTCAATAAAATTACATTCAGTAAAAACCATAAACATAGACTGGATCTGGAAATGCAGCCTTTTAATTATATTATTAGCTGAAAATAGAATGCATGCCCATACAATAAATTTGAGCTCCTGCAAATGGCATGCTTAGCTGCTCCTTAAAACAGAGAACAAACAGTAAATCGCAATCGTGGACCTGCATATCTTATTATCTTATTATCTTATTATGTTTGGATAAATAAAATAATATTAAATCTTATATATACTTATCATTATACTAAAGGTTAAAAATAATAACTATTTTTTATTATTATTTTAAAATAATTTAATAATATTATTTTATATAAATAATAATAATCAATAAATTTTATATTTTTATTATATTAAAATATAATTTTCCTTTTCTTAAATAATAATTAAAATTCAATATATAAATTAAAAATATGAGATATTACAAAAACTCAAAGTAAAACTACATTACTACGGAGTAAGTGATCAAAAATACAATAAAATGTTTTTGGTTCCAAATAGTTGGACAAACAGACACTCACTAATGTGTACTATAGAATTACAGTTTTCACTCTTCCAAGAGGAGGGGTTTTGTTGTACTGAGGCTATTGGGAACACAGATGGACGAATATGTATGGTATATAGATCGATATTATCTGCAGTAGTAGCTACCTGTCTTGTAGTTCGAGTGAAAAATAACCACTATCATAACATTATACTCTTTGCACCAACTCTTTAGGGCTTTGTGCATCTGATTCTGGATTATCAAGCATCCAAAGAATCATTGCATCTTGTTTGAAATAAGAGATAACTTACATTATATGTTTAATTAGTGTGTTAATGTACTAATATTTCTGCCAGCTGCCCCATTTTGATTCTTTCTTTAAACAATTAGTGTGTTAATGTACTAATATTTCTGCCAGCTGCCCCATTTTGATTCTTTCTTTAAACTAATGTTTTAATAGGAAAATGAAAAATACAACTTTATACAAATCTTGGAAAGCTCCACGCTAAACTGGATATGATTATTTCATTAGTCTAAATTTACTGAACACTTTGTATTCACTAATTCAAGACGTCAAGAGGTAATATGTATTAACCCAAAAATGAAAAACACAATTTGTACCTGAAGCTTGCTGTGAAGCTTAGAATCTAATAAACTTAGTAAGGTCCTCCTTGTACATTCTTTGATAATTCTCTCTTATGTATTTCCTTCGGGAGGCATATCTATGAACGAAGCTCTTTACAAAGCACTATTCATCCACTCCGGTGCCTATGAGCATGTATTTATGTGTCATACTGAGACTCCAAAATAATTGAGATCTCTACATATGGATGGGTTAAGATTAGGCATTTTAGCCATTTTTTCGGTTTCAAAACTCATTCAAATAATAGAAATTGCAAAAAAATAAGTATAACACAATCAAACATTAATGGTTGAATAGATATGATTTGTTTAAGGTCAAACTTGTTTGGAGTACCAAACTAGAGAAAGAAGCTTACAGAGACAACGCATCTTTTAGGTCTTCTTACCGTCAACATTCCTCCTCATGTATTGCGATGCAGCAAAAATACTCCAAATTTGTGCTTTCAATGACAATATCGAATGCAAAAAAAACTGGTGGCTCTGAGAAGAGATGAAATTAAATATTCAACAAATCCCTTGCAGCAAAAATAGTGTCCAGTTTCACTATACACGCAATTAGGTACTGAGAATTTGAAATATTGGACTCAAATCGTGCTTTCAATGACAATATTTACGCATTATTGGCCGAAATAAAACTGGTGGCTACAGGAATCTTTAATTTCATCATTGTTGGCCCGTAACTTCCGTCCATGTTCTTTAGCCGATATTATCTAATTAATGCAACTGAGGGTTATGGAGTATCATATTGCGCATAGGATTGCACATCGGGGAATCATATATCTTTCTCAAGTCATTCATTATTGGGCTCATGGTGCGTCTATCTAGAGGAATGCTACTCAAATTGGCCTCATGGTACGGATACGATGGATTGGAACACATTTGTTGGCAAAATGCACGCGGCTGGCTTGTGTTTAAAGGATGGAGGAGACAGGATAACATGGGAGGGCGCCATGACCGGGGAATCTATGGTGGTTGAGGACATCTATTTCTATATTTCCGTACAATCTCTGCATGATAAAACTTCATCCGATTTCTGGCACTTTTGGCACAGGCGTATCCCTACCAGGATTTTCCAAGATACTAACTTGGGATTCGCTCATTAAAAGAGGGCTCTCTGGTCCGGGTCAATGCCCCCTCTTCAAATCCCATGATGAAACGGTAGTCAATCTATTTTTTCCTGCCCCTTCGTGCTTCAAATATGGACCCTATTCAATGTTTATCTAATGGATTTCATGTGGAGGCCGACGGACTATATGGACACTTTTCATAAATGGGATAAGCTTTCTGGCAATTTCCAATTTCTGCATTTTTTTCTCATATGAGAAGTGTGGCTAGTTAGGAACATGTATGTTTTCGAAGATAAGGAATCTTCCATCCCCCTATATATGTTGCTATTATGAATTTGATTTATCTCGTTGTATCCGAACTCATCTTATCTCTCTATCGGGGATCTTTTTTTATGGGGCATGTCTCGAAGGGATGATGGGTTGTGGGGCTTGGATCAAAATTTCTCAAGCTCAGAGATTTCTCATATGTTGGAATGGAGGGAAGGGAACCAATAATAAGGCAGAGTTGATGGCTTTATGGAGTGGTCTCATGGCTGCTTACAACTTGTGTCTGGATGAGGTCCATATCTATGGGAATTCTAAAATCATCATAGAAGCAATATTTGGACTAACCAACTTCTCCTCACAGGGTTGTCAGGGGTGGTATGCAAGAACGAAGCATTTGTGGATCAAGATGAAGGAACCCCCTCTTATTCACATTTACATAGAAAACAATACCTGAGCGGATGAGCTATCTAAAAAAGGAATAAGTCTTACTTTTGGCAATATGCAGGTTTCACATTATAAAGGTAGACATCCTAGTAAAACCTTCGACGTCCCCAATCCTCGAAAATTTTTCTTTATGTTTATATGCAGCTACAAGCGAATCGGATCAAGCGAGCCTATATCTCCCTTATATATGGCGTTCACACATTACCAACTTATCTTTTTGCAAGCGACCCTGAATGAGGTTTACTACAGGTTTTATAATCTTTTCTTTTGGTGTTGTGGATCATTATCAAGCGAGCCTGTACAACACCTTTTGCATGATCAGGGATGTTTGTATGACGGGGTTTACATCCTACCTCACTGACTCAATAGTGGATTATTAGATAAAAATGACACTGAATTGAAAAAGAAGGAGTTGTAGCTCACAGGTGAGTACTGCACCTGGAGACTGCACTCAAACAGAGAGAACACTCTGAGTTTACTCTACATTCATGAATGAGACATTACATCATTAAGTACATCACTAGGAATTAGGAAGTTGCAAACAAACTCCTAAATTGTAGGAACTAATCCTAAACTAAGGAGATACGTTACAACTTGTGTAACCATTTCTCCATTAATATAAAATAATATTAATTATTTTCAACTCCCCCCCTTAATGGAGAAAGGATTATCCCGAACTCCTAGCATCCTTCTAAACAATTCAAACTTTACACGCCCAAGAGGCTTAGTAAATATATCAGCCATATTGTCACAAGTTTTACAATATTCAACAAATATCTCTTTTGACTGTAGTTTCTCTCGAACAAAATGGAACTGAGTATCAATGTGCTTGGTATTTTTATGAAAGACTGGATTGTATGCAAGCTTGATGGTACTCTGGTTGTCAGTTTTGATGATAGTTGATTCTTTCTGTTCTTCTCCTGCATCGTTGAGAAGTCTTCTCAACCAGATAGTTTCACATGTGGCTGCACACAATGCTTGGTACTCAGCTTCACATGAAGATAAGGCTACAGTGCTTTGCTTTTTGCTGCTCCATGCTATGACCCCGGATCCAATGCTCGTAACCTGTGATAGACCTTCGATCATCCAAGTTACCTGCCCAATCTGAATCTGAAAAACCTGCTAGAGTAACATCAGAAGTGTCAGTGTACAAAATACCATAATTACTAGTACCACTAAGATACCTCAACACACTTTTTGCTGCGACCCAGTGACTTTCGAGTGGTTTCGACATGAACCGGCTCAACATACTAACAGAGTATGCCAAATCTGGTCTAGTTGTAGTGAGATATATCAAACTGCCAACTAGCTGTCTATACATAGTGGCATCCACCTCTTTAGTGCCATCGTCACTGCTCAACTTTAAGTTCTGCTGCAATGGTGTTGCTGCTGATCTGCACTGCTCCATTCTAAACCTTTCCAGCAAGCTTCTGGCATACTTCCCTTGTGTAAGAAAAGTCTGTCCAGAATCTTTCCATACCTCCAATCCCAAGCAGTAATGTAGATTTCCGAGATCTTTCATCTCAAACACTTGTGACATCTGCTGTTTGATTTCTTTGATCATATTGTTAGCATCCCCTGTTATGATCATATCATCTACATACAAAGAAATCAAAATAATTTGCCTCTGTTTATTGAACTTGGTATATAGATTTGGATCATTCAAGCTCCTATGAAAGCCATGTTGTACAAAGAATGAGTCAATCTTCTCATACCACGACCTGGGTGCTTGTTTTAAACCATAAAGTGCCTTTTTCAATTTACAAACAAGATGTTCCTGCCCCTTTTTCACAAAACCTTCAGGCTGAACTAAATAAATTTCTTCTTTCAAGTCACCATTTAGAAATGCAGACTTAACATCTAGCTGGTGTAGCTGCCATTTATGTTTTGTTGCTAAGGAAATTAGCATTCTAATGGTGTTTAATTTGGCTACAGGAGCAAAGGTGTCATCGAAATCTATTCCCTCTTGCTATGAGTAACCCTTTGCTACCAGTCTAGCTTTAAGTTTTTCTATACTCCCATCTGCATTTATTTTAGGTTTGTACAGCCATTTGCATCCTATGGGGGTTTTACCTTCAGGAAATTCAACCAAATCCCAAGTATGGTTTCTGTTTATTGATTCTATTTCCTCATACATTACAGCCCTCCATTCATCAGACTTACTTGCTTCCTCATAATTTGCAGGTTCTACAATGTTTAAAATGTTTGTCATTAATGCATAGTCTTTCAATCTAGATGGTAATTGAGTCTTCCTACTTGATATCCTTGGTAGGGGACTTACCTCAAATCTGTCTATTTCAGCTTTCTCCGGACTTGCATCATTGATTACATTACCTGTTACTTCTTCTTCTTGTTTCTGCTCCTGCACTTCATCATCCTCATTGTTTTCTTCCATTAGCAATGGAATGTGCCAATCACTGTTAGAGTCATCCTTTCCTTCTTCAACCTGTTCATGAAATATGACATCTCCGCTTGCAAAAACCTTATGAGTCACAGGATTAAATAACTTATATGCCTTGAACTCAGTGCCATATCCAACAAAGATACATTTCAAGGCTTTTGGATCTAACTTCTTCCTATCCGCCTTAGGTATATGAGCATAAGCTTTTGACCCAAATATTCTTAAATGACTCACTGCTGGTTTGAATCCAAACAATGCTTCAAAAGGGGTTTTGAAGCCTAGACATTTAGTAGGACTCCTATTCTTTAAGTAGACAGCAGTGTTAATAGCTTCTGCCCAAAAACCATTTGATAGACCCTTACCTTGAAGCATGTTCCTTGCGCACTCCACAAGAGTTCTGTTCTTTCGTTCTGCCACTCCATTCTGCTGAGGAGTGTGGGGCACTATGAACTGTTGAACAATCCCATGCTGCTTGCAGAAATTCATGAATTCTCCCAACCTGTATTCTCCCCCTTGATCTGAGCGGAGAATTTTTATGCTTTTTCCTGTCTGGTTTTCTACCATAGATTTAAACTCTTTAAAATACTGAAAGGCTTGACTCTTTTTACTCAGAAAGTATATCCATGAGAACCTAGTGCAATCATCTGTAAATAAGAGAAAATAATATGCACCTCCTAATGACCTAGTCTGCATAGGTCCGCATATATCTGTATGCGCCAATTCTAAGATATCTCTTTCTCTTCCATTAACATGCAAAGGGAACTCTTCTCTATGCATCTTCCCTAATGCACATCCATCACAGTCCAACTTAACATTATGGAAAACAGGGAGTCCATCAACCATACCTTTTCTCTGAAGTAAGATGAGGTCTTGCAGATTAAGATGGCCAAATCTCTGATGCCAGAGATCTTCAGTTGTTGATCTAGTTGCAACCATTGCTTGCTTTGTCATACTTTTCACGTCTAATCTGTACAAGCTCCCCACACGCACTCATGTTGTAACTGTTTCCATCTGGCTATCCTTTATGACACAGTTAGTCTTAAAGAATTGAACTTGCATGTCCTGATCAGTAATCATTGAGACAGAGATCAAATTTTTCTTAATTCCGAGCACATACAAGACATTTTTAAGGTGTCTAATGTTACCGCTAGGTAATTTTACTGAAATGTCACCATATCCTTTGATCTCATATCCACTATCATCCCCTAAATAAATTTTCGACCCACATGAAGTTTCTTCAAGACATTCAAACCAGTCCTTACCTGTCATATGTGAGGATGCACCAGAGTCGACATACCATATGTCGTCCTCATCTCCCTTTGAAGCTGAAAGAGCACAATCAGCTGTAAATAGTCGAAGTTCGTGGCTATGATCCTCATCTTCCTCAACGAAGTATCCTCTGTGCTTTCTCTGTTTATTTCTTGCTTCGTCTTCCTGCCTCTTATTACACTCTTTAATCTGATGACCAGGTTTTCCACAGTAAAAACATTTATTGCTGGGAAAATTTTTAGCAGACATACCTTTAAACGGTCTCCTCTGAAATGTGTTGGCTCCTCTCTGCTGCTGATGTGGTTGATGTTGCTGCTGTGGCTGCTTCCCTCTATACTGTCTCCTTTTTGCCATCAGAGCAAGGTCATTGCTCTGCGATTTCAAATTTTGTCGTCGCTCTTCTTCCTGTAGCAGAATCCCTGTCAGCTCTTCAAACGCAGGGGCTTTCTCCCTTGCTGCCAGCCCTGTGATAAACATCTGGTATTCATCTGTCATTCCGTTCAACGTGATCGTGACCAGATCCGAATCGGAAACTTTCTCTCCGATATATCCCAATCTGTCCTTCAAGTCTTTGATTCTCGCAATGAATCCAGCAGCGGACTCATTCTCCTCCATCTTCATCGCAAACAGCTTGCCTTTGAGTGACAAGACACGGTTTGTATTCTGCGTCTGGTATAAGTTTTTAATCATCGTCCAAATGTCAGTGGTCGATTTACAGTCTCTAATATGTGGAATAATATTGTCCTTGACGGACATCTTCAATATGACCTTTGCTTTTGTCTCCCTTTTATCCCAGTCTTGTTCTTGTGCAACTGATCCTGGTCTCAGCTCACTTCCTGTAACGATTGACCACGCATTTGCGCTTTCAAGTAAAGTCTGTATCTTGAATTTCCAGTTGGAGAAATTCGATCCATCGAGTTTGCCAGACTCGTGGATATACGATTCTATACTGTTATTCATATTGGACTAATAAAATTTCTGATCCTCTGATGAATAATTCAACTGAATAATTGCAGGACACACTAAAAAAAAAAAATTACCACATACCAGATCCTGACCACTGTTTTCCGAAAAAAAAAATTTGTACCTTCAATGTGCCACCACCGGGCAAATCCGATCTGCTGCCACCAAGCAAATCAGGAGCTTCAATGTGCCACCACCGGGCAAATCCGATCTACTGCCACCGAGCAAATCAGGAGCTTTAATGTGCCACCACCGGGCAAGTCCGATCTGCTGCCATCGAGCAAATCAAGAACTTCAATGCGCCACCACCGGGCAAGTCCAATCTACCACCACCGGGCGAATTCGGAACTTCAATGTGCCACCACCGGGCAGGGCTGATCTGCAAAAAAAAAAATTGCAGACCTTCCTAAAGAGAAAGAGGCTAGCGCTTCTTTGATGCGAAAAATCCGCGCCCAAATCAAAATGCGCGCGAGTCCCAGCCCTGGCGCGCCTTTTGCGTGTACTTCCGCGCCAATAGCGTATTTTGGCGCACTAGCGCGCTTATCTCCCTCAAACCCACGCCAATGGCGTGACTGTTCGCGAAAAAACCGCGCCAATCCTTTCTCCCGCTCAGAGATGATCAGTCATCTGAGACCTGTGTTTCAGGTGTTACTATTGTCCACCTGAATCTATGAAAACTTCTGTAAGCTCTTCCACCACTACGGTTCTGTAATCAATGATGCATCCTAAAAAAAAAATAAGGTTGTCCCTACTCTGAGCTCTGATACCAAGATAAAAATGACACTGAATTGAAAAAGAAGGAGTTGCAGCTCACAGCTGAGTACTGCACCTGGAGACTGTACTCAAACAGAGAGAACACTCTGAGTTTACTCTACATTCATGAATGAGGAATTACATCATTAAATACAACACTAGGAATTAGGAAGTTGCAAACAAACTCCTAAATTGTAGTAACTAATCCTAAACTAAGCAGATACGTTACAACTTGTGTAACCATTTCTCCATTAATATAAAATAATATTAATTATTTTCAACTGTCATGCCAATAACTAGCCAAAATAAAAAGGGAAAGTGCGCATGGAAATTTTTTTGCATGTGTTTAGTGTTGGCACTCTAACATAGATGAAAGCCATTATTTTTTCATGGGAGAAATAATTAAATTCAAAAGCAGTAGTCGAGCCCCTAATTAAGGACTGGACACCCTTGGTTTCTGACCCCATGAATACTCGAGGTTGGCTTACCTTGTTTAAGCATTCGGTCCATCTCTATTGGCTTATGAAGTGTATTATGGTGAAATCCATATTTGCAACCCAAGAAGTTGAGGGACATCCAATGGCCGAGCAGAGCCTCAAAGAAATCCAAATATAAAGTCAATCCATACAACTACAAATGCATCACCAGTACATCCACCTCGACTGAATTGAATGTCAGCTTCAGGGTTTGCATGAATTTGAAATGGTAGGGTGAAGTGAAAAATACCCTACTGTAGTAGAATCGTCTGATGATTAGATATTGGGATGACTTGTTAATCATCATCTTATTATTATTATTATTTTTGTTTTTTTTTTGTTTTTTTTTTATTTTTTTTATATATGATGATTTGGACAGATAGAATTTAATTTAGTAGTCTTAAAATTTATGGCCTATACAACTTAGATAGACAGACTTAAACTGTTAATGTTTTGGATGGTTTATAAACTTGTTCAGTGGCCAACGGACCTAGTTTTCTTCAAGGCAAGTTGAGGCAATTCAACCTCATATGATTGTAACCTGGTTTTATGAATGAATGAATAGAAAGGTACTTCTAATATTACAAAAACAATAAAATAAAATTATTAATAAAACATTTTGACTAGGTCAAATTACATAAAAATATGAAAAATCATTTTAGAGTGAAAAGAGATTTGATCCCTCCCTGTGTCGGGTAAATCCGGATCTAAGATGGTGATATAAGAAATGATATATTTTGTTTTAATAATTTAGTATGATTATGGTAAGTTTATGTTTCAATTTCAATGTTGTGCAATTTTTAAAATAGTGGTATTGTGTTTTCTAGCTCAAAAAAAAGAGAGGTGCAAGCTTTATTTTTCTCTCCTTTTAAATATGTTTCCATTCAACCTAGTGACCTATGACTTTTGTAGAATATACTAGCTCTAGATTTCTTACTACTTCGATGTTATATCGAGAATATAGATACATTTTGATGATATGCCTATTATTGATGTCAGAAATGTAGATTAGAGGGATGTAATAAAACCATATATAAACATGAAAATATATGAATACATTTAAAAATTCATGAATATAGGAAAGATATTACCCAACTAACCCACGATATCAACTCCAAGGTTGCCGACTTCAACTAGGAATTAGTTGTTGCCCCCCTCTTCAATAGTTTCCAAGTTCTCTCTAATGCTATTATATCGATGGAAGAAGCTACAAATATATATAGAATTTCCAAAATGCTAAAAAATTATAACCATATCAGAAATTTCATCTCAAATCTCTCAAAATGAACCAAAACCCTCCAACCAAAATGGTAGTTTCATGGTAACTCACAGTAAGAATAGCTAGGTTTTTCATGCATAGTTCATATGAGGATTCAATAGAGTTTTGAGTGTATGTTTGCTTTTTTTATGAAACTGGAGTTAATTTTTGTCCTTGGTTTCTCCTAGAGAGAGGATACTAAATCTTGAAACATTATTGCATCATTTAAGGGCTCAACGTAAGGATTGTCAAGTCAAGGAATCCATGGCATCTAGAATTGCATAGCATGAAACTATGTACATTTTTTACGTCAATGATAAATTAAATATAATGATTGTTGTGCAATGTCAATTTCATTGGGAATGCAATACAAGCTTACACTTAATATAAACTAACAAGTAAAATAGAATATACATATATTTTTAATAATAACAATAAAGTAAAAGGATGTAGACAATTATATGAACAATTGTATAGGGTAACAATGTTTAAAAAATTATTATATATACACTATCTCAAAATAAAAAAATTAAAATAAAATGTCAATAATAATTTTTATAACAAAAAATTATACAGAGTATTAAATTAAGGATTCAATAAAAATAAACAAGATATTACATTGTATATAAACCATTTAACATGTAAAACTTAAGTTTCAACAAACATAATTAGTGGGCCTATGCAATAATATTTGTGTGTTGAAGAGTATAACCTTCTTAAAGCTCTAGACGCCGGTTATGTCACCACCATTTCTCATATATTGAGACAAAATAAAATACTCAACATTAAAATCATGTGAAGGATTTTTTTTGTTTCAACATAAACGTAGAAAGGTATGATAGCATGCCCCGTCCTAAAGGTTTCACAATTATTAGTTTTTTGAACTAAGCTTCCACTAATCACATTGAAGCCAATTTCCCACATTTAGCACTACGAGAGGTTATGACCGATGGGGGTATTTCTATTGGGCCATTTATCTTTACTAATATTTGTACACCATTACCAAATTTCTTACACTATGAATAAATCTCAAGGCCTTTACCAATGGACATGACAAGGGACTTAGACTAGGAATCTGGGCACCATCACTATTTTTTCCATAGTAATAATTAGTATATGGGAAGGGGGGGAATTCTTTTGCCTCTAAAATGAAGCTTATCATGTTTAAAGGCCATAAATTTACCATTGAACAACCACATAGTCATTCCTCTTTAAATAATCTTAAGAATATATGGGATATCAGTTCCATTACGAATTTTTTCACACCATGTATAGGAGTCGAGGAATGTACCATGGTTAGGGGCGGTAAAAAAGGGAATTAGGCCTTAAAATAAGATATTTAGTCTCACTGGGCACATGAGCTAGATTTAAAAACTAGATAGGTCTTCTTTAATGGATATTTAGTCTTAACTCAGGATATGGGCGCAATAGGATGTATTTCTCATCAAATGTGGGAGTTAGTATCTATGTTATGGTTAGGAGAGGAAAACAAGGGCCTTAGTCCCTAAATTTATCATTCTCATGCTCAATTTCCATAAGAAATAGCTCTAGCTAGGAATATGGCCATTTGGTATGCTTTGCATGATAAGAATAGGTCTCATGGCTTTTACTATTGCAAAGGAAGGAAATAAAAAAAAATGACTTAAGTCCTAAATAATTAGTGACCACGTTTCAATGCACCGCATTAATTATGTTCTCTAAGAGATATTTCATGGCCTCTAGGAGGGATGTGTCTACCATTCAAAGTTTTTTGACACCACAATTGGTTCTTGGAGCCTCGTTATTGGATCTTAATCAATTTCGGAGGCTTTCAAATCACATATGATTCTTAAAAGTGTATAAAGAGAAGATGATTTAAGCAGGTTTGAGGGGACATTTTATACGTATCCTAATGTATATGAGGGGGAAAATGGTTTTCAGTGGTAGTGATCTAGTCACACAAAATAGCCCATAAAATTTATGCTTTGGGATATCCCCAAGATTCAATAAGTAATCCAAAGTGAGAGGATTTGTTGCTAAGGTACTGACAGTAGAAACCACACTCTAGTGTTAAATTTTAGAGACACGAGGATATTAAAAATTTTAACACTGTAGATGGATTCAGAGACCCCTTTGTCCCTAAATTTTAAGACTACGTATGGATTCACAAACCCCTGTAGTCAAATATGACACTTTGGTATCAAAATTGCAATTTTCCATATTTGAAGTGACACAATTAAAAATTACTAACATAAATGACTAATTCATATACTTATTGTACTTTTAATTTGGTCATAATTTTATTCTTGTACTATAATAGTCATTTATGTTAATCATTATTATATTTGTGACTTATTATCTAGTCATATATTTTAGTCCTAGATTAAATTAGGCATTTAAGCTAGTTTCTTTTAATTTAGTCACTTATTATCTAGTCATATATTTTATTCCTGAACTAAATTAGTCTTTAAGTTAGTCACTTATTATCTAGTATTATATTTTATCCCTAGAGTAAATTAGTCATTTTTAGTTTGGTAACATAAAATTTCTGAAATTTAGTAGTAATTCACTTGAAATAATTGTGGTGACTAATTTTTTAGTCACCTAGTCACCAATTTCATCTTTTTCTACTAGTGTGTATCTATTAATGACACTCAAATCAAACTTAGTCACCTAGTCACCAATTTCATTTTTTTCTACTAATTTATCTCTATTGATGACACTCAAATCATAGAAAAAAAACTAGACATTCACTACACCATAACGTAGAGACGCTTTCCTTCATGAGATTTAAAGCTATTAGAGCAAGAATACAAAATATAAATAAATAAATCATACAAAAATTAAAACCCTAGGTTCAAATTCTTAATGTAAATAGATTCAACAAGTTAAATGCTCTCGAATTGATCAAGCATGCATAAATAAAAGTGCAATTAATAATGTTTGTGGGGTCTTGGTTAAATGGTGATGAGGCAGGCTATTATAGCACTCGTCACAGGTAAAAAAAAAATTGCAATTAATTATTTTTTATAAGCAAACATCAATTTAGTTTAATCCGAGGTCTCATTTTATGTTCATTTACGCAATTCACACAGAAACTACCTTCCGTTCCAAGAGATTGGAAAGTACATGCATATTTCGAAACTTCAAAATTGTAGGTACATAGAGAAAACAAAAAGAGTTCCTCTTTTTCTCCTCCCAGCTATTTCCATCACTCTTTCCTTTATTTTCCAAAAAGAAAAAATTGACTATGGCAGTCAAGATGCAAGAAAATGTGAATTGTTTCTTTTTTTCCACAAAATAAGGAAAACAAAAAACTGTATTTAGAAACAAAAAAATAACTTCATCGACAAAAATAAAAAATCAATACTAATAAATTTTCTTAACAATTTTTTACCGTCATTTAACTAATATTTCTAATGTTGCTATCTCAATTATTAAAATTATGCACCGCATCATTTAACTAGGATGGATTTCTAATGCTACTATATTAATCATTAAAATTGGGTGTGATCAATTGATTACACTACTGGATTTCTTTTCTGTGTTGTTATTAGAATTAGTTATGTTATTTTACATACTATGCATGCATATTTGCAAATGAGACATGGTAGCTATGATTAGTTTTATGAATCGCCATGCATAATACTCAAGAAAAGAGGTAATGTGAGCATGCATAGAGAGACCAATGTTTCTTGATCTAAGACAACTCTAAGACTACTGATTTCAAAAAAAAAAAAACTGACATGCCTTATTTTAATTTAATAGTGTATTTTTTATAAATTTACTAAATATAAATCTTATTATACTACTTATAGGAACAAGATAATAATGATAGCTCCCAGCCATACAAAATTATATAATCAAACTATTTTAATATCAAATTCATATTTATTCATAAAATAGTAAAAAGAAAATATTCATATGCCTAGGTCATAATACCCTAAGTAAAATTGATAAATAACACAAACATATAACGAAAATAAACATAAATTCATTTTAATTATCAATTTTTTATATCTATAAATAAATAAAATTGAAAAAAAAAATTAACAGGATAAAAAATACTTTGATCTTTCTAAATATTTAAGAATTATTAAATTGATCCTTCTAAATATATGAGAACTCTAAGACGAAAAAGAAAAACCTTAGACTATGATCACGGTTATTTTCCCTTCCCATTTAGAATGTGAATGTTGAAACTACGAGTATGGAAACTTACCAGATTGTCCCGGTCAAGTCAGGGAAACAAACGCAGGATGTTAGAATGTTGTCTTAATCAACCACTTCAGACTCTAATATTTGTATGATTAAGATTACCCGTCTAGAAGCTTGGATCAGTCAGAGATCATGATCTGGTCATACTTTTAAATTTGGAAGACTCGAGGATCACATCCAGTTGAAGGTGATGTCTCGTTCTATGTCGCTGTTGCTTTCCCAGTGATCCGGTCATAGCATGAAACCTGAAAGCCTTATATCCAGTTGGATTCCCAAAGATATTTCAACAGTTGTATTCTCAAAAACATTTCAACAGTCAAAATTGTCGTTATTTACATTGTAAAACATTTAATCAGAGGATCTTAAAAAATGTATAGCGACGAATATGTTGATAAATTTCTTTTGATTCCGGGATTTGTTATAAATATTAACAGCGTTTCACAAACAAAATGTTCCACGACTAACATTTTTTAACACTACTCACATCTAACAAAAATCCATACAGGACCATTCAAACCCACACTGCTCTGTACAATAGGATTGTCTCCTCCATGAATACTAAGACTAGTCTTCAAGAAATGGAAGTGCAAATGGTCATGAAATATTCTCGTTGCTATCACACTGTTTTCCTATATGCTTGAAGGCAGTGTCATCTCTTGCGCCTGAAGGCGAAACCTACGTTCAGTGGCCCACCTCGTTTCCAGATCATTGGAAGATAATGGATTTTTCTATTTCATATAATAGATTTGTTTGGTTTTTAATCTATTAGCATAGCATATATTTTTGGGTGGGTCTAGCAGAATTTTTAAGTTTGATTGTTGGGAGATTTTATGTTTGAGCTGCCATTGAATAAATAAAGTCTGGAGTAGATTAGTATTAATTTTCCCACTCGTTTAAATGATGTCTTATTGGTTGTTATTATTTTTTATATAAATTATGAATATAATTATTATTAATTTTATTTATTGTGCAGATAGATGTGTTTATTTTTAAATATATATTTTACAATTTTAATTTAGATAAAAATGTATTTCGGATTAATCACATTATTAGGATTTGGTCAACATTTCTAACCAGTTAATGTGGTTCATTCTCAGGACAAGGTGGAGAAACAAATTGATCTTGATGAATAAATAGTGGAGATACATCATCTTGATGAATAAATAGTGAAGATGCATCATTGCCCCATAATAGCCGTTAAAAGTTAGCTAGAAATTAAAATAAATTAATTAATTTAAAAACAATTTTATTAAAAAGGATTAAGAAATTTTTATTTTAATAGAATAAATAAAATAACTAGCGACTAGTTAGTTAAGAATTAAAATTTTAATGATAAATTAATTAAATAAATAAAACATGGTTAAGAAATTTTAATTTAATTATAAAAATGATTTGGTGGATGGTGTCAATTGAAATTATTTTGGTGGTTAGCACCAAATTTCAAATCTTTGCTAATTAAATGATGAATTAGAGTGAGGGAAGCTTATACTTTCCAACTGGGACAAACCGTTTTTCTTTGAATATATATGTGTGTGTGTGTGTGTGTGTGTGTGGGGAGAATGAGAGAGATTATTGTCACAAGATATTGTAAGAAATCTTATTAAAAATTTTGTGATATATATTTTTTGGATGTACACATTAGTAAATTCTTAAATTATAGGTTTGCTTATGATTTAATTTATATGTTTATTTTAGTATCATCATATACATTCATTTAAGTATAAATTTTTATATGTAAAAGCAATTTTCTCATGAACATGTATATCAAGATTGATTTCTTAACTCAGAAATATACATATGAATGAGAGAAAAAATGTGTATTGACATATGATAATATAATAAAAAAACTATATATACACACTATAGTTAATAATAATATTTTAAAATCAAGTTATAATTTAGTTAATTTTTATGACTTTTGAAATTTTGAAATATATTATAAAAAATAATATTTTAATAATTAAATATATTGATATTTTTCTAAATTTAAATTTGATTTAATTTATATATACCCTTTACAATATATGATTGTAAAGTAAATTATCATGATATACATAACATATACTTAAATATTAATTGTTGTGTAAAAACAACTTTAAAAAAATGATAATTTAAATGCAACTAATTCTTTTGTATCTTTATACTTCATGTCTTTATGCTCAGTAAATAACGTAAAATAATGTGCTGTATCATTTTTCTATATATCTTTTAGTTTATATAATCTATTAATTTACATAATCCAATGTACCTTTATTCACAATATTGTTTTAATATATTATTTTATATATATCTTTTAATTTATATAATGCAACGTACCTTTATTCACAGTATTGTTTTAATTTATATAATGGAATGTACATTATTCACAATATTGTTTTATGTATTTTTTTAAATAGTGTATTATATTAAGTGTTTAAATTAAAATTTTAATGTAGTTAAATATTTATTAAATTCATGAGTAAAATATAGTTGCTTATGTGTTAATATTTTGAAATGAATTTGATCATAAATGTGCAAATGCAATGTTATAAATAAATGGCGTTAATCTAAAATTTAATTACGCCGATATTTTAGTTATAATAAGATCCATTGTTTGGGCCTTAGCTGTTAACTTTTGAAAAGAAATTTCTCAACTTAATTATAAGTTATTTGAGTAATTTTTTTCATTATTACGATACACAGTATTAATATTATAAAAGTTTGTCACGTCATGAAAATATGATTAAATTATTTAAAAATTAAAAAATAAGTATTAACACTCATGGGTTGGTGTGATAATTTTAATATTTATTTATTGTATAATTTTATTGTTTAATTATAGTTTCTTTTAAATTAGATTATTGACATTAATAAATATTTTATGATAAAAGAAAATATGAAAATATTAATTTAAGTATTACCTATATGAGAAAGGAATGTCATAGGAAATTTATATGAAAGGTATAAACAATCCAGTAATGTAATTTTATTTTACGAGAGACTAAATGCTTCCTAATACTAATATAGTATTAGTATTAATTTCTTTTAAGGATAAAACTAAAATTTTTAGTTGGTATAGTGGAAATTCACAATAGAAATAGTTGATTTTAAGTATGCTTTTAACCTAGTGCATTTGAAGATCTTATGAATTAAAAATGTTGTAATTAATTTTTAACATTATTTGTATCTAGGAAATCATTTAATTTTAATTGGTAAGCCTTTAACCATTAATTTGAAGAGTTGTGGAGGTAGGAATGTTGTTAGGAATATATTGTAGTTAAAGAATATAATATGCATTCTTATTGTATAACATCTCCAAAAGATGTTGTATTATGTTCTAGTTTGGATGAGATGACACTATTTTTATATATTATCTTATATATTATTTTCATTCAGTTAGTGATGAAGGTAGTGTCATATTTCTGTGTGCGATCTTGGAAAAAGTAATTCCTACTTATCTCAGTTGTGATTTTTTCTATCTAGAGGAGTGTGTTCTTATTATGTTTCCTAGATTGGTGTGTGGTTGAGAGATTCTCTAAACTAACTCATTGTGTGCCGAAGATAGTTTCCATATCTTGAGACAACACTTCATCCTTTTATTTGTAACATTATTTGATTAGTGAATTAGATTTCCTTATGGAATTTTAGCATGGTATGAGAGCCCGTATGGGTCTGTGCCTTGGTCTCTCATGGGCCAGAGGAAATAAAAGTTTCATGAGTGTATTTTTTCCCATCACCTTCTTTCTGTTGGATGGGGTAGTGGTGTGCCTCTTGGTGTTGTGAGTAGAGTCTGTAGTGTGGAGGTTGGGCTGTTGGAATTCTACTCCCAACCACCGCCATGAATAAACAACGGCGCAGCCCACAAATTCATCAATTTTTGACAACAAAGAAGGGCACCGAGAAGATCCAAGATCTGGAGGTGTTTCCACGCAACCAACAACAAACCAAGTATTGAACCATCCTCTGCATTTATTTTTTTCAGCCGCCACATTGACTTACCATTTGCGCGCACTACCCTGCCGTCAAATTTTATAGTTTACTCATAAGCCTTTTCGCTATTAAGTTAAATCCCCACCGATGAGATATCAGCGGGACCCACATATACCATCCACCACATTGCAAAACCCGTAAACCCTTTGTATTTTGCTTATCTCACTTACCTTTGTTTACAGTCGGCATACCACACATCGCAACATTTATCACTTACCGTTTAAGCCCACAAAGAAACTTATTTCTCCGCCGATGCAATATCGACGGGACCTGCCTAAACCTTTACCGCCCACAAGGTCACAATCGCACAAGTTTAAGTTTTCCCACAGCGTCCACAGGCTATGTTATTTTGGGTGTGATGCGATATGTACCATGTCACTATCACACATTGTAGCCTACAAATTTTAATGAATAGTGCCATATGTTAAAGTTTAATATCACTGAAATGAAATAAGGGCGCAGATGCGATGTGAACCAGAACCGTATTGCATAATATTTCAGATCCGTTATTTTTTTTTTGAATGCATTTTTACGTGTTTTCATGTATAAACAAGAATACCACCTACATGTTTATTTAATGTAGAAATGGGTCTTTTGAGAACCCAAAGATGATAAGTTGTTGAACATCTGTTCAACAATGAATTTGCATTGATTAGATTTATTTTTCAGGCTTCGACCATTTTTTACTAAAAATGTAATGTAATTTCATAGTGAGAGTGATGGAATAGAAAACTATAGTTTGTTCCTCTCCTATGTATTACACTGCCTGTGTGTATGATTGTTTAAATTCCACAGTTTGTTGCAGTATTTGTGTTGTGGGGAAACACATTTTCTCTGTTTATTATATTCAAAAATTCCAACATGGTACCAGAGATGCTCTAGGCTCTCAGTAAAAGAACAAGCACTCTTTACTGAAGAAGTTGTAATATTGGTTTGAGAAGTGGATTTCTCTAGCAGTGATAAAGATTCTATTTTACACATTGAAGTTGATTGTTTGTTTACATAGTCAGAATGGTAGCATTAGGCAGGAGCGTGACAAATCCAAAATTACCATAGTTCAATGCTAAAAATCATGATTATTGGACCATTACAATGAGAGCCTTGTTTTCTTCACAAGATATATGGGAGCTGGTGGACCAAGGTTTCCAAGATCTAGCAGACATAGGAGCGTTGGTTACTTTGACATCAACATAAAGAAACTTGTTGAGAGATAATAAGAAGGACTCCAAAGCCCTTTTCTATATCTTCCAAGCAGTACATGAGAGTATTTTCCCAAGGATTGCAGCAGCAACAAAGTATAAGGAGGCATGGGATATTCTCAAGACAACCTATCAAGGCATGGAGAAGGTGAGGATAACAAAGCTACAAATGTTGAGGAGAGATTTTGAAACTCTCTATGTGAAATAGTCTGATAACATAGACTCATTCTTCACACATGTGATTGGGTTGGTTACTCAGATAAGGTCTCATGGAGAGACACTTGAGGAAAGAATAATAGTGGAGAAAATCTTGATAAGTCTACCCTTAATATTTGATTCCATGGTAGTGGCAATAGAAGAGACAAAGGATCTCTCACAATTTTCAGTGGATGATATTTGTCCATCCTTGATGTCTCATGAACATAGACTGAGCATAATATAAGACTCCTTATTGGAGCATGATTTCAAGACAAAAGTGTCTTTAGGCTGAGGTAGAGATCGAGGAAGATCGAAATACCGAGGAAGAGGAATAAGCCCATAGAGAGGTGGAAGAAACAACCCTGCTAGCACAAGTGGAAGGGGAAACAACTAGAATCAAAGTGAAGGCTCAAGCTAGAGTCAAGCACAAGGACAAAGGTATGAAAAATCCCAAGTCCAATGTCATTATTGTAAAAAGTATGGGTATTATGCAAATGAATGTAGAAAGAAACAAAATGACATGAATAATAGGCAAAATGTTAATTTTGCAAAAGAAACTCAGAATCAGAGTAATGTTCTTCCAACATGTAATGTAGCACAAGAAAAACATTAAGATGTATGGTTCTTAGACTCAGGTTGTAGTAACCACATGACTGGAAACATAGCAATGTTTTCCAATCCGGATGAAAATGTGAAGTCTGAAGTGAGAATGGGGACTGAAAGAAAAGTCTCTGTCATGGGAAAAGAAAGAGTCAATATATTGACAAGGAGGGGAGAAAATAAGTGTGTGCCAGATGTTTATTATGTACCTTCCCTAAAATGTAACCTTCTGAGCATTGGATAGCTTGTGAACAAGGGATATGATGTATTTTTTTAAGAATAATGTGTGTATTATCATGAACATACCTCCAAGTAAAAGGTCCATTGCATAAGTGAATATGAAAAAGAATACGATGTTTCCTCTCAATCTCAAAACAAACTTGAAGGAAGGAGGTGTGGTAGCAGCATTCACAAAACAGGTCTTTTAGGGAGAAGTCAAAGAGGAAAATTGGTTATGGAATTTGAGATTTGAACATCTCAATTGTGGAGGTTTGAGCCTCTTGCATAGAAAAAATATGGAAAAAGGACTACCACTCATAAAGAAACCAAGCAGCATATGTGAAGGCTGCATATTGGGAAAACAACAGCGAGAATCATTTCTAGCAGGAAAGAGTATAAGGGCAAAGGCACCCTTAGATATTTTCCACTCAGATTTGTGTGGACCAATGAAAATGCCATATTTAGCTGGAAGTCATTATGTTTTGACATGGATAACGGGTTTGAAAAATGTGATGGTGAACCCACATTCTACATTAAATATAATGATGGTAAGATCCTTATTGTTGTTTTATATGTAGATGATTTAATTTTCACAGGAAATGAAGTTTCTCTCATTGCTGATTTTAAAGTAGTCATGAAGAGTGAATTTGAAATGACTGACTTGTGTTTATTGTGATATTTTTTGGGCATTGAAGTAAAGAAAAATGAAAATGGAATTTTTATTTCCCAAGAAAAATATGTTGCAGAAGTTTTAAAGAGATTTAACATGCAACACAACAAAGAACCAGTAACTCGAACTGTCATGTGGTTGAAGTTAAGCAAATAAGATTACAACAACAATGTCGATTCGATATTGTATAAGAGCATAGTTGGAAGTCTAATGTATTTGACTGCAACTAGGCCTGATATTATGTATGTTGTAATTTTAATTTCCAGATTCATGGAGACACCAAAGGAGACACATTGGCAAGCAGTCAAAAAAATTTTAAGTTATATAAATGGAATGAAAAAGTATGGTGCTCTATACTCCTCAACTGGTAATTTTAAGTTGATTGGTTACACTGACAGTGATTGGGCCGGAAGTTTAGACTATAGAAAGAGCACATATGGGTATGTGTTTCATTTGGGATCAGGAGACATTTCATGGGCTTCCAAGAAGAAACCAATAGTTGTGTTATCAACAACAGAAGCAGAATATGTTGCAGCAACAACAACAACATGCCAACCAGTATGGATGAGAAGGATGCCGAGAGATTTGTGTCATGAGCAAGACAAAGGAACCATAATTTATTGTGATAATAGATCAACAATAACATTGTCAAATAATTCTTTTTTTCCAGAAGAGAATGAAGCTTATTGATGAAAAATATCATTTTCTAAAAGAATTGGTTAACAATGGTGATATTGTTTTGCAACATTGTAGGATAGAGGAACAATTTTCTAATATCCGCATAAAACAATTAGCATAAAAGAGTTTTGAGTATCTCAGAAAATGTCTCGAAATGAATGATGGTGGTAGTTGTGCTTAAGGGGGAGCGTTGGAATTTTACTCCCAACCACTGCCATGAATAAACAATGGCACAACCCACAACTTCATCAAATTGTGACAGCAGAGAAGGACAAGGAGAAAATCTAAGATCTGGAGGTGTTTCCACGAAACAAACAACAAACCAAGTACCGATCCATCCTCTGCATTTATTATTTTCAACTACCACATTGACTCACCATTTGCCCGCACTTCATCACCGACAACTTTTATAGTTTACCCATAAGCCTTTCTGTTGTTATGTTAAATCCTCGCCGATGCGATATCGGCAGGACCCACATATACCATCCACTACATTGAAAAACCCGTAAACCCTTTGTATTTCACTTACTGCAGTTACCTTTGTTTATCACCCACATACCGAACATCACAACATTTATCACTTACCGTTTTGTTAGCCTCCTATATCAATAGGTTTCATCTTTCATGATTGTCTTGATGGAAGTATGGAATATGTTCAAACCTTCTTACTTGAGCAAAGGTGTTCCATATTCTTGAAAACCAAAAAATCAAAAAAGTTAAAAAATGTAAAGAGGGTATACCCTAAAAGAAAGATCAAAGGGTAAAAAGAATAAAAATGGTCAAAAAGAGGAAAAAATGAACCCCAAGCAAAAAATAGACCAAGGAAAGTGTGCAAATCCAAATGCCACTACTTTTTACTCTGTTGTAATAAATCAATTGTGTGCAGCTTGTGAAATTTTTGCCACAATTCATGAATAAGTCAAACTGCTTAAACTTGGCTTAGTCATATTTCAATTTCATGTTATAGATTAGAGAATAAATATCTAGCCAAACAGTTTAATCTTGGCAGATAAGTAGCTAGGTAGAGTGAATAAAGGTGCTCAACAGTTTAATCTGAGCCCTTGGATGTAATAAGGGTAGAAATAGATATATTTATCATGTAAAAAAGAAAAGATTGAAAAGGGTTTGCAAGTCTAAATGCACCCTAATAAAGAAGAGAAAATGGTAGTGTTAAGTAGATAGGGTAGGTAGATGGTGCTGCAAAGTGTTATCCGATGAATGGTGCTGCTACATGTTGGTTAATCATTTACTTTCATCACAAGGAGGCAGAAAATACACTGGAAAATCACAGCAAGCAAAGTCAAAATTCATTAACCTCCCCCATCATTTTTCCCCCTCAAGAGTTTTACTAATTTCCCCAAAAGTACTAAGGTAATTGGAGATCAAAGGGGCTCAAGGCATTTCCTTGACTTCTGGAGGGACCGGACCCTCGGCCTAATGATCAAAAGACCTAAGCACTTAAAATAATCCATCAATGATTATCTTCCATCTTTAACTTTTTCCTAAGTAAAATCCCATTTTACTTAGGAAACTGATGCAATATTCCATAAAATTCCTCAAAACAACTTGTTATTCTAAGTTTAAGTGTTGAAGATAAAATGTTGCAATTTACTTCATAAGTTTTCACTTTCTTAGATGTACAAAGATGTTTTGATTTTCCTTGTCCTTTATCATATTAACATTTAACTCTATTATATTAAATCCCTAGTGAAATCCCTTCTTCCTAAGTATATAACTCCCTTTCTAATAAATATCCACAAAACCCTTTATTATAATGTTTTACCAAAGTATATATTCCCGCACATTCAAAATAAAACCCCGCTTTATAAACCCTTTGGTAAAATATATCGTTATATCATTAATCCCCTCCCTATGATGAATTAGTTGTGTATTAATTAATTCATCGTATAATAAAATATATATAAAAAGCGTTAGACATATAATATATGTGTTTAACACCAAAAACAAGAATAAAATGCGACAGAGTCCTGCGCCACCGTGGTCTGTCCACGTGGCATTCCTCTCAAGCCAACTCCGCTTCGACCCTTAACCTTTGCATATGGGATTAATTAGTTATTTGAACTAATTAATAACCTTTCACCTACCAATCGAAATCCTCCCGGGGCGATTAAATAACAGTTAAACGAATGTAAATCCCGCCGGGCCCACTTTTCAAATCCCCCGCATGTTTCCCTTTCCTTCAGCCGTCGGATCATCCCTCCATTGATCAACGGTCATGATCAATCCCGCTGCCCATCCCGTGTGAGTTATTTAGCCAGCGGGGAATGGGTGGTTTTGACTAGTCAGACCATCCACGTGGCGTTAAAGCTATGGAATCGCTCCCCTCGCGTCTTTTACCGCCTTCGTCCATAAGCGGTGCGGGCTCACCGCTTACCACTTACCGCATACCGCCGGCCCCACTTCCTTACGTCACCCCGTACGTCAAATGACGTCATCACCTCGAAAAAGACAAAAACCCTTTTTGACTTGTAAATAAGCCATTTTCGTGTTTTTTCAGTTATTTTTAGTTTCTGAAAGAGACAGAGCTCCCGCTGCAATTTCAAATTCCACTGCAAATACACCAATTTACTCCGAAATTCAGCTGCGCCCGTGTTGGAGAACGTCCCCGCCATTGTTCATTACCTGTTAAAGAACCAGTTCCATCTAAAACAGGTATTTATCATCTCGCGCCCCGACTGCAAGTCAAGCTTAGTTTCCTTTGTTTTTTCTCTGAAAAAATGGTTAAAAATCCTCTCTGAGTCCTCATTGAAGATTTAAAACCTGTGAATTTGCTTCCCAAACCTGCGAATTGTTCCAATTTCCTCTTTTATCAGACATCCCGACCGGTCTGCAAGAAAAACTAAAACCTCCATTTTGAATCCACAAGAACCAAAATGGAGGCCCCAACTGCTCTAAATATCACTCCTTTGAATGCTCCTCACCGAGATTTGGACTATTTACCTCTGATAGATGAAGATTTCCAAATAAAAGACCTGCATTTTGATGAAAGTCCCCGTTTGAGCTTCTGTCGCTGCAGAGACGAACACTCAAAGGGGCAAGATCTTATAGGGTTGTGGGAATCCAATCTCCCAAGGTATTTTATTCCTACAGTTCACGTTTTCCTCGAAATCATTCATTATTGTCATGCAAATTATGATCCTGCACAAAGAGCTGTATTAGCTCCTGATCAAAGTGTTCTGTTCCCTATCACACCTCAGGCTATCAATGCTATGTTACAATTTGAGCCAGAACAAGAATTAGCACCTCTATCCATGGAAGGGTTGATTGAGAAAACCAGGCAGTTAACCCCAGAGAAATTAAAAGCAATGTGTCAGTATTTCATGTTACCTGAGCATCAGCCAAAAGGGACTCCCCCCTATGGTTTTTACTTTTTCAATCAATTGGGAAGGCTTATTGTGAATGTAATATCCTTTGTCTTAGGATTCAATACCAGTGAGTATGTAGATGAGATAACTCTGGCTTTGCTATCTATCTTTACCCCTGGGCAGCCTCCCGAGATTAAGTATGATTATGCTTCCTTCATTGCCAACAAAATCCATGATCAATTTTTAAGGCTAGATGATGAAAAGGTTTTCAAGTACTCCTCAGTTATCTATCATCTCATAATTTTCTATCACTCAGACAAATTCCCTTTCCCTGTTCAGAAACTTGATGCTAAAGGTAATCCCAGGTCTGTTATTTTTTGGTCCCCCATCATTCATTTGTCCTCCGATTCTCCCTACTCTTATTCAGAATTCATTGATCAGTTTGTACATCCTGCTACAACCTTGTTAACAGGAGTTTCTCCCCCCAGGCTTAGTACTGAGATTAGAAAGACCCTGCAATTGTCAAAGAGTTATAAAGTTGGGGATTGGTATTTGTACCAAAACCATACAGTCATCAGGATTTATGGATGTGAATTACATCCATTCAAGTTACCCAGATATGTACCAATGAGAATTTTTGCTTTGGAATACTTTAGACAGATGAATAACTCAGATGTAATCCATTTCTGCAATGTAAAGAAGAAAGCATAGTTAAGGATCAAAAGCCAGCTAGGTCCTTTCATTTGCAATTCTAGAGAAGCTGGGAGAGATGCAGAACTTATATTAGAGAAAAAATTCCAGACATCTTTCCGTTGGGTCCCTTATGACCCCTTTGGTTTCATTTGTGAAAGAAGGTTAAAAAATAAGTCATCTCCTTATGTACATCACAGACTTCCTGACATAGAACAGTATGCAAATCAAGATGAATGGGTTAAAGGAACACTTGTTGAAGAGGGAAGTGGAGCTGCCAAATTGAATAAACTTATGAAAGATGTTGAGAAGAAATTTGACCTAGAAACATATGATCAAATGCAGGTACCCTACATTGGCACATCATCAACAGCCACTCTACAACAAGCTCTACAGGAAGATAGTCCATCAGTAGCAGCAGAGCCCAAGGGTAAAGGAAAAGAACCTATAGTTCAGGTCATTGAAACCCTGGTAATGGCAGAAAAATCACAAAGTTCCAAAGCACCAGAACCATCTCAGACTTCTCACACACCAGCAAAGCAAATCCAAGTTCCAGAGATGCAAACTCCACTGAATGTGGAAATAGGGAAAAAGAGGCTAGCTCCAGATACCACACCTTCAAAAGGAGCCCCACAAGTTTATCAAGCTAAAAAACATAAGTCTGATCCACCTCCAGATGTAGAAATTATAGATGAAGTATTTGATGATGGTAGGGAAGATAGTCAGCAAACAGGTACAGCAAGTGAAACAAACATAAGCCAGAAAGGGATACAAAAGCAATTAAGCACTGAAGTGTCTTCTTTCAGACCGCCAAAGACAGATACTGGAGACATTAAGAAAACTTTCATTAATATCAAAACAAAGAATGAACCATTGAAAATGAAGGTATACGATCAGTATATGAAGATGGCTCCTCACAATCAGCAAAGGTTGATGTCAGCATTTGATCTTTCACAAGGTAAAATGCAAATGAGCCACTTCAAAGCAAAGGTGCCAAAGCCAACTTCAGCAACAGATTACATCAGAACAAATTTTGAAGTTTTAGTAAAAGATATCCATCCCTTGGATCAGATAGAGCTTCATAGACAAACAGGGGAAATGGTTTATTCTACTCTCACCAACAAAGCCATGGCAGCTTTAACGCTGCAAGATTCCTTGAATAATACTACTGCACAATTAAAGATTGAGAGGGCCTCCTCACAGGCCAAGGACAATAGAATAAAATCTCTAGAAGAGATCATCATTGGTTTGGGTCACAATCCCAAAGACATTAAAGGTATTGAGGCATTGGTAAAAAGAAAGAGGATGATATAGCTGCACTCAGAAAACAGCTGAAATTACCAGCCTCGAGGCACCCTCAGACACAGGAAGTTATAAAAGGAAATTCACAAGAAGAAATGATGGAGTTGCTTTTGAATTTGACAGAGCGACTAAATGAAACAGAGAAGGAGTTGGAAAAAGCATTGCAGGAACAGAAAAATATCAAGCAGACTTCAACAACAGCTACAGGACAGCAGGAACAACCATCTCAGGTGAACATTTCTAATTTGAATTCTGAGGATTTAATTAAACAAATGGAGAGTTTGCAGCTAAAGGTCACAGAACTCCAAGAAACAAAATTACAATTAACAAAATTGGAGGGAAAATATGACACATCCAAAAGGACAGCTGCTGACAACCTCAGGGAAATAAAAAGATTGGAGAAAATGGTTGAGGCTTTGCAAAAAGATCTTTCACTGGAAAAGCCTCTGAACGAAATAAATGATATTCTTTGGAGCAACATCATTGAATTAATAAGAGATATTTGTCCTTCCATTCAAGCTATTTTTGAGCAAAATGAGTTAGTCAAGATAGCACAAGAGGAAATAAATAAAACTAGACATGAATTAAGGGGCAAGCCGGAGCATGCCCAGCAGATCATTCAATTTTTGAATTCCAGAACAAAACAACAGCTTGCATTGTTAGGAATGGATGACAGAACAGGTGTAGTGTTGGAAGCAAAGAGAGTTTTCACCAAGAGGACTTTCATGCAAAATCTAGAAAGAAAGTGTACTGACATTTTGGTCGACATCAACGTTTTCAGAGAGAAGTTTCAAGCTTTGCTAGACAGTGAATTGCCAAGTCCCATGCTCACAGAGGATCAAATAGTAGACTTGGAAACATATGAGAAAAGAATAAAAGCTCATGCTAAAAATACAGCTATAGGTTCTACTAGCTCATCAGAACCTGTATTACCAACTGGGAAAAGTATTTATGAAAAAGTAAGGAATCTATTTCATCTGGAGCATGAACTAAAGTATCTATTTCCGAACGAGCCCACTTTTTATAAACTTACTGAAGCAGATGAAACTTTAAGGAAACTCAGAAGAACAATGATACCAGATGATCAGTGGTGGAAGGAAATGCTGGAAATTTTGTAAAAAATGTTTTCAGGATGAAAGTTTATCTTTACTATTGAGTAAATGGTAAAAAACAGAAAAGCATATGAAAGAGTATCAGAAGAAAGGTTAAAGAGTATCCGTGAGAAGAAAGAGTATTCAACAAGTCAAAGGAATACGCAAAGGACAGCACAGAGCCCTATTTTAAGCACTTATCCTTAGCACGTCCATGAAGAAAGGAACAACACATCAGCCGTTACTCATTATTCTATTTACGAGACCATGTGTCTCTTGTTTGTTTGTAAATATGCTTTAAGTCAGCCTGGATTATTGGCTAGGATAGAGTAAGATTGTTAGGATTATTTTTTGTATAAATAAACCCTCAAAGAGAGAGTTGAGGGTGGATTCTATGACTCTGCTGTAACACTAAGATTTTCGGAATAAAAACTTTTGGAGAGATTTACTTGTGGCTTACTGGATGACGATTTGAAGCACTGGACTTGTTGCAGGATTCATGTGTTGGACTACAGTTCAATAAGTGTTTCTACCCTTTGTCTGAAATTTTATATTAGTTTATAATACCATCATATCCATTTCTGAATAATTTATATAAAGGATTGAAACAGAATTTTCTTAATTGTACTCTGTTTTCAAATGTGATTGTTCCTAAATGTTTTCTTCTAAATTAGCTATAAGCATGAATTCTTAAATGCTCCTGCTTCGCTAATTTAAGCACTGTTGATTGCTATAATAAAGAATCCTTTATTGCTCTTTGTTTGTAGTCAATTCACTTCCTTCCTTTGAACATGGTGAAAGATTCTTAGTTGCCTTTCATCCCTTCAAGATCATCCCACCCACTTTAAATTTTGAGGATTGTTCTCTGTCTAGCTATCTTGCCCTGTAATACCATCTTGTGCATAGAATAGAAATCCAGTAAAGCCATCCTTTGACTCCATAGCCCAATGGACTGAAAGCTCTTAGCCTTGCCCTTAGTTTGTGGATTCCACCATTTTCCCAAAACAAACTTTGAATCTATAACTAGCCTAAAACCTTTCAAGAACAATGATAGATCATAAAGAGAGAGCCCTCTCTGGATGCAGATTGGCTAGATTCTGCATCTAAAAGGTTGGTTTGTGGTTACCTCGGGTATACTTTCCTCTTATACAACTTCTAGGAAAACCTGAGTGATAACACCCCTAATGAATGTTGTGTGGTAGAATGTATTTCTTAGTTTCTAATAACACTTTTTCAGATCTTGAGAAGTATTATTGGACTTACCTATGGGCTAGAACAGGGTGTGTAAATCTACATATGTGCATACTAGAGGTGTCTTCATCAGTTTTGCAGATCTGTGCATGTAGAAGGCAGAGGATCCACACTGCACATATATATTCTTGTTTGAGGTGTAAAAATCAACTTTTATCATTTTTCCAAGAATATTTTACTTTAATTCTAAATTTTGGAAGACCAAAAATGTCTCTCACAGTTCAAATTCATACAAACATCAATGACATGATTGCATATAAACCTTCACATCTGACTTTCAAAACTATCCCCTTCAAGCTGGTTTTTGGTGGAATTTTCCTCAAGGATGGGTTCCTAATACTTATAAGTTATAAATGGTTTTTGTGTGGTACAACCATTGTTCTGGTGTTATATTTTTTTCCTACCCTGGTTTCCTCACTTACAATTTTTTCCTAGTGGCTATAGGGGTTTTCCTTTTGATCTTTAGCAACTTTTCTTGTTGGATCTTACAAATGTGATATTTTTTTTCTTTATGAGCAGCTTTTATGCAGCGAGGTTCTCATTCTTTTTTTCTTTTCTGTATGTTGTCTGAGATTCCTTGTAGTCCTTATTAAAATAAGGGTTTAATATAAAGAAACTTTTTTGTCACAAAATTTATTCCTTTAGATATATCAAAATAAACACAAAACCAAGCATATGTGTTTGCCATTCTTTTTTCCCTTTTCATATCCAAGGATCAGAAAATTTCCTAGCGAGTTTCCATCCTTCCAAAATCTGTTCGCTTCGAAATTACAAATGGAATGTCTTACCTACACTGGTGGTTAATTTTGGAGATCCTTTAGATGCAATTGATATTATCTTTCAGATAGTGAATGAAGAGTCCCATGGCATTTAGAAAATATGGGCCTCCATCAAATATCTTTCCTCCCTTTCTTACTGGAGAGGACAACAGTAAAAAAAACCTTTAGTATCACAGAGGCAGAAGTTCCGTCATACCAATATAAAAGTATTACAATGGTTTGGGGAAACTTCTATCTTGTCCACCTAAGTCAATAAACTAGTCAGTTGCAAGCAACAATTCTGTAAGTTAATGTTTCAAAACATTTTTTCTTCATGGTATACATGCTTGCACAGAAACCAGTGTGAAATATTTCAAACCTAAACCACATTGAAGAGAGGTTTTCTCTTCACTGGACAAACCCTCTAAATGGGTAATTATACACCCTCGTAGACTCAAATAATGTACAAATTTACTGTTTGTTCTAAGATGGAAAAACAATGACCTAGAAATTGATCTAAACCCCTCGCGTTATCAAGAATGCTTGCTAGTTGTGCTTCCTTTAGTGGTTTGTTTTTTCAAATTTTAACGTGGGTATTGTGTTCCTCTTAGACACTGGAATTTAGCAATGCAACTATTTGTGCCTTTGAGTCAGTATTTAGTCCTTGATTTCTGATGTTTTTGTGTGGTGTGTAATGAAGGCTTCAATTCTATAAAATGAAATGCCAAATGTAATAACCTAGGCTTGTGCATTTTTTACAAAAAATAGTATGGTGAAATAAAATATACCTTGTTTCTCAAATTGTTGTTTGTAGCAAAAGTTGAATTGCAAGATATCTGTAATAGCGATTCGTTTATCTTGAGTTATAAATTTTCTTGTTAGTGTTTGTCTTTACTACCCAACCATTATGCAACAATGTTTCTGTAAAGCTTTGTGACATGAGCAAGAACTGATATTTAACTGAATTTGTCCTCTCAATATCAACTGATGCTTAAACATGCAGTAAACCATGTCAAGTGTAGGGTCTACATCCTAACAAACATAAATTCTATCCATAGTGAAATTGATGCAATCCAAGGTGAACTTGTATATGATAATGTGATCTACAGTTTGCTTTTTCATATCAAAAGATAAATTCAATGATTGAGAGATGGATGGTTTAAAATTTAAATTCTAGTGGGGTTGTTTATACATAGTCTTCCACAAGTTAACCTATATTGCATAGTCTAGTAACTATATTCATGACCAGAACTAAACATTAAAAGTAATAGAGTTTTCAACTCTTCAGTCCTTATAATTCATAGAACTTATGAAGTAATATAAAGATGCAAGTCATAAAACATAAATGTGAGATGGTTTTTGGTTCTCGAGTGCTTGAAATATCTATAATTTTGACTTTGGCCTGGAAAAGCTCAGGGTTTCAACATCATTTCATGCTCCCATAGCACTGTTGAATTTTATTTTTCAGTAAGTGCTTAGGGGTAAAAATAATAGCAATATCTTACTAAATTTTCACAGGGATTTTGTTAAACATGAAGCCTTCTTCCTCCTTGTTTTGTACAATGTAGGCCATTCTTAACTGATGGCAATGGCCACGTGCATATCTGGTAAGGCGTGCCTTTCCTTACAATGTCTTAGTCAAGGGACTGAAATATGACCTATGGGTTGGATAGAATACACATACTAAATACTTCCTTGAAACAAGAAATTGTCTGCATAGTTCCTTCCATGGATGAATATAAAGCTACTCTGTATTTGTACATTAACTTTATCCATCGGGGAATATTTGTTTGATGAACATGACTCTAACAGTGAGATTTGTGTGAAGCCTTCTTAAAATTCTGGAATGCTAAAGTATTGATTACAAATGACCTCACATCATCCATAAGGTTTAAACATGGCATCAAGTAACTGCGGCAACAATTGTACTTGAAAATGTGACTCCCAAGTTTTCTCCTACAAGTAAAAAGAAAAAACTCTACCTACATATGCCTTGGTCCACCATTAGTGGTTTTGATGTGACAATAGGTTTATCCTACTGTGTCATTTCTTAGAAAGAAATTATTTTATATGCAACATTAAGGGGCTGATTAGTTGAACTTGGAACATAAGGCTAATGTTAGATATAAGTAATGCATCATTGGTTTCTCAGATTTTGAACTGAAGATACTCACGGTCCAAAAATAAATACAGACTTATTTTCATGTTCTTTCTGTAGCTAGGGAGGCAGGAGATGTGTCCTTATTTCCTCCTGAAAATGGGGATGTCTGGGAAACATCCTCCATGGATATCCCTTGTGCAAGCTGGCATCAGTTTCGCCCTTGTTCCCCCACAAATTATTTACTAACTAGTTCAACATTCAAACCATGAAAAATTCCAGATATTATCTATTCAGTGGGTTATAATTTTGTGTTAAACACAACTAGACTATGTCATATTCCATGTTCATTTTATATGGGTTTACCAGAAAATCCTTTTTTCGTCTAGAATGGGGTCAAGCTCTTGGGAAATTACTTTGGGGATAACGTGAGACCCTGAACAATGACAATTTCTTGGGAAATTTCACTTGAGGGATATGTTAAAGCCCTGAATGGGGTCAATTTATTCATACATGATGTTTCATTGGATAAAGTAAATCCATAAAAGATTCATATAAAAGCCTGCATATTCCTAAGGGACCTATGATAAAAATACATGACAAGCAATTGAAGATCAATGACCATTTGGGCATTAGCAACCAATAAACCCATGAAAAAATTTGAGTTGAGCAACTAAAACTAAAAATAATTCGTTATCACTCACCATGAGAAATCTATTGGGAAGTGGACGTTTCAACATAAGAAGACTACTTAAGTGAGGGTAGATCGATCTTACCCTCTGTAGACCATTGTGTTTATATTTACAATCTGAGAGTTTTTTCAGATGGTCATAATCCTATGAGTTTACTGATTAGGTTGTGGTTACTCAGATAATTTACTTTATCTTGAAATTTCTCTAATGTCATTACTTGTTTTGTCCTCATTAACTTCCTCAACCATCCCAAGACAAGGGTAAGAATGTTTTTCTGTGTATTGTTGCGTTTAGTGTTTTTACTGAGAAAAACATATGCTCCTCACCCTCAATTAATTGGACCTCCATTTATTGACCCCATTATGCATTTGTTCATTGAACCACTCTAAAAAAGGAAGGACTTAGTCCACTCCTTCTTACAACCTTAGTGCTTAATTTTCAATTGCTAGACACTTACAGGTTGATGTGGAAGGCTAGTAAACTGGGATACTGCAAGCAGAGATGCCAATACAAAAATAATAAAATTAGGATAGGATTGTGAGATAACAAAGTTGAACTGCTAAATGCATGTTAGAGGCAAACTGTAACATTTGTGTCTCTTTCTTATGGGGGATAACTACCACCACTATAAAAATTTTGCTATGAAGAATCTTGTGACCACCAGACACCACCCAGAATGAATGACGTTAAACATTAGCACTAGCTGAGACAGAGTCTCTACGGACTAAAAATGACATAACTAGAGTTGTTGGGATCTATGGTAGACTGTTGTGAGAGCCAGAGCCATAAACATTTCTTATTTTTGTTGTATATGGAGCTGGGATTTTATCATTGAACTTGGAGACATGGCAGCCTAATCAAGCTTATTTTGTGATTCATATATTACAAGGATTCTTTTTTGTTGTTCCATTTCTGGTATTTTTCTTCCTGGTATGTTCCACTGTGATCATTGTGTTTATTTTTTTACCTTTTATTAATACTTCAAAGTTATTAGCTTCTACTCCCCTTTTCCTATTATTTGTTACAGTTGCCTACCAAATCCCAAGTCCTTTACATATAGTACTTATGATTACTAAAGTGGATACTAATGTGCACAACAAAAATTAAAAGAAAAAAAGAAAAACAAGCCCCACTTGTTGTGTTATACGTGGCTTTACCGTATCGAACCAGACAAAAACGATTCAAGTCACCAGTTCGAATAGGTTTTTGCCTCAAAATGGTCAGACTGGTCTAAACCAGCTGGTCCAGTTTGGCCCTTATAACACTGGCCCATACACACCGTATGACCAAAAGACCATCGCTTGACAGGTCAACCACCAAATTCAATGTCATATGTGTTGAGCATTGGAAAATGTATGAATTTTCCATGTATTTCTTTATCTTTTTCCTTTAATCATAACTCCTTTATATTCTAGAATGGTAATATATTGAATAATTATAATAGAATTAAGGAGATTATTGATTATTGCAAATTGATTAAAGATTGTGTTTTCTTATATGCAGAAAATAGATGAAGTGGGAAGCCACCATTCGGGAGAAAAAGACAAAGCAAAAATAACTATTGTCCCTTCAAAAAAAGACCATATTCAGACAAGAAGGTCGAGATCGGAGTGCACAGCCAAAGGAAGGAAAGAAACAATGCGACATCAGCGCAAGAAGACAAAACGATAACTAAAGTTAGAAGATAGAGCGAATCCCTCAGGATCTCTCGATCCTGAGGGATCACTGCTCAAAGCTTATCTGTCTTTCTTGTTTCGTCCGCTGGCTATTATAAAAGGACATCACTTGTAGAAATCGAGAGATGTAATGTATAATGTATGATGTATTATGATTATTCAGACTTCCTGTTGTATTTTCATGATTTCTCATCGACTCTTGTTGGTTGAAACAGAGTGCAATTGCTTGTAAACTCTGTTACATATGATTAATACATAATCTAGTTGTCATTCCATGATTTAATACTGGAGTAGTTCGATGGTGCTTCACTAGCGGCTAAGGGCCTAGCCCTGGTGGATCCACCTGCTATCTGTAACATTACTTTCCAATTCCAATCATGTGATGGTTTGCTTTAGTTCCCATTTCCTTTAAATCGCATTGCTTCACAGTTTCCATGTTGTATAGCTTACTGTTTCAATGTTTTATGAAATCGGTTTGTTGCATCAATTATGAGTGAATTGCGTTTCTATTCTTTTTCAACATAACAAGATTATTGATTACTCTGTAACTTGTATTGTTATGCTTTTCAGATATAAAGCTTCACTGTTTAGAGTTTGCTGTTCATTTCCATTAAATAGATCTACTGTTCATTTCCATTAGATAGATCTGCTGTTCATTTCCATTAAATAGATCTGTTGTTCATTTATGATAAATAGCTTTAATGTTTATTCCTTTCCTGTAAGTATTTGGTTTGTTTTAGAATGTTATTGCAGAGAGAGTGTTTATTCTATTTCCATTAGCAGCATTATTGATTCAACTCAGTTATCATTTCCAATTAGTTGTTTATTGTGGAGTGTAAGATCATCAACTATAAAGGACATTGGCTATTACTGTCTAAGTCCTCAGATTGGAGATCTTGTTTATGCTTGATTTCATTTACATCAGTTGACAGAGGAAAGAGTTATTACTACTGCATCCTTGACTGATGATTGCCGAGTGAATGATTGGATTTTAGAGCTTTAAGTTTCATGTCATTGCAATTAGATTTTATTTTCAAGCATCTATTTACTCTTATATTTGAAACACTGTACTGCAAATTGGAAAGCATTACTCTTAGATTAAATTTCCGCCTCAGACTGAGTACACTCTTAATATAAAAAGTCGTACCTGGATTGATAATTAATGTAGGATAAATAAGAGTTAAAAAGACACCATTTATACCTCAAAATTTTGGCGCCATTTCCGAGGAGAGTGTAGCTATTTAGAAAGAGTGATGTATATTTGATTTTCTATGCTAAAGGAGAACTGGGTATTAAAAATGGAAGGTAAGAACTTACATAACGAATGAGGAACATGCTCATTCACTTGCCTGCTTCATAGCAGAACTGGGTAGAAGTCTAAGGTAGGAATGAATGCTTGCATTTTTTTGAATGAATAGAAAATTTAATCAAAACAAAATTCCTCCCAGACCTGAAAAACCTAAGGGACTGGTGACCCTTGGGCAAACCACCTTTATCGACAATATCATTAAGAAAGCTGAATCTCAGCCATCAATAGGACCTAGAAAAGTTTCTTCTAGACAACCTACTAGCTCCCTTTAGGCCACATAATCACCATCTATAGCTTTTGCTGAGGTGCATATCCAAACAGAAGAGACTGAGCAAGATTCTCAAGAAATTGGGAATTCTCGCCCAATTTCTTTACAGGAAGGGAACTCTAGTAATCTCCGCGAAGGAGGAGGATAAACAGGGGAAGTATAAGAACCAAGATCCCCTCTTGAAGTAATCCAAACACTAAGCAGCCCAGATAAGGGAAGTGCTATCAAAATCATCCAAAAAAAAGCTGAAGAACCTGAAGAACTAAAGTCCCCTCGGATAATAGTTCAGCAAGGGACACTAATTATCCCAGACCAAGGAAGTGCTGTTAAGGTCATACCTACTCCTTCTAGTCAGCATAGGAATAATTCCCTAGAAATCCCAGAAGGATATTGGCACATATTTGATCACATGGCCCAAAACAAACAACCACCCCAAACTTCCACACTGCAATATCCCATTGTGGACACTGTAGTTAATGCACCTATGAAGGCCATTCCTCTCCAGCATATTCCTACAGTCCATGGCTTAACATCGAAATATCTAGATGCATTTATGTTTGAATTCAATGTATTATGTAGGGGGTATGATTATACCACCGATCCCCAAAAGCTAAAATTATTCTCCTCCACATTAAAAGGAGCGGCTCTACGATGGTTTATGGGGTTAGGTGGAGGTGTTATAAATGATTGGGATAGATGAAAGCTGCTTTTCTAAAGAAATATTAGGATTATTTTAGGTCCAGGGAATTAAAGGATGAAATATTTTAGATGACAGCAAAACCTAATGAAACATTGGAGGAATATGTAGAACACTTTCAATACAACCTCCAGAGATCACCTTATGCATCTTTACCCTTACCTGATAATGTGTTAAAAACTACATTAATTAAAGGGATGAAGGAAAAATGGGTTGAAACATTAAACATCATGGGAAAAGGTGACATATATCAGGAAAATTTTGCTGACATTATTGATTTATGTATCAGGGGTTCGAGAGGCAGCACGAGACTAAAACCAGCAGAAAGTGACGTGATCACAAGGGACAGCAAGACCTCCGGTGGAGGTATAACCCACACAGAAATTGGCAATCTACTAGAAGATTTAAAAACTAATATTCTAGGGACTCTGACAATGCAGCTCGATATCATGCAAGCTAAACAAAAGCAGGCAGAAGAAGAAATTTTTTTGGCAATCTTCCGCCCTAGATGCAGAAAGAAACATAGCCATAAAGAGTGCCCGCTGGATACAATCCAAGTCTGTGCCATCTGCATGAAAGATCACTCCACAGAAAGTTTCCCCTCACTCCCGGGATTGAAAGTAGTCTACAAAGAAGCGGAAGAAGAAACAGAAATGGTATACCTATTCAAATAGCGCTGTCAATGGCAGCCACGAAAAATAGGTATGCCCATTGATCCATCCTCTTCTTTTCAGTCTCCTCAGTATAACGCTCAACAATATAATGGAATGTGGCAAAATCAGCCACCCTTTCCCAGTTGGTCACAATAGCCATTTCCTACACCGCCATGTACAATCAAACAAATCAAACCAATTGGCCAAACTTTCCTTACTGTCAAACATTTTGGAAAAATAATACATATCCATCACAATGGACCCCTCCACTTCCTAGAGTCAGACCTGGCAGTCGAACTGGAAAAGATCTATGAATCAACTAGCAGGAACAATTCCTCTCCCTCCACCTACACTGCCAGCACCATATACATTGCAACAAAATCCCCAGACCAAATTAAGACTGCAACTCCCAACCCAACCGAACCTGAACCCCGATAATAGACCGGTTCAATTTGTTCAAATAATCGAAGCACCAGAACTAGAAACCGAGTTAAGGGAGTGCAACGACCTTCAACTAAGGTCTGGGCACATAATACAATCAGAGGGAGACAAAAATTTTCAAGTTGAAAATCCGTTACCTTCAGAACAAACATTGCAAAAGGAGAATGAGGTTACACAACAAACTCATGAGCAAGCAACCACCTCTTCTCCACCATTCCCAGAATGACTAATCATACCTCGTCCAATAGAACATCCTGATTTTGATCTTCTGGGAGAACTGAAAAAATTGTGTATAAAAATCCCACTCCTCTAAGCTATCCAAGATATTCCCATTTATGCAAATAACATCAAAGAACTATGTATAAGAAAGCCGAAGAGGAGAACAACAACTAACCCAACCATCCAAGTAGTCGGCACTCTATCTGACTTACTATCAGGAAGAGAAGCACCTGTAAAGTATGAGGATCCAGGAAATACTATAGTTACGGTGCAAATCAATGGCCAATCATTTCCAAATGCCTTAGTTGATTTGGGAGCTGCAATCAATATCCTAACAACCACCACTTTTCAAAAACTTGGCATTACATCATTAGATCCAACAACAACCTTATTGGAATTGGTTGACCGATCGGTAGTCAAGCCAGAAGGCACACTACATGACGTAATGGTATCTGTAGACTCCTGGGAATACCCTTCTGACTTCCTGATTATTAACCCCAAAAACCGGCTAGATGGACACCCTTTAATCTTAGGTAGACCTTGGCTAGCAACTGCTGATGCTTACATTGGCTGCCGACAAGGCAGCATGACTATAACTAGAGGGAGTTATGTCAAGAATTTAACCTTATACCCTCCAGCCCAGCCAAGCCTAATGATAATAAAAGAAAAGAAACAACCTGTATCATACCTCATAGAAAAAATTAGATCACCATTAACCATAGAAGATTTCCTCGACTTTAAAGGCCAAACAGAGGATGACATCATTAACAGTTTCATTAACCAACCAAAAACCAGATCCCATTTGTAATGTCACATGATCAAAACAGCATTTGATAATTAAGAAGAAGAAGATCCCCTGAAAGACATTCAAGATCAATCAATACCTATCACTTCTGTTTACAATAGCGAAACTATAGAAATTGAGCCAGGAAAAACATTGAACATTAACAAAAATTTGACTGCTGAACAAGAAGAGAAGATGGTCCAACTACTAAAAAAATATAAGGGAGATTTTGCATGGGATTACCTAGACATGAAAGGAATTGATCCCCAGTTATGTACACACCACATTTATACAGAGAAATATGCTATACCCATTCGCCAACCCCAATAAAGATTAAACCCTCATCTTAAGGATATTGTGAAAGCTGAATTACAAAATTTTTTGGATGTAAACTTTATTTATCGAATATCTGGTAGCAAGTGGGTCTCTCCGCTAGTAGTCGTGCCAAAGAAGAATGGAAAGTGGAGGATATGTGTAGACTACAGAGAACTAAACAAAGCAAACCAAAAAGACCATTTTCCCCTTCCTTTCATTGATCAGGTATTAGATACATTAGCAGGAAAGAAATTATTTTCTTTCTTAGATGGCTTCAATGGATACAATTAGATTCAGATTGCCCCTGAAGACCAAGATAACACTACTTTTACCTATCCTTGGGGGATGTTTTCTTATAGATTTTTACCCTTTGGTCTATGCAATGCCCCTGCCACATTTCAGAGGGCCATTCTCAACATCTTTTTAGATTTAATACATGAAGGGCTCGAAGTATATATGGATGATTTCACACCTTATGGAGATGATTTTGAGCCAGCATTAGAAATATTGGAAAAGGTGCTACAAAGATGTATTGTCACCAGGCTCTGCTTAAGCTATGAGAAGTGTCAAATGATGATGACTGAGAGACTCATCTTAGGTCATTATATCTCAGTAGCTGGAATACAGATAGATCCAGCTAAAATTCAGATAATTTGGTTAATACCTACTCCTACCACACAAACAGAGGTACATAGCTTTCTAGGATTTTCTGGTTATTATAGAAGATTCACAGAGCATTATTCTCAAATAGTTGCGCCTTTATACGCACTAACAGGGAATGTTGATTTTATTTGGACAGATAAATGTGACCATGCTTTTGAGGATCCGAAAAGGCTTCTGTCAATAGCCCCTGTGCTAAGGGGCCCAAATTGGGATTTTCCATTCCAAATTTCATCTGATGCCTCAAACACAGCTATTGGAGCAGTCCTTGGGTAGGAGGAAGATAAAAAACCATATGCAGTTTATTATATTAGCAAGAATCCATCTCCTGCTGAATTAAACTATATTGTGACTGAGAAAGAATTTTTAGCTGTAATACATGCTATAAATAAATTTAGACATTATATAACTGGGTATCCTGTAGTTTTATATACAAATCACTCTGTCATAAATTTTTTAGCAAATAAACCTGTTACAAATGGTAGAGTAACAATATGGTTGATTCTATTACAGGAATTTGACATCACAATAAAGGACTGACCTGGAAAAGAGAATCTTGTAGCTGATTTTCTCTCACGAATGACAAAACCAACGGACGCAGCAGTAGTCGAAGATCAGTTTCTAGATGAACATTTGTTTGATGTTACTGCCAAAACCCCATGGTATGCTGATGATGCAAATTATTTAGCAGTAGGTAAATTACCTAAGCATCTAACGCCCAATGAACGAAAATAGATAGTACAATGCAGTACCCGATTCTCGTGGATTGGGGGCTACCTATTTCATACATGAGCAGATATGCACATCAGAAGATGCATCCGAGAAGACGAAATATTTGACATCCTGAAAGCATTCCACGATGGGCCATGTGGCGGACATTTCATAGATCACAGGACTAGTCACAAGGTTTTACAAACAGGCTATTACTGGCCTACAATTTTTAAAGATGCTAAAATGTTTGTACAAGTCTGTGATAGTTGCCAAAGGGTGGGATGCCCTAGACAGTCCGATAAAATGCCTTTGAATCCACAGTTAGTAATCGAGCCATTTGAGCGTTGGGTGCCCGATTTTGTTGGTCCTATTAACCCACCATCAAATCAGAAAACATATATACTAGTTGCAACAGAGTATGTTACTAAATGGGTTGAAGCAGAGGCACTTCCAAGAGCTATAGAGGACTCTATAATATAGTTCCTTTTCCAAATATTTATGCGATATGGCCTCCCAAGGGAAATAATTACAAATGGAGGACCGCAATTTTTAGGTAATAAAATTACTGCAATATTAAAAAATTACCACATTCAGCACAAAATTAAAGCCCCATACCACCCACAGGAAAACGGCCAAGTAGAGAGCACGAATAAGGTGATAGAAGCAATACTTACAAAAATAGTTGCATCACAAAAACGTGACTGGGCTTCAAGATTGTTGGAAACCTTGTGGGCATACCGAACAACATGGAGAAATACCACTGGGTATTCACCATATCAATTAGTATTTGGAAAAGAACCCATATTTCCAATAGAATTTGAAATTCAAACATTAAGAACAGCCCAGGAGGTGGGTTTAAATTTAAATGAGACCCAGGTCAGCAGATTACAACAAATCAACAAGTTAGATGAAATTAGGCTCTCCACCCTCCAGCACACTGCATTAATTCAACAACAGAGAGAAAAATGGCATGATGCCCTCATTAAAAAGAAAATCTTCCACGAAGGAGATTGGGCACTCCTATATGACTCCAGGTTTTAGGATTTCCCTGATAAACTCCAGACACGATGGCTTGGACCTTATGAGATACATAAAGTACATGAAAATGGCACCATTAAGTTAACTACCATTGATGGATTTGGACATTATTTCAAAGCAAACGGTCATCGAGTACGACTTTACCACAAACTGCTTAATCGAGAATCATTTTACCAACAATTATGGGGAGATTCTACTATGCAGATTCTTACTGAGGAAGATAAATCCTCCTCAACATTCATTCACTGAACAATTCCTTTATTTCTGAAATTTTTACATATGCTTTTCTTTTAATTTTGCTTGTATGAACTTTTTTTTTGTACAAATTTTATTTTTCGTGCTGTTCTTCTTGAGGAACGGCTGCTGTTACTCTTAGGGAACAGCAACCGTTCCTCTTAAAAAAGAACAACAATCTTGTGTGCCTTTATTTTTCGTGTTGTTCCTCTTAAGGAACAACAGCCGTTCCTCTTAAGGAACAACACGTCTGCATGTTCATCTTTTTGCTGTTCCTTTTAAAAGGAACAACATTTCTGCTGATTGTTTTTGCTGTTTCTTTTAAAAAGGAACAAAATTTTCGTTGGTTGTTTTTGTTGTTCCTTTTTAAAAGGAATTTTTTTTTTGCCGATTCTCTTTGTTGTTCCCTTTAAAAGGAACAACCCCTTCACCATTATTTTTCACTTTCTTCTGTTCCTTCTAAGGAACAACAGTCTCGATTTGGAGTGTTTTTTCTGTTGTTCCGCTTAAGGAATAACTGCTGTTCCTCTTAAAGGAACAAAAACTTATGTGTTTTTATCTTTTTTCTATTCCGTCTAAGGAACAACACTTTTTGAGTGCATTTTTCTTTTTTTAGAAAAAAATTTTGAGAATTTTTTTGAATTCTTCATGATCCTTTTAAGGCAAAAATACAAATTTATGCAAGAACAAAAAAATTAGAGGTTACTGGAATCGACATTTCAAGGAGAAATTGTAATATTTAAAGAAATTGCTATGTATTGATAAGGAAGGAAAGGACACAACTATCTATATCACCTTGTTGTCTTTATTTTCACTAAAACTAATTTGATTGATTCTTTTTATCATGTTGGTTCTTCCCTAATCCTCATAATTCTCTTTGAATTTAATTATTGAATAAGAATAAGGGTATATTTTCTTCTATTGAGATGTTCAGACTCCTTCCACTATCCCTACTCTTAAGGAGTGTTGAGCCATCCTTTGTACATAAATAGGAAAGTGCTATATAAAATAAAAAGAAAAGAAGAAAAAATATATCTATATGATTACTAACAATTCTATGATATGTCAGATAGAGGATAGGGGGTCTCATCGAAAGCTAGCCTACCATGATCATAAGGCAGCAGTGAAGTGGAATTCCCATTATGTCCACCACACCAGGGATATGATCCAATGGGCAACTAAGAAAAATAAAAAGCCCTTGGAACAAGAGGTCTCATCACGAGCTGACCTGCCCACCTTTCACTCCTTCCTGGTGAATGGAATTGTGATTCATATGGTTCCCAAGCCAGCACAATGGCCTCCATCATGACATCACAAAGCACTTTCCTAGGCATATATATTAAGGATTATGGTTCCAAGGGTGAAAAAGCAACTTTGTCAAGGTTATAGACACTTGTGGGCAACAGAGCTCTGCTGATGGTATTGGAGTCATATTTTTCACAAATCAATATAAATTATAAACCCTTTTCTTATATATTTATTTTAATTTCAAATGAGATTATGCTCCTAAACCCCTTCGTTGAACCTCTTATAGATGAAATATTGCTTATAAATCATTCATAATGGTTTAAGTGGATAATGACTGCATAAGAACTTTTATTTATGTCAGCTGTCCTTTTCCCTATTTGCGAATCATTACATAGAATTTCCATATCTATTCATGATTTCATAATATGCCTCGATTTCAGTAATTCGATAAATTTTGATCATGTCATGAATACGTATGACTGCTGTCTAGTACGTTGCTCCTCCATTTGACGGTCGAGGGCGACCTATCATATTTCAGGGGGGTGCAGGTGACTTCCAACATATGCCTGCATACGGGTCAATTCCATATTTTCATCAGATCCCAGAAATAGCAAGTTTTAACGGTATTTTCTGATATACATGAGGTGTTGTTCCATTGCCATTTCTGTGTATTATCGTGAAACATTAACAGTGTGCAGGGTTTAGACGAAATGGGAGGGCGAGCAATACGTAGTGAACCTCAAGTACTCACAGTTTCCGACGCTGCACAAGAAATTTTGGAGAGAGAAGGGGGGATTACCTACCTTACACGATTGCAGTAGCCCCATGAAACTGTGGCCATTGAATTTTTGCAGAACTTGCAGGAGAACTATTCTATAGTAAGAGGAAGGAAAATAACAGTGACAGATGCAGTAATTGCATAGGTATCTGGTCTACTAGCAGTTGGACCCATAAGAAATTGAGACTTCAAGAGGCCATAAACATCTTTCGGGATGAAGGACAAACCCTGACCGTCAAAGGAAAAGGGGTCCAATTGGCAACTCTGGGGGAACCATGGGCAGAACTGGCTAGAGTAGTGTAAAGCTACATTACATGCGACGGAAGAAAGGATGTGGTAAGACCATGCCACCTCAAATTATTAGCAGTACTAAAACAGAAATGTGCTTTGAATTTGCCTGCATAGTTAAAATTTTTACTGCATGACGCTGCTTTGAGCATAAGGAAATCCTGTCATACAAGGATGGTAGTAAGCCACCATTGTTTAATTCGATTAATAGCTAGTTACAGTCTTGCTCAGCAGCATACTATTTGGGAAGAATTGTTATTTTTGATAGATGGGGGAACAACCTTACCTGCCCCGAAATGAAAAATAATCACTAGCACAACAAACAGACCTCTAAAATGTAGATAGTCCTCCAGATTAAGAAGAAGCAGGGGAATGTTGGGAAACCTCTAGAGTAGTAGCTACCAACCCTTAGAATTACCTAGTTCTAGAGATGATCAACCCCCGCAACTGGAAGGAGGAGAAAATCAGGAAGAGGAAGAAACCAAATGAACCAGTGAAGAAGAAAGAGAGGAAGCAGAACCTCCCATGACCTCCAGCACAAGTCCACCATAGAGTCCATTGCAGGAGGACGAATTGGCCCAAATTTTGGCCGATATGTCTGAGTATATGCAACCCCAAAGTCTGCTCAACCTCAATATTGAGGCAAATAAATCATAGGAACATTCTATCCACAGCAAGGATACATCCGAGGAAATGCATGATGAGGAGGAGGCAGAAGCTGAAGGCCCTCAGAAAATAACAGATCAAACTATGGTTTCCTCCCCTGAGGAACCTAGTCAGGATAACGCGAACACTAAAGAAGTGTTCTAAACAAAGAATGTTGAAACAAGCTAGGACAAGGTCACAGTCCCTGAAGAACAAAACCTAGCTGAGCAACCAAGTCCAGAAAAGGAAACAATTGTTCCTCCCAAGAAAAAGAAGAAGACAAATGAAATTAAGTTGCTGTGGAAGGAACAGCGAAAGCTGCTAAAATTAGTAAAACAACTCAGACAGAAGATAAGGGTTTTGAAAAGGGGGAAAATCTATAAAAGAACTCCGAAAAAAAGGGATGCAGCCATCCAAATGGAGCCCCATAATACGAAGGCCATGCAGACTCAAACTGAGCCCATATTCATTCAGGATAGCAAATAACAACAGGCAGTTGTTACAGACGCAGTTGCCCAAACTAAAAATGTGCAAGTCTGTAATAAAGATGTTCAGACCGAGGCACTGTCTTCTAGCAATATGGCCAACAAAGAGACACAGACTGTAGGCACTCAACATTGTAATAAGAAAACCCAGGTAGATCTTCAACCCAAAAATGTTTTGATAAACAAAGACCCTAGTATAGAAAAACTCCGAGAGGATCTGGCACAGGCTCAGCAGGCTAGAGAAAAGCTCGAAGAAGAAACTGTTCCTAGGAAGAAATACCAAGAGTTGCAGTAGCAATTGAAGGACATCAATGCATCAGAGGCAGAAGCCTTCGATAAATGTTGGAAGGTAGAAGAAAAAGTTGAAGAGGTAAGGAATAGACTATGAATAGTTAGGAATCAAATGGATACTCTCTATTCTCTATATACAGATGTTCTAGCATGTAGGTCCCCTGCCAAAATTTATGCTTTGTTTTTATTAGAAAGATATTTGCAGTTAAAAAATAAAGCTGTTAAGGCAAGAAAACCTATAGAATTAGAAACTATAGATGAATTAATAAAATGCTACAAACTCTATGGAGTACAGGTTCAGCGCTTACTCTATGAATTTTATTTGCACAATTTTATATTGGTAGAGGAAATGGAGACAGATCCCAATCCTTTTGTGGGTGATGTCCAATATCAAGCATTCATTTCATTTTCTGTTAACCAGTTAAAATGGCTCAAGGCCTATAAAACTTTTCAGAGACAAGAAAATGGGTTATACCTTTGGGTTAGGGGTGAACCGAGACACCCATTACAATTATGGGCTAGGCAGAAAAGATTAATGACAAAAGAGGGTGTGATCCAGACATTGGGACCCATCCACAAAGAAATCATCCTAGATGGGGTAGAATATTTTCTGTCCATTAGAGACCAGGCCGTAGTAGCAGCTAAACTTCGATGGAAGATTTCCAATCGGAATATTCAAGATGGAAAGCCATTCAATTATAAAAAATTTGAGTTAGCTGCCAACCACCTGGTTATCTATAGTAACCTCATCTTGAGGGAAGGCCCGTATTGGTTAGGTTGTAAATTTCGAAGCCCTATTATCTTGTATCCTATAACAGACTACAAGGCCAAATATGAATTACCTGAAGGGCAGACAGGGCATATTTTTGAAGTTTTAGCTGCAAATCATGGTTTTAGACCACTTAATGAAAAACCATCTCCAGCCTATTCTCTAACTACTTTACATGTAAAATATGGTTTTCATGAGGACATGAAAAAGGGTAAGTAGGGGGGGGTGTTGAGAATTGGAAAAGGTATGAATTTGCCATGCATTTCTTTGTCTTTTTCCTTTAATCATAACTCATTTATATTCTAGAATGGTAATATATTGAAGAATTATAATAGAATTTAGGAGATTGGTGATTGTTGCAAATTGATTAAAGATTGTCTTTTCTTATATGCAGAAAATAGATGAAGTGGGAAGCCACCATTCGGGAGAAAAAGACAAAGAAGAAATAACTGCTGTCCCTTCAACAAAAGACTATATCCATACAAGAAGGTCGAGATTGGAGCACACAACCAAAGGAAGGAAAGGAACAGCGTGACATCAGCGCAAGAAGACAAAACGATAACTAAAGTTAGAAGATAGAGCGAATCCCTTAGGATCTCTTGATCCCGAGGGATCGCTGCTCAAAGCTTATCTGTCTTTCTTGTTTCTTCCACTGGCTGTTATAAAAGGACAATGATTGTAGAAAATGAGAGATGTAATGTATAATGTATGATGTATTATGATTATTTAGACTTCCTATTGTATTTTCACGATTGCTCATCGACCCTTGTTGGTTGAAACATAGTGTGATTGCTTGTAAACTCTATTACATATGCTTAATACTTAATCCGGGTGTCGTTCCATTATTTGATATTGGAGTAGTTCGGCGGTGCTTCACTAGCGGCTAAGGGCTCGGCCCTGGTGGATCCACCTGCTATTTGTACCATTACTTTCCAATTCCAGTCGTGTGATGGTTTGATTTAGTTCCCATTTTCTTTAAATTTCATTGCTTCATAGTTTCCATGTTGTATAGCTTACTGTTTCAATGTTTTATGAAATTGGTTTGTTGCATCAATTATGAGTGAATTGCGTTGCTATTTCTTTTCAACATAACAAGATTATTTATTCCTCTATAACTTGTATTGTTATGCTTTTTAGATATAAAGCTTTGATGTTTAGAGTTTGTTGTTCATTTCCATTAGATAGATCTGCTGTTCATTTCCATTAGATAGATCTGCTATTCATTTCCATTAAATAGATCTGATGTTCATTTCTGATAAATAGCTTTACTGTTTATTCCTTTCCTGTAAGTATTTGGTTTGCTTTAGAATGTTATTGCAAAGAGCGTGTTTATTCTATTTCCATTAGCAAAATTATTGATTCAACTCATTTATCATTTCCAATTAGTTATTTATTGTGGAGTGTAAGATCATCAACTGTGAAGGACATTGGATATTACTGTCTAAATCCTCAGATTGGAGATCTTGTTTATGCTTGATTTCATTTACATCAGTTGACAGAGGAAAGAGTTATTACTAATGCATCCTTGAATAATGATTGCCGAGTGAATGATTGGATTTTAGAGCTTTAAGTTTCATGTCATTGCAATTAGATTTTATTTTCAAGCATTTGTTTACTCTTGTATTTGAAACACTGTACTACAAATTGGAAAGCATTACTCTTAGATTAAATTTCCGCCTCAGACTGAGTACACTCTTGAGATAAAAAGTTGTACCTGGATTGATAATTAATGTAGGATAAATAGGAGTTAAAAAGACACCTTTATACCTCAACAATAGGTCTGGGAAGTAACATTGCGGTGGAACTGATAAACAACCATCTCTCAGGCCACAACCACTCATCAACCATTGGTAGATTTCGTCATCTCGCCCCGCCAACTATTACCAGCTCACCGACGAATTACATAACAATGTAAGAAAAAAGGCAAATTATATGCACAAGAACTAGGTAACAATGTAAGTATAAATAGAAAATTTTAGTTGATAGGCTGCATAATTGAAAAAGCTCTGACTATAAAAAGGTAAATCAACAATCCATGTAAAGTAAAATGGAGAACTTGCAGATTTAATGACTTGCCTTTAAACAAATTGAACAATATTTTTCTTCTATAAAAATCCTACCACAAGCATCACATGAAGTATATCCCAAAAACCACCTGAAAAAGTTGAATAGATACAAGTTTAGAGTCACTAGATGATTGTCTATAGTTTGAAGTAATAAAACTCCAAACTATAACAAGTAGACCGAATTTTCACTGCATGTGACAATGCATATTAATTTATAACAAAATATGTGATATATAAGATGATGTAGACTTGCATATAGACACCATATATTATAAAAGGAACTAAACAAATGATAAAAAAATGCTTGGCATCATGCTATAACATATCATGGCCAGCTCACTATCTCCTTTCTCATACCATAAAATATTTGAGTGTAAGAAAGACCATCTTAGGCAAATTCAGACAACATCAAATAATACTTCACTAGTCAAGACTGTTGCCTTTGAAAAATGGCTCTGGCCTTTCTCATTGAACCTTGATCCACCTCTTATGATACTATGAAGATCCAAACCATCACAGATACCATAATTGGTTGTTATCCAAAATTTATAATAATTTTAAATATACATGGATGTCAAAAATTATTTGTGGATATAGGCTCATACACATAATTGCAATGTTAATTGTTCCAAATTCACCAACCAAGATTACTAAAAAAACATGATGTCCCAACTTTTAACATGATATTTACCATAACAACCATCCAAGAATACAAAATCATCAATAAGGCAGTGAGTAGTACGACCAACATCAATCAGTTATAAAGATTATTATGATTGTTTTCTAATAACATCATCCAGTTGTTAAAATTTGTGGTTGAACTAATCCCATGATGGAATAAACTGGAAAGGAGATACCTGTCACTAGCACCAGTGAGTTCATCTTCAATCTCCTCATATTCACCCTCAAAATAATAAACCATCTTAATTAAGTTGAAAATTTTATTTTCAACACATAATCACTGTTGGCAATATGATGCTGAGTGTTGTCCTTGATGGCAACCCACTTGATGAAGATGATGGAAACCTACTTGATGAAGATGTCCTTGATGGAATATGTCTTGATGAACTTATTAAATGATGTAAATCTGATGTATCTACCATGAATACAGAAGGTAATGATGGAAGGAATGTCAGTTTGTGCTAGAACATGATGAAAAAAGTATGTCTCAAGGCATACGCGGATTTGTCTAGACGAAGTAGCGTATGCACGCGGGAAATAACGTGCCAAGTCGCGTATGGGTAAAAGCGCTCATAAAGTGAAAAACCAGGGGTAACCACCATGGTATTGACCCATTGTATTGAGTAATGATTCGTCTATGTGACCCCGTCCAGGAATACCATCGGAAGTAATGTAGTTTTGGCTCATGGTATTGAAAAAGGGTAAACCTATATAAAGAAGAAAATTCATTATGCGAATTAAAATTATTGAGTGCGAGATGTCGAGTACGAATGAAAATGCTTCTCTCCCAGAAGTATATGAATGGAAAGGGTTACGAGTTGAATGATAGATCGGTTATTGTGATGCACCAGTGAAGAAATGATGAAGAAGGAGTCTAGATGCGGAATGTATTTGTACGCGAATGCATGTTTATGGAATGATTAGATCTGAGATGAGGCAAACATCTGTCTGAAGTAAAGGGTAAAATCTGAGTGATGTATCTGTTCTGAAGAATTGTGTTGCACTTAAATGTTTGAAGAAGTATACGCGAGTTCGTCTTAGTAAACGCGTGTGTATACGCGGATATGCTGAAGGAAAAGCGCGTATGGTTAGTTAAGGGTTTCTGAAGTATGTGCAGATGTATAAGCGAGTTGATATGCATGAAGGCACATATACACGTGGTATCAGTGAAAGGAAAGCGCATATGATAAACTAGGGTTTGCTGAAGCATGAAGTATGAAATGTCTGATCTGTTCTGCAGTGTTATTGCTATCTGTTGATGATGTTTGATTGAGCTCAAATGTATGGAGTGGGTCCAGTCTGAAAATATGATGAAACATGGCCTGCAAGTTGTGTTCTAAAGGAAGCTTTGGATCCAGTGTGAAAATTGATGAAACGTGGTCCATGGTGGTGCTGAGGGTTGTAGCCTTCAGTCAGGGGGTTGTAGCTCCCTTCCAGGTGAGGCTGGTAAACGAGATCAGGGGGTCGGAGCTCCCTTCTAGGAGAGGCTGGTAAACGAGAGCAGGGGGTCGGTGCTCCCTTCCAGGAGAGGCTGGTAAACGAGCGCAGGTGGGTGCCTACGTACTGGTATGAGTCTGCGCCAGTACATAAGTTGTAAGATGTTTTCTCTATAATGAAATATTGAAGGCTGACACAATGGTAGCGGTGGTTTTCTCCCGACTTGGGTTTCCACCTAAAATCCTGGTGTTCATGTGTGTTGATTATGTGTGATGACTTACTCTGTTCTTACTGTACATGTTTACTGTTTATTGAACATCTAATGAAGGAATGATGGAACGATATAAGTAAAGAATTAATGGCATAATTAGATCTCTGTGTATACGCGAGTTTTATGAAGGATATCCACGTGTATATGCTAGTTGGCTTCAACAAAGTAGCGTATGGGTTTTAGAGAAGTAAGAAAAAGTAAAAATATTTGAGTAATGCAAAAATATTGAATCACCCCCCCTCTCAGTATTTTTTCTAACAATTGGTATCGGAGCAGGTCCTTCTGCAAAAGCTTGATCACTTGAAGGAGATCCGTCACAATGGGAAGGAAGCAAAAGAAGAAGGCCACTGAAAAGGAGATATCTCAGAAAACGTATGCAGCAGAAAATGAAGAAGATAAAATAGGTACGAATTGTTGTTCTTGTGACTCATCTTCTTGTGCATGTAATGGTGAAGATAGTGAAAGTAAAGTTTTGGATCTAGAGGAAGCTATCAAGAAAATTGAAGATCAACGAAGATCAATTAATAAAAGCGAAGCTATGTACAAAGAGATGAAAGAACAGATAGAAATACTGAATGGACAGATAGACAAGTATCAAAGGTTTCATGCTTATGCATCCAATCGAATTAAAAGACTAGAAGCAGAAATCAACGATCTAAATGCAGATCTCAAAAAATCAAACAAGAAGAATGCAAGACTTGAAGCTGAAATCATCTCTCTCAAAGAAGATCCAGAAATATCAAATAAGAAGAATGAAGAACTTGAAGCATAAGTCATCTCTCTGAAAGCAGATCTCGAAGCATCGAATAAGAAGAATGAAGAACTCTTACAAACTTTTGAAGAACAAGAAAATGGGTTGAAAGAAGAGATTCTAAATCTGAATGATCAAGTTGAAGACGGGAGAAGGAAAGAAGAAAGCATGAAGAAGAAATGCCAAGGCTTGGAGTTTGAGGTAAACATTCTCAAAGGTAAATTAGAAGAAAAAGATAAACTCTTGAGGTTTCAAGATAGTACTAAGATTCTGGACAATATTCTTAGTAGTCAAAGGTCTCCTTCTATCAAACTTGGTCTGGGTTTTCATGAAACGGTTAAAGGAGAATCTAGTTCACAAGGAAGTGCTAAGGATTCAAAGGATGTCAAAGAAAAACCTGATGTGGTGAAAGAGACAAAAGGGCAACCTACAATTATGAATTCTCAAAAGAAATATTTTTCTCCAAACTATAGAAGTATTAATTCTGTTGAATGTTTTGAATGTCATAATTATGGACATATTGTAGCCAATTGCAGAAGCAGATTGTTTCAGCCACAAACAAGCAGATTCTACACAGAAAGGTACTCTGGTTTCTTCAAAGGATATTGTTTTTCATGCAACAAGAATGGTCACAAAGCTGCTGATTGCAATAGAAGGAAAAATAGAAAAACACATTATGATTCTTATGCTTATTTCTCTGGCCACATAAGATGTTATGCTTGTAACAAGTATGGACATGTAGAAAAAGAATGCAGGATGAACAGATCTGAGGAAGTGGAAAATTTCTAGCACACAATTAGAAAGTTCAAGCGAAGATGGATAAAGAAGGAGGACCAGTCAAAAACGTAGGGAATGTTGACCCTACTGCAGCCATTCGCATCTGAAGCTTCTTCTCTAAATGACTGCAGAAGTGATGTGAGATACATTATGAGATTTAGTAATGTATCGTCACAGGGGGAGCAATGCATGATGATTCTCATGATTGATTTGGTTATTCTGGTTATGTTTATCTCTGACAGAGCATTTGATGTAAAGAAGACAGGTACAGGAAGGACAAAATCAGGGGGAGATGAAGGAATGTGAAATTTTCAATGATTCACTTTCCATACGCGGGTTCAGTAAACTAAAGACGCATATACACGCGAGTTACATCAGACACATTCGCGTATGCATTGATGATAAGAGAATTAATATGGCAGCTGAAGATCAAGAGTACCAGTTCAGAGGGAGCATCAGTCTGACTACTGATGATTGTATTATTGGCACTGTATCTGTTTATATCTCAGTTCTATATGATGATGACATGATACATGGTTTCTTATGTTGAAGATTATGGATGTGCCCGGATTGCTTATTTACACATGGATGAGTTGGAAGTCTTATGATTCAGACAGATTATGCAGAGATTGTTGCTGATGACTTGTGTTGAAGTTGTTCAGGTTGCACAAACTAAGGAGGAGCCTTGGTCATATAGAAAGGAGACTTGGATGCACATTTTCAGGGGGAGCATTAGCCTTGCTGAGTATAATGCATTGTTGGCATTATAATGGTTCTGAAATGTGATCTCTCTCTTGAGATCTCTTGGATATTGGTTATGAAAAGTCATATTTGTAATTTGATGAAAAGGTCTTGTTGAGACCCATGATGTAAAATTGTAATATTCAGTCCTGTAAGGACTTGTCAAAATTTGTAAACCCACTTGGTTGGGTAGCTGAGTCAAATTTACCCACTTGGTTGGGTAGTTGAGTCAAAATGTGTAAACCCTCTTGGTTGGGTATTTGAGTCTCTTATGTAAATCCACTTGGGTGGATCATTGATGTATGTATGAGTCCTTGGTGATAGGAAGGTCAAAGAGTCATGTACTTCATTGAAAAATATGTTTGAATATTCGGCATGAACTCAGGGGGAGCATGGTAACTTCAATGCACATCAGATCTGCAGAGCTTTTTTTGTCTACATGAGGAGAAAAACCTTGTGTTGGTTTTGATCTGCCCTTTGCCCTTGATGTCAAAGGGGGAGAGTGACATGGTGTTTGAATAAAGGGAAAAAATGATGGGAGAGTGACATGGTGTCACTGTATTCTTAATGTATCTATCTGTTGTGGTGATCAAACACCATCGTGGTTGCCATCAAGTCCAAAGGGGGAGATTGTTGGCAATATGATGCTGAGTGTTGTCCTTGATGGCAACCCACTTGATGAAGATGATGGCAACCTACTTGATGAAGATGTCCTTGATGGAATATGTCTTGATGAACTTATTAAATGATGTAAAACTGATGTATCTACCATGAATACAGAAGGTAATGATGGAAGGAATGTTAGTTTGTGCTAGAACATGATGAAAAAATTATGTCTCAAGGCATACGCGGATTTGTCTAGATGAAGTAGCGTATGCACGCGGGAAATAACGTGCCAAGTCGCGTATGGGAAAAAGCGCTCATAAAGTGCAAAAAAAGGGGTAACCACCATGGTATTGACCCATTGTATTGCGTAATGATTCGTCTATGTGACCCTGTCCAGGAATACCATCGGAAGTAATGTAGTTTTGGCTCATGGTATTGAAAAAGGGTAAACCTATATAAAGAGAAGAAATTCATTGTGCAAATTAAGAGTGTGGGTGCAAGATGTCTGAGTCTGAATGAATACTTCTCTCTGAAGTATATCTGAATGGAAAGGGTTACAGTTGAATGATAGATCTGATTGTATGATGCACCAATGAAGAAATGATGAAGAAGGGAATCTAGATCTAGAATGTATTTGTATCTGCTAGATCTTTTTATGGAATGATTAGATCTGAGATGAGGCGAACATCTGTCTGAAGTAAAGGGTAAAATCTGAGTGATGTATATGTTTTGAAGAATTGTGTTGCACTGAAATGTCTGAAGAAGTATACGCGAGTTCGTATTAGTAAACACGCGTGTATACGTGGATATGCTGAAGGAAAAGCGCGTATGGTCAGTTAAGGGTTTCTGAAGTATGTGCAGATGTATACGCAAGTTGATATGCATGAAGGCGCGTATACACGTGGTATCAGTGAAAGGAAAGCGCGTATGATAAACTAGGGTTTGCTGAAGCATGAAGTATGAAATGTCTGATCTGTTCTGCAGTGTTATTGCTATCTGTTGATGATGTTTGATTGAGCTCAAATGTATGGAGTGGGTCCAGTCTGAAAATATGATGAAACGTGGCTTGCAAGTTGTGTTCTAAAGGAAGCTTTGGATCCAGTGTGAAAATTGATGAAACGTGGTCCATGGTGGTCTTGACGAGGGTTGCCTTCATTCGGGGTACCAGATGCGCTCAAGTGAGGCGGTAGCGAGATCGGGGGGTCGGAGCTCCCCTTCAGGAGAGGCGGTAACGAGAGCGGGGGGTCGGTGCTCCCCTTCGAGAGAGGCCCAGGCCAGCGAGCGCGAGTGGGTGCACACGTGCGGTATAATCTGCGCGTTACACTGTTGTGAATGTTTCCTGTTAAAATATTGAAGGCTGACACAACGGCATCGGTGGTTTTCTCCCGACTTGGGTTTCCACCTAAAATCCTAGTGTTCATGTGTGTTGATTATGTGTGATGACTTACTCTGTTCTTACTGTACATGTTTACTGTTTATTGAACATCTAATGAAGGAATGATGGAACGATATAAGTGAATAATTAATGGCATAATTAGATCTCTGTGTATACGCGAGTTTTAGGAAGGATATCCACGTGTATACGCTAGTTGGCTTCAGCAAAGTAGCGTATGGGTTTTAGAGAAGTAAGAAAAGGTAAAAATATTTGAGTAATGCAAAAATACTGATTCACCCCCCCCTCTCAGTATTTTTCCCAACAATCACTTGTAGGCTAGCAGGAAATTATCGTTGCATTTGAAGAAAAACAACTTGCTTTGGTGCTAATTCAACATGTTTAAATTTAAATTGATTTCTAATGCTCTCTCTCCTTGTTGGGTTAGTGGCAATGGAAGTTGTAAAAATAGGCTATAAGGATTACTCAGTTGTGAACAAGGATCTCCAACTGAACTCTACCCAATTGTGTCAGCTTTGCCCCAGTAACTCATAGAAATGACACTAACACTCACTAGATTTTTAAGATGTTGTGGCACATGTCATTAAGTAAATCTCATCACAGATTTAGTCCAGGAACAAAGTGACATGAAGAGGAATTAATATATTGCATAACAATGGTTGTTTCTCAGATGTCCAAATGCATGTTGTGCCAAAATTCCTACATGATACGTTTCAAATGTAGAACAATCAAATCGTATCTTCAGGAAATTCTTCTTTAGAATGTTTGAAGGAAATTATCAAGGTTTTGAATACAGATCTATAGTCAAATCTTAAAATTACCTATGTTGAATACAAGACTTCCAGCCATGAGAAATTAACTAAGTTGGTAAGAGCAAGGTATTATCTTAGCTCCCATAGGGACTTAAATCTCACAAAAGTGGCCAGCTTGCCTCTACTATTTCTCTTTTTTTTCTTCAAGTCAGTTTTACTATATTAATCTTGGGCCTTTAATCCTTATTGGCATGTCTGTATAAGAAAATTTTCTTCTGATTTTTGTGCATGGATTTTATGTCTTTCTGTTTCAAAATTGTATTGGTGGAAACTAATTTGTATTTTGTTGTTGTCATCAACACATATTCATATATTGTTGTTTATTATGGATACTTTTGATCTTCAACAGGAAAATAGACATTATACTACATTCACTTGGATAATTAGTATAGGATGGAGGGGGGGAGAGCTCCAGTCAATAAGGAAGTTGTTATAGTGGTTGGTATTTTTGCACCTGTTTACTTGGGGGTTTTATTTACATAAACATGTACTTCATTATATATGTATATCTGAATGATACGTAGGGACTACTTTCATTTTTGTTTGTTAGAATGTGTGGTTAATGTGCATATTTAAATGATAAGGATTACATTTATTAGTGTAGATGGATTTCTTCCCAGCCTTTTATTTTTTAAATTAAGTCTAGGTCTAGAGCCCTTTTGATTGGCTTATGTGTCAAGCTACTCCTTACTTCTTTCTTTATGTTGCTAAATAATTAGAAATTCGAATAAGATATGTGTAGTATTAGAATCTTTGCTACCAGGGTCAGACCCATAATCATAACAGTTAATTGTATTCTTTATGAAGTCTACACTTTGTAAACATAAGCACTTTTACTGCAAATGAAATTATGTTCCTTATTTATAATTGGGTTCATATAAACTCCATTTTAAATTATATTTTCTCATTCCCCCGTTTCTAATTTTTCTTTCTTTATTTTACTTATCTTAACTATGATCTATGTTAGGTTAATTTGTTTATTTCATCCATCATTAAAAAATATTTGTCTTCCAATTATTCCTTATTCAATCTCTGCTTGTTCCTATGTCAGAGCCACGTTAAAATTGTCTCTTTCCTTGTGAGTCAAACAAACTAGAATCAACTCTCATTTTAAATGATTCTAACGCTAAGTTTTTGCCAAGTACAACTCACTCACACTGTAGCGTCACTGAATTTTTTGCTAGGACAAGCTTTAAATTTTGTTTTTTCTGACAAGCTATTCACTGTATTATTTTGGGCTTATTAGCATGTGTTACAGGTCAAAATACCTCCTCATCAGCTCAGAGGAGAAGACAAATATGGAAGAAGTACAAAGACCTAAATTAAACCTATTTCTGCCAGGGTAACGCATATATAGAATAGAACAAGAGCGTTATAAAGCAGGCAAGAAATACATTGGTCGCGTTAGTGGCTAGGGAAACACTCTGTTTACACTGGAGGGACGCGTTACCCGTTTTTTAAGTTTGAATTGGGAAAAGAGCGCGGAGAAAGATTTGAATCTCCGACTTTCCCTCACAAAGGAGTCAGTGCACAAAGGAAACTGCAGAAGCACCAGTTCATTATTGGTCATTGCCATAGAAGACTGAACTCCAAGAGAGGCAAAAGCATGGAGATCAAAGAAACATCTAAGCCTTTTCCATTCCAAACTAGTGGAAAGAGAAGGGCAAAAATGGCCTTCTCCCTCTCCTATAAGAAGGAGCTGAAGGCTCTTAATTGAAGGTCGAAGGATTGCCCAATGTTCTTGTATACTTGTGGAATAGAGAATAGTGTGACATTGTGAAGGCCAAGAGTCAAAGAGGCTCCTAGAGAGTTTGTTGGCTTGGACTCTCTAGGATAAAAAACACGACCTCTTGGGGGCAGGACATTGATATCTCGGTCAAGACAGGTATCATGGAAAATATTCCGTATTTTTTTTCAAATACCACACCTTTCCAACTTGCTTTTGGCCTGGAGGCAGTACTTCCAATCGAGTGCGAAATCCCATCGCTCAAACTTTCCATTGAGCTCCTGCCTGGCACCACCACCACAGAAGAGCGCTTGCTGTCGCTCGATCATTTGGATGAAACTCGTCGAGATGCTACATTAGCACTCGAAGCTCACCAGCGCTGAGTTAAAGCTCAATACGACAAATCTGTCAAACCTCGTTCTTTCCAAGAGGGCGATCTTGTTCTACTTTATGATAAAAAACACGACCTCTTGGGGGCAGGAACACTCCAACCATTATGGCTCGGTCCTTACATTGTTACTAAAGCCCTCTCAAAAGGTGCTTACGAACTACAAGACTGTAATGGAATTCCACTCGAGGAGCCCCGCAACGGGCTCTATCTGAAGAAGTATTTTGCCTAGTTTCACACTAGGCATATACTTTGTAATTTTATGTATATAAGTTTTGCCTATTTTATTTTGATGCTTCTGGATTATTTGTTTGGTTTAAATGGTTTTTCTCATGTAATCTTTTTCTTTCGCACAGATGTCATCACATTCGTTATCATACGTCGGGTATGCAGACGGTGCTAGTCCTCACACTAGACACATTGCTTCAGCTGCTTGGGTTCTCTATACTCCTGAGTCGGACCTTCTTGGTTCCGGGGGAATCTTCCTGGGTAACGCCACCAACAATGTGGCAGAGTACATGTCAGTAATCCAACTCCTCACGGAAGCGGCATCTCGCGACATCTCCGATTTAGTGGTCAAGTTAGATTCCCAACTCATTATTATGCAGTTAAACAATCATTACCGTGTCCGCCACCCTGTATTGTTACGTTATTTTTTACGAGTGCGACTTTTAGAACGTCAATTTCAAACAATCACATTTGAGCACGTTCCTAGGGAATTTAATGCATTAGCTGATTCTTTGGCAAATTATGTGTTAGATTGGCATTTGTCACATTTATTGTAAAAGATTTACTCATGAGTACATATATTTTTATCACATCAAAAAATGCATAAAAATTTAAAAACACAAAATCACCAAACATATATATATATATATATATGCATATGTCATGTCCAGTACACAGTACACATCAAAAAGAAAATCTCCCGAAACTTCAGGTGTTTTACAAAATTTGACTACGCTAAGCCATGCTCTGACACTAATACATCTACTCTAGCAGCTAAGCCTGATGCTCATAATAGCTTACAACTGCTCTAGCTATCCTCCTCAGAGGAACCAGGTATCTCTCCGGCACACCCACAGTATGCCGCTGCAGACGAACTGAAACCTCCCACATAGGAAGCGGTGGTATACCCATACTCAGACCCTCCAGGTTCCTGGAGAGTTCATGTAAAATCTGGGTATCATCATCGTCGCCGGCTTTCGCCTCCTCTACAGGTGCGCTAGCCCCGGGTAGCTGCAGTCCTCGCCGTGCATGGCGAGGGGCCCCAACTGGACGGACAGGTGCCACATCTGTGTCAAGCAAGCACAAGTTTCATGTCAAAACTTAATTTTCACCCCTTTTCAACAAATTTTTTTTTTTTTTACATAAACATTCAAAAGCTAAAAACAAAAAACTTCTTTGAAAAGCACTGATCATTTTTCTTACCATCGGGCCCCCACTGGGTGCCAGGGGGCAAGACTAGCTCGGGATCGCCTGTGAAGTTCATCCCTGCATAGGGATAATCCTCAATCATGATGATCTGAGAGTCCAGCCAATCAAAAAATCCCTCATCAAAACAGTGACGGACGGGACCCTCTCCAGTCCGTGGAAGCAAAGTGGCCCAACGAGCCTGCCTCGGCTCGCGTGGACCCAATGGCGCTGTAGGGATCCTGGGCCTCATCAGTGGTATCCGCTCCAGTATGAAAGAAAAAATCAGTGTACCGTACCCAAACTCTCTTTGAGTACGGGTCTTGCATGCAGTAAGCTCTGCTCGGACCCGACGGACTACACCGTCACACCAGTCGAAAACCTGAGGCTGCATACAATCCAAGGCTAGGAGCATCTGGGCCTTGGTAGCCACATGCTGACTCTTGGCGCCTGCCAAATGAACAATCATCCATAGAATAGACCGCAAGGGTCTCAACGTCACCTGTGCAATAGGTATCTGGTTACTCACAGCCTGGGTGCCACGTATGCAGTGCGCATGGATCAAATCAGTAGTGGAACGAGGGTCAGCTCTGGACCCCGTCAAATTGGGCCTCTCCCCACGACATGACAAGCCGGTCAAAAAGTAAACATCATCTTTTTCAATGGCGAGCTCGTTGCCACCAATCCGAAAGACATGATGCCTCTCGTCCCACTGCTGGATCAGCCACCTCAGGAGGTCCTCTTGACTCCTCATCAGTTCTAAACGGGCATACTTAAGCAATCCGCACCTCCGGAGAGCCATTAAACTTGCCGCATCCGTCACCATCTCTCGTTCTTCCCGCTCATGCTCTCTCTCTCGCCAGATACTCATGATTAACAGTTGAACACCTACAAATGAAACATTTCCAACCGATTAAAATTTGCCTGGACCACTTCAAAAATGAAAAAATTGAATTGCTAGAAAGCATGTTGCGCCTAACGCGGGCACTAATACAAAACAGAGCGTTCTAACGCTTACTTCCCTCACGGGTTGTGCGTTTAACGCGGCTGTTGTACTCCTGACCCGCGTTAGGCGCAAATATTTTTCTAGGGCCTCAAAATTTCCTAATTTTGAACCAGCAAAAACTAAAAAATTGGCAATTAAATGATAACAAGAGGTTCTAGCTCTTACCTGGATCTCGCGGAATAGAAGACTGTTGCCCGGATTGACCGTAATCGTCAGCTAAAATTTTCACCCCTTTTCCACTCCAGAGCTTCTTCACAGCACTCAAAACAGTGAAAATGAATGTCTTCTGACCTTCTTATAGCAAATTCTGGGGCATGAATCTCTTAAGTCAGTCGGAAAAGTCGTGATTCCTCGCTGTACACATGTCGCAACTCTCGAGATTTGGTACTGATGATTCTAATAAGGGATCAAGATTTATGTGCAGACATACTCATGTTTTATCGAGCATTCTTTTTATGGTATTTTTCTTGCTCGTTAATCCGAAAAACCTCGAGTTCTCTTCTTCGGGCTCGTTAAAATTTATACGAAGTTGGCATCGAGCGTTCTTTTTCTTGGTCTTTTCTTGCTCGTTAATCCGAAAAACCTAGAGTTTTCTTCTTCAGACTCGTTAAAACTATGGAGAAGTACTGAGCATTCTGTTTAGGAATCTTTTTTTCGCTCATAAAATCGAAAAAATCCTGAGTCACCTTTGTCAGACTCGTTAAACTATTGAGATAAAGAACAAGGAGCCATTCTTTTCCTCTTTTTCAAAGCTCGTTAAACAGAAAAAGTGTATCGAGTTTTCTCTGCGTGACTCGTTAAAATTTTACGGAGGTATCGAGTTTTCTTCGCGTGACTTGTTAAAATTTCACAGAGGTATCGAGTTTTCTCCGCGTGACTCGTTAAAATTTCATGGAGGTACTGAGTTTTCTTTGTTGGACTCATTAAAATTTCACAAAGAATATTGAGTTTACTTCGTCTCCTCGTACTCATAACAAAATGAGGCAGACGTCCATTGAACATAGATTTCTCACTTTTCTGGATTCAATGGACTAACTAACGGAAAATGAACTGTTTCGGGCTTACTATTACCCCTTTGCCGTGCCCGATTATCAAGACATGACAAAGGTACCCCAATGGAGCCGTCTTTTACGACATTTTTCAGACTCCCTAAACATGAAAAATTCACCGAGTTTTCTCGTCTGGACTCGTTAAACCTAATCAGACAAGACATGGAGTTGTCTTTTATGACATTTTTCAGACTCTCTAAACATGAAAAATTCACCGAGTTTGCTCATCTGGACTCATTAAATCTAATCAGATGGGGCACAGAGTTGTCTTTCCTGACATTTTTCAGACTCTCTAAACATGAAAAATTCACCGAGTTTACTCGTCTGGACTCGTTAAACTTAATCAGACGGGGAAAATTTGGACAAAATGGATACTACCTCTGTTACATTTTCAAAAAAGGTCGATTTGGCAGCAAAATTCTTGAACATGGCACTTCCCAGAAAACTCTTTTGCAGTTAGCCGAACCCTACCATATATGAGTATTAGCCTTCATTTCCCAGTGTCCCTGCACCGGTAAAATCCTAACACACTCTTTGGTGTTCAACACGCTTCAACTGCCTAGTACCCTGCTAGAGTGCCTTCTATTGTTCAAGCAGTCCTCGCTATCTACTGCTCCTGTTATCATCCAAACTGTTCATTATGCTAGAAATTATTTGTCGTCTGACATTCCCATTTACTCTTCCTTATCTCAAATCATAAACAAAATCAGTTGGTTTCCATTTCGTGTTGATTGATGTAGGACGCCTCAGTGCCTACCTCTCAACAGATCACTTCCTATCGACTTCAACACCTTATCTAGGAAGTTGATCCAGAAACACATCAGTACCCAGATACTTGCAGACATCAGTGGCAGGTAGTCTTGTGTTTGATCAAGGGTCTTCATCATTGGCTCTTGGTCGAATGATTCTACGAGTGTTCGACTTCAAATCCTTTTATTCACACTTGCTAGATTGTACTGGGCATCTTAGGTACCATCATCATTATCGGTGGCCACCTTTGCGTCTGTTAACAGTTTTCATTATTGACTGGTAATCAGACGATTTCTCACATGTTCAACGACAACTCCCTCATTCACATGTTGAGAAATATGCAGTTTAAGTGAATCGGCGGTCAAGACCTTGGGGCAAACGGCTACACCATTAAAGTTGTGTTCCCTTCCCCAAGCTGCGATATTGTTTATGGAGACAACTTCTTCAGCCTGATCCTGTTATGACAGATACTTCCACATTGTGCCTATTGGTGGACAGATTCTTCATATCTCTATTCTAGAGAAATCATGTTGTTTAAAGCTACTGAGCATGGGACATGCCCGACTCTAGGCAAATACTATATTTTCTGACATATGTTGTTGTTTCAGGTTTTCCTCAGTCTTTCAATCTCTCTCTCTCTACAAATTATAAAGTATTTCGGCCATCGTCTTCGTCTCCGACCTCACACTTTAGGGGGCATCTGTTACAGGTTAAAATACCTCCTCATCAGCTCAGAGGGGAAGACAAATATGGAAGAAGTACAAAGACCTAAATTAAACCTATTTCTGCCAGGGTAATGCATATATAGAACAGAACAAGAGCGTTATAACGCAGGCAAGCAATAAATTTCCTGCGTTAGTGGCTAGGGCAATGCTCTGTTTACACTGGAGGGACGCGTTACCCGTGTTTTAAGTTTGAATTGGGAAAAGAGCGCGGAGAAAGATTTGAATCTCCGACTTTCCCTCACAAAGGAGTCAGTGCACAAAGGAAACTGCAGAAGCACCAGTTCATTATTGGTCATTGCCATAGAATACTGAACTCCAAGAGAGGCAAAAGCATGGAGATCAAGGAAACATCTAAGCCTTTTCCATTCCAAACTAGTGGAAAGAGAAGGGCAACAATGGCCTTCTCCCTCTCCTATAAGAAGGAGCTGAAGGCTCTTAATTGAAGGTCGAAGGACTGCCGAATGTTCTTGTATACTTGTGGAATAGAGAATAGTGTGACATTGTGAAGGCCAAGAGTCAAAGAGGCTCCTAGAGAGTTTGTTGGCTTGGACTTATTCACTTGATAGAGAAGAGAGATTGGGAGACTGAGGAGGGCTTGGTACAACCGATGGTTGTAATCCTCCTTCTTTCAAAATCAATAGAACTATGTTCGTTTTGTCCATTCGATGCTTAATGTTATATTGTTGTTTCAATATTTGCTTAGTATGATATGAATGGCTCAGATGTGTATAATCTAGATGTTTATTATTGGTTTAATTGATATAATACTTGTTATATTAGAAATTATGCGGGTGCTTTGACTGATCGCAGGACTCAGATTTGGAGCCGGTGAAGAAGGACTCTTGCTTTGCTGCGTAGCGCTCTCCAAAGGATTCTAAAGCTGTCAAAGAGGTAATTCTCTATTGTATTCCTTCAAATTATTTCAAGATAATATGAACATGCTCATGCCATCTTTGTGAACAACATAGCTAATCTTACTGTCTGCCTCGGGCACCGGAAAGCCCTGAGAGGGATATACGAAAACCAACCACCCAAGAAGTTTACCCTATAGCAACCACAAACACTGGAACGCAAAACTTGTTGCAGTTCCCGGAACTCTTCCAAAACTGGCAAGAAACTGAAAGCTTCTGCTAGAGGAATTGTCCCTCATAAAAAAGGGAGACCTTCAACCTAAAAGAAGGGAGGTCTACTACCTGTGATGGTTTTAGGATTACCAACAACTCTGGAATGCTTTGAAGCATTTCCTAGAACTCAACCAATGCTGGCAAGAAGCTGAAGGCTGTTAAGCTGAAAGCTTCTGCTAGAGGAAGTGTTCCTCATATATGAAAGGGAGACCTTCGACCTAAAAGAAGGGAGGTCTACTACCTGTGGTTGTTTTAGGTTGTCCACCAACCAAAGATGATGGTTTAAGGTTGTCCACCAACCGAAGGCATGATCATGGGCATCCGTGTCTCTGGCTACATCTCTGAATCTGGAATGACGAATTGTGGCTCAGGCTCGCTTGAACTTCTGGCTACAACTCTGAACATGGAATGAGAGATTGTGGCTCAGGCTCGCTTGATCTGTCGTCGATGCTTGTACATGACCACCATTTTCCCCCCTGTCAGGGATAAGGTGAGATGATGGTGAAAACTCAACTGCAAGTTTGCTCAATATCCGTGAACAAGTTCTAACATGTGTCGTAAACATCTTCTTGGCTACTGATGCCCATTGCCAAGAAGCGATCCATCCAAGATGAATCTTGGTTCTTGCAGGAGGCTTATGTCTGAAGCATCTGTCTGAAGAATGGGTGTGCCGACCACAGTGCTTGCATGGATGAAGATCAAAAAAATGATCTTTCATATGACCAACTCGATCACAGTGTTGGCATTTTTCAATTTGTTGTGGTTGTGGAAGCGGAACAGGATCTGGAACAGCTGCAGGTGAACTGTCATACAAGAATCCGGCACTATGAAATATAATGGGCTTGGTGTAGTCTGGAATATGAAAGGACACATCCTTGTCATATCCAAGACCAGTTTGGTGCTTGTTGTGGACAAGCTCTTCCCAAGGTCTGATGATGGGCTTGAGAAGTGCAGGTTGAACTGCTGCATCCGCATGTACATCTGCTCTTGTGCAAGGAACTGAATGGGAATCAACTGCAAATTTATCTTCTTTCTTCTGATGAGAGTCCTTCACAATGTTCTGAACAGAAACAGGTTCAGAATGGTGACTCTTTTGCTGAATTTCGTCTTGCTGAAGCTGAGTTTCCAACTGCAAAAACTCAATCTTTTCTTGTGCATCTTGTAAACAACTTTGAATGTTACAAAGAGCATCCTTACTCATTTTTATGATATCATCAACATTTGAATGAATGAGGCTATTCAACAACTCTAATGCCTCATTGATTTTAGCCATTTCAACAACTTAGGCTCAAAAAATTAAAGGGTGTCGGCTTCAACCGAAAATGCACCCGTTTACAATGTGATACAACAAGAAATACAAATGACTCAAAGGAATTCTCAAAGCACAAAATCTGCTCCTCAAATGATGGAGGGCAATCAACAATTTTTCAACTCAAATACACTTCAAGTCTTGAATGCAACTATGAAGAAGCAATGTCTACTCACAATACAATGTCAATATCTCTACAAAAATATTTGAATGTGCAGCAAAAACACGTGCAAGAAGCCTTTGAGGCAGCTGCATTTTTTCTTCAAATAACTGTTTTGAATGATAGCAAACTTGTCTTCAAAATGTGAAATTCTTCAAAAAATCACCCTTATGTTAATGTCAAATTTTCAATTTTCTCTATGTGTAGTCCATCTGCTCACATGTCATTTTCTCTTTTTCTGCTGTTCATATCTTCTTTCCTTCCTCTCTCTCTGCTGTTTTTTTTTATATTTAATTAATTAAAAATTAATTAAAAAATGGGAATAATTAAAAAATTAGGGAGATAGGGAGCTGATTGTAATAATGGAGAGGAATTGTGATAATGGGAATGAGTTAAAAGGGAAGGAAGGGTGGGTATTATATGGGGAGGGTGGGTATATTAAAATAAATTTAAAAAGGAGAAAAGGGAATTAATAATTTAGAAAGGAGGGATTTTTAATAATAAAAAATTAAAATGAAAATGGAGGGGAAAGTAATTTAAAAAAGGAAAAGGAGCTTTTAATAATAAAAAATAAAGATGGAAATGATATACGTGTAAGGGGGGGAGAATTAATTGTGGGGAAAGTATTATATGAGCGGTGGTATTAAATAAAGATTTAAAATGAGAGGTAGTATATTATATAAGGGTGGATTTTTAATTGGGGGGAGGCCGTAAGAAGTAAAGGCCGAATGTAATGGAGAAAGGGGAGTGTGAAGGAGCGGGGTGAGTGGATGTGATAAGGTGATGGGAGGGCCGACGTGGATAGGAAGGGAAGGGGCAGTAGGCAGAAGGGAGGTTAGGAGTATACGCAGAGAGGAGCGAGAGTGGCAGGTCGTGGAGGAAGGAGCGTTGGAGTAGAGGCAAGGGCCAAAGGCCAAGGGAGATGGGAGGCCGCAGAGGGTGTGGAAAAACGCAGGTAGGTGTAGGTTGGAGCAGGCGTAAGTTGTGAGGGACGGCCCCAAAAATAGTTTATGTATTTTTTTTTTGTTTTTATTTCAAGAACCGTAGTGTAGTGTGAGGATGAGAGGTAAAGGGTAAGGGGTTTGTAGGCAAGGGAGTGTGGAGCGAATAGGTGAGTGCAGGGCGGAGGGTCATGTAGGAAATAGCGCAGGTTGAGAAATGAGAACAGGGAGGCCATGAGGGCCGAGGGGCCAAGTTGCCCAGAAATTTTTATTTTATTTTTTATTTTTTATTTTTTTAATTTTAAAAACAGCAGAGAGCAAGAAATTATCATTAAAACAACCGCAGAATTTCTAGATGTTGCAGAGAAAACTCAGAAACTTTTCCAGTAGTCCAGCAGCATAAAATATGTACTTTAATAATGTAGAATTCTCTAGAAAATTTTAGCAATAAAACCCAGAAATTTGCAGAGATTTTTCAATGAAAAACTCAGAAATTTTCCTTTCAGAAACCCTCTTTAAACAGTATTCCAGCAGCTCTTGAAAATGCAGATTTTAATAAGAAGAAATTGCAGAGAAAAATTATAATGAAAACCTTCAGATGGGCAGTGCTGCTCTTCTCCAAAACAAATTCTGAATGCTGCCAATTTTTGAATGTTGAGATATTGAATGCTGCTCCTCTTCAAAACCAATTCTAAATGCGGCAAAATGTCAAAATCACTGCTGCAAAGATTCTGAATGCTGCAAAAATGCCAAGAATTTTGCAGATATGCACAGGCCATAGACACAAATGGCTCACTCAATTTGGAGCAGGGCCAACAATTGCTCGCTCTGATACCATGTTAAACACCATGTTGAAGCACACACATGGTGTATGAGGAAGAAGAATGCACACAAAAGAGAAACAACACACAATGAAAGATAAGCATGAGGCTTTCTTATTTTTTCCATTATACATGATGTACATTTATAATACAATGGTGTGACTCTTGGTTTCACATTCCAAAGTCACTTGGACTCCATTGTGACTTTTCGCATTCCACACCTACCCATGTAGGATTAGGTGTTCCAACACGATGGATCGATAACACGTGGAAGTAATAGACCCAATTGTATTTTACACATGTTAATATGAGATCTTTCCCTCTTGTATTCAATGGGTAAATATACTTTTTCATATGTGGTTTTTATGGTTGTTATATCCTTGTTATTTTTGTTAGTTATATGTTGGTTATGAGTATGTTTTATGACATAATTGATGTATGGATATCATCATGTTTTGATTAGAAAATGAATGAGCAATGAATATATGACCTAATAGATGATAATGCAACTACTGTGATAAGGAATCAATTCTTATTATAGATTTTTAGATAAGTATGATACCCCTATGCTTAGATATGTTTTTATAACCTGTAGATTACTTATTTGTGACATTTTTGACAAAATGATTTTCATGGCTGGTAGGGGTTAGATCAAGTAATTTTACCAACATTTTCATTATTAACCTTGTTTTAGTGTTATTTATCATTTCTGGGAGTTTCATGAAGTTCTGTGATGTGGCCTGAGACCTGGCCATGGAAAAGTGGCTTGAAATTCGGGGTCGTTGGAACAAAACTACCTGAAAAAGTCCACAGTAACTAGCATGCCTTATTTTGTGAGTGACTGGAAGGCCTCAGTCATTTGCATGGATTTTCATGGGAGCGATTGAGGGTCTAGGTTAATAAAATGTCAATTTGTCTCTGGGGTTTGTCACCTGGAAGGGTTGGTTGGCTCTTGGAGGTTTTGTAGCATGTGTGGAAGGAAAAATGGGTTAAATCATGTCAGTTTCACTTCCTTAACTATAATTAGGAAGTTGAATTATATCATAGTAAGCCTTTGTCAAATGTTTTCTCGATGGACCGGTTAGATTGTATAAATGTGGGAGAACCTGTGTTACAGGGTCGTATCAGAGCATGGTTTCGTTCTCTTTGGGTGGTGTCTTGTTCCTAGTAGTTTGTGTGATATCTGATACAATAGAGTGGTATTAGAGCATGGTTCACCCCTTGGAATAGATGAGAAGTGTGTTGGACATGCAAACATGCCAGTGGAATATGTGTTCCTTATGCTTGTGATATATGTTCTTGTTGTGTATGCATGGTAGTGGTTATGGTTGCAGTATATCACCATGTGAAATTTAATGGTATTGATGTTGGATGTGTTATCATGAGTATAAGTCAGTTATGCACTATATATGCATGTTAGTGTTTGTATGTGTGTTGTACATATGATGTTATGCATGCATTGTGTCTAGTTTGTGTGTGGTTGTGGAATCATGCATCATAACTGTATGAGGAAGTAGATGATGTAAATACATTGTTATGATTATGATTATGTATGTATTGTTCTAATATGGTTGGTCTTGCAGATGAGATATCCTCCCCTAACTATACTAAGGTACACTGGTTTGTTTATGATTTGGTTTAGCTGACATAGTATGCTTTGCAGGAAGAGAAGAACAAAGATGCTAGTAGAATGGTAGATTACAACTCACGATATTATTCCTATAGATCAGATGAGAAACATGGTGATGAATGCTACCCTCACATAGGAGACACTTTGATAATTTTAAAGGTATAAATAAGGAGTTTCAAAGCAAACAATGAAAAAATCATTCAATCATAAGAGAGACTTGCTAGGTGTTGGAACAAGGTCCCCTAGCTATGTTTGATATGTTCCAACGATGCGTTTTTTATATATTTTTGTAGTAATTGGTCTTGTGCAAGGGCTTTGGGGTGGGTCAAAGCCCACAATGGATTTTAATGGGTCAAAGGGTATACCTAGAGTCCACAAACCATGGTTTGCGGACCACAGGATAATACAGGATATGATGGTATAAATAGATGTATAGTTTGAGTCTAAGGGTAAGTAAGTAAGTAAGATTGATGCTACGTACTAACTGTTGAGATTTTTTTTGGGTAGTTTTGGGTAAGGACTCCTGCTGGCTGTGTGCGTGGAGATCCTCAGTCCTGTTGTGTGTGGACCCTACTGGCTGTGTGCACGAGTTGTGATTTGGGTTTGTAACTAGGTTTTGGATGTTAATGAATGCAGAATCTATTGAAGTCTATTTATGATATGTGAACTAGTTGTGTTTTAGCTCTGTGTTATTTAAATAAGCTGCGATTGTATCTGTGATATATGAATTAGCTGTGATTGTGCTATTCTGTGGTGATAATTACTGATGCACATGTGGATGCGAAGGTGTTGATCAGATCTGCTTAATAATAGAAGCTTAGTTTATGTGTACATGCTGATTATACTGTTAAGAGCTTGATAATAGGCTTGTCCCTATGGGAACCTGATAGAACTCAACGAGATCTGCCTTAATTACCTACTCTCTCCCAGGGTGCAGAAACCTGGTTCCAACACCCACCCATATTGCTTCGGGTGAGACCTTGGCTTGTGAAAGTAGGTGTTTGGTCAATTTAGTGTGTCCTAAATTGCTATATTAATTTGTCAATCCAGGATTCGTAAGCTGACGAAGTGTGGCGCACTATATGTGCAAGATAACCTATTTCTTACTTTTTGTCGTTTTTGGTTTTTTTTCTTTTTATCTTGGTTGGTTTCCTAATGTGAGATGGAAATTCTAAAAGACAAGTATGGATATAAATTTTCAAGGCAATGATGTCATTTATAATGATTTCCCAAACTTCAAACTTAAAAAGGGTTTTGAAACATACAATGACAAAATTAATTCCTAAAAGGAAATAAAAATGTGCCACTATTCTAGTTAAACAAACAGTGAACTATTGATCATGAAAACCATTACCCTTGCTGCTGTCTAAACATAAAAGAAACTGTACTCAAAGAAAAGATTGCAAGTAAAGTAAAACTAAAATCAAATTACATCAACTCATATTCTGACCCCTCATCATTAGTCTCGCTATGGCTTTCAGAGGTAATCATAAACAACTTGAGCAATTTGATATCTAATTTGCAGAAAAATAAACTAATATCAAATTACACACTCATACTTCAATCCCTCACTATTAGTCTCGCTATGGCTTTCGGAGGTAACTGATAATGACATGAGAAATTTAATATCTAACTTGCAGAAAAATAAACTAATATCAAACTACACACTCATACTTCAATCCCTCACCATTAGTCTCGCTATGGCTTTCGGAGGTAACTGATAATGACAGGAGTAGTTTAATATCTAATCTAACTAGTAAAGCAAATTTACAAAACTGAAATGAATAAAACAGTGCTGGAATTAAAAACTAAGAGAAAAAAGAATAAATTAGCACAAGGACAAGATTGATTCCATGTCATTAGTCATTATAAAATGATGTGCAAATTCCCGGGCTGCCTATTGTAATCTGGAACAAAAACACTGATAAGTTAACAACAATATAAAGCATGAAAGATTATGGACAGAAGTAAAACGTAAAGCATGAAAGATTATGGACAAAGATGAAACGTAAATACCATGAAAGATGTAATATATATACACGTGAATGACTATGGCACAATGAACGTAAGGAAATGAAGCATGAAACTATACAGTAATACACAAAACCTCGGTGTGTGCAGGGGCCCTCTGCACAATCCTCGGGAAGCAGCTATTAAACACGAATTGTGCTTATGAACAGAGTCTTCTTATATATTCAAAATGCGGTCATAACAGAGAAATAATGTCACAACACAGTGGTAATGCAATTACATTACAGAGCTAACTATTATGCTTATGAGAACGCATTATTTATAACAGAGGGTGATATAACTAATTCCCTAAAGTCTACGCTGATAGAAGACACGTGAACAACCACGTCCAGAAATCTAGCATCATGGCTGCCGTGAAGATTAAATCTATAGAAAGTGGCTATTGGATTTGGCTTATGGAGCCGTTTACAGGTGTTGATATGTATCCCATGATTTAGAAATGGCCACGCAAGTCTTCACGTGATGAAAAATAGAGTTATGTCACCGTGGGACTCTTCGGTTGACCACCACTTGGCTACCTTTGACCACAGCCTTCTCAGGTGAATTCGACTGAGCCAATAGGACTCGATCCATGTCCATGTCATTTCCAACTTTATCATGTGGCTCGATTTTCCTGATGACACCTGCAATATAGACTTTAACAAAATGGCTGCGGAAAGTTGCAGCAGCTGCGGAAAGTGACAAGATTCCGCAGCTCAATGAGCAAAAACATAATTCAAACAGCAGACATAAAACATAGTTAAAAACCACTTTAAATGCTCTTTTATAATTAATATGCAATGATATTTATGACTTAGAAGGTCCAGGTGAAAGGAAAAGGTATAGAAAGGTGTATAAGAAAGATGCAAGTTTGGGACTCAACAGTAGGTCATTACCGAAAGGGCCTATAGTATAGGGGTTCATTGGAAAACCTTAACTTCGAACTTAGGTCAGGACCCCTCAATCCAAAAAATGGCTTCGTTGACGGGACAGGGAGAATTTTGAGAGAGAGATCGAGTAATGCCACGAAGCCGTTGGAGACCTGAGAAATCAAATCTCAAAGTCTGGTTCGAAAAACAGATTAATAAATTCTTTGTAAAAGAGAATCGCAGCACAAAGCTAACAGCTGAGAAGTGGAAGAACAAATATATTTTCACATAAGTATATGAAATTTTCATTGCGACTTTTGTGCACGAGCTCTAGGAGTGGCTAGCAAGTCTAGTAGAATTCCAGAAGTGTTGGAAAGACGATCAGGTTACGTAGTGGACTCCAGAATTAATTCAATAGTTGGAGAAGGATGACAACAAAATCACTCGAACTGTGGATCATTGGGTGGATAGTTTGCTAGGAGGATTTGTAACAGAGTTCGCAGTTGATAATTTTGTGTCCTACTCTGAGGCGGAGCAGAGGTTCTTCAAAGGATTCTGAGGCAAGTTATTGCGAACATTGCTGCTACTAATTAAAATATTACTGTGCAAAAAGGGAATTTTGTGTAGCCACACCAAATGAATGACCTCTGATCAGAGTGGGAGTACAACACGAAGTGGTAAGTACTACTGAGTCAAATGAGAGGGGGATGGATCCATCTACAACCCATTAAGATAGCTAGCTGCGCATGCAGGAACTAGTCCTATGGCTACACCATATTCGAGTCAGCATAAGGGAAAGAACTCCCCTACACCTCTGCCACTACCAGAAGAAGATATGGCTACACAAATGAAGTTGTTCAACTTCAAGGGTGTAGGAGACGAAGATATGGACCGATTTTGGTTTGTAGCGGAATTAGTATGGACTACACAGAATGTGGCTAGCAATGCTGTAGAAAGGGTGCAACTATCCCTTGCCTTTGAAGGAAGGGCCCTAGATTGGTACATGGGGTATGTAGGCCAGCATGTGGATTCATCTATACAAGAGATTAAGAATGCTTTAAAACAACAGTTTCAGAAGCCTAAGTCCTACGCTCAGTTGGTGGTTGACTTGAAATATTTTAGACAAGGACCCACAGAGTCGGTATGGGAAGCTGATCAGCGGCTAAAGAAGGTTATCAGAGATGGGTAATTTCAGTATGATGATAGAAAGCACAAGGAATGGTTCATCACCATGCTATTACCTCACCTGTGCGGACCTATGGGTCAGAAAGCGATTGAGACACAAGAGAAAGCCGTGGAGATTGCTATGAAGCTAGAAGCTGCGGCAAGGGATGATGTCCAGTTTGGAGTACAACAGATCCAAAAAAACAGGAGGCAATGCCCCTCGAAAACCAAAATTTGCGGAAAGAACGAGGAAAAGAAGCTAGCCCAGATGTATGGTGCATAAGATGCAGGGTGTCAGGCCACACCAAGGATCAGTGCCCTCTGCTGGTGGACTAGATGCAGGCTAGGGGCTCCAATCCATTGCACGCTAAAGAGGCTGGTCCTAAAGAGAATTCAGCACCAAGCGGCCCCACGTTGTGGTGCGCTGAATGTCATGTAGCTAGACTACATGATACCAACCACTGCTCCCATCTTGTTTCTTGCTATCACCCAAAAATTTTAGCACATCATTGTGACAAGGTTACAAAGTTTCATGGTTCAAAATTGGGTTTAGAATTCAATTTAGGTTTGGTCAAGGGTATGTTTTAGATTTTTATGGTGTAAAGCTCATCCTTATGTTCAAATGAAGTCCTTTTTAAAACTTCTTTCATGTCAAATATTCATTATTTTCATCTGTGGGTCATTTCCTAAAATTTTGGATAAAAAATGTTCAATTAGCCAAAAAACCCTATTGTCGTAGCGCCACTTGTTGAAAAAATTTGTTTTGCGCTACAAAAACGCCGATAGTTGCAAACATGAAAAATTGCATTGCAGGCGCTACAAAAGCGCGGATTTATAACTGTCTTGTCAGATGAGTTGGAAAAAGTCAGAAACCGTTGGGAAAGGGTAAGTTAGTGGTATGATGAGTCAGGTAATGATGAAATTCGATGTACTCACCCACGTTTGCAGTCATCATTGTCATTATAGGTTATGAATGAGGCATCATTCAGTTATGAGATGACATTTTAAATTTCAAAATCTTTCCTAATTGGTCATTCTCATTTTCCTTTTGCCTCCATTCGAAATGTCTTAGATCTGAAGTGTTAAACAAAACCTGTGGCCGGTTCATACAAAGGTTTGCTACACCCATATCAAGCGAGGTTGATACAAATTTATCAAGAAAGGCTGATTTTACATATATTCAAGCGAGGATGATACAATTTATCAAGCGAGGCTGACAGGTCTTCTGAAAAGTATGGCAGAAGATGAAAAAATACATAGAGGAGGAAAATTCTTAAGGCATGAACCTGAAGATATGAGGTCAATAACTGAAGAACCAGCAGTGATGGAGGCATTTAGAAAAGTAGGCTACTTACGGTTTTGTGAAAATTTGTAGGGCTCTCACCCACAGGTATCCAAAGAATTTGCCATGAAATTTAATGGAACAACTACTAAGGTTGGGATGCTAAGTGTATCTATTACACCAAAGACCATTGTTGTTGTTACAGAGATACCAAGAGGTCAAGAAGCTTGGTTTAAAAGATTCAAATTTGATATGGAGCAATGCAAAGAATTCATGAAGCCTAAATACACAGACATGGACCTTAACAATGCTATCCCTAGAGGCTGCATCAAAGACACTTATTCAAAGCTGCTGCTCAACATAAAAAAGTATTTTACATGTGAAGGCAGATATCACAAGGTGTACTCATATCATTTCAAGTTGCTTTTGCATTTCACTAGTAAGATTTCACTCGATTTGCCTTTTTATCTGCATAGGAGTATTGCAAAGATGGCTGATAAGGTGCAAGCGAAGTCTGAAGGGAGTGAAACATCCTTATTTCATCATGGTTTAATGAAGTTATTGATTTTAGTTGAACTTCAGAAGATAGGAAGGGATTGGTCATTTTCTTGTTTATAAATGGTTTTGAGTTGGAAACCCTAACCCCTGCAAGAAACCCTAAAGCTAAAGGAATTCCATCACCACCAGTAGTAGAACCAAGTCAACTTGTGGCTGTAAAAACAAAATAATCTGTAAAATTGAAGCCAAGGAAACAAACTAAGAAAAGGGCAGAGTAGATACAAATGCTTGATACATGAACTCCATCACCTGCAAAATAGAAATAAGCTATCAATAAGCAGGAAATCAAAAGAGTAACAAGAAGCCAAGAAGTGACATCAAAAGGAAGGACAATTGCTACAGAGGAAATCCCAGTAGCAAAGGGAAATCTAGAGGACATTCTTCATGCTATTGAAATAGATGAGACACCCATTTTTCAAGCTGAGTTCATTGGGAAAGATGAGCATAAACTGAAAAAGGCCAAGTTTGCCAAAAAGCTAGAGTTCATTTGGGAAGATGCAACTTTCATCTTTCAAGTAAGAAAGCCTATGACTAGGCATGCTATGAAACAGAAGGAAGGCAACAAGGAAGTTCATAAACCCACTGAGACACCTAAAGCTCCTAAAGAAGTTGTTGATCTCTCATCACCTACAGTGAAGAATACAACCTGCAAAACAAAGAGGGGAAAAGAAGAAATGACAGAGAAAACAGAGTTTCAGAATCTTAAGGAAAAATTGAGGTTGGAAAACCAGGAAATTGATGTCATGAGAAAAAGGGATAGAAAGCATAGTGTTGAGAAATCACATTTTGAAATAATGAAGGCACTGTGGGAAGGAAAAACTGATTCTATTTCTGAAACTCCAAGTAGTGCACAACAGTTTTTCAAGTGTACAGTTCCAGCAATAAAGGAAGCCAAGTTTGTCGGAATAATAAATACTCACTTGAGAGCTACTAACAGAAGACATAAAGATCAAGTGGAGGACTTAGAGCAGCAACTAAAATTGATTCAGGATGAGTTAAAAAGCAGAGGTATTAAAATAACAATCATTGAAGAGCCAATAGCTAAAATCAAGTGCAAATGAAGAAGGAACCTCAAGTAAGCTATAATGACTGTATTTTTACAGTTAATATGGTTTTTAAATGTTTCAGACAGGTGTATTTCAAATTTTTTGGCATATCCACAGTTTTCGTTTCTGATTTTTTTTGACAAAACTGCACACTCAGTAGTTTCGTAGCGCAAACAGCATAAAAAAGCAGAAAAGCGCTACGAAACTGCTATAGCAGCTTTTCTTCTCATTTTACTCATTTTTTGAAAGGTTGAAAAGCGAGTTAATAAAAAAGCAGAAAAGCGCTACGAAACTGCTATAACAGCTTTTTTGCTCATTTTACTCATTTTTTGAAAGGTTGAAAAGCGAGTTAAGGACTGGAATTGATATGGGAGATGTATTAAAGGGTAAATGAAATGATTCAAGTGGAAATAAGTCAAAAATTTGAAGAATAAGCGTTAAAATGGAAATGTTATAAAGGCACTACGAAACTGCTGTGTTTTCGTAGCGCAATACATTACAGATCTTTTGAAAAACTTTGGAGGCAGTTTTGTGTTGAGATTGCAACAAGATGATGAGCTTAGTGGAAAAAAGTCACCTTCACTAAGTGGGCCCATAGGCTATTTTTGGCGCAAAGTCTATTTTTAGACTATGTCTATTTTTAGACATATGGTTCATATTCTATGAGTTGCAGGATGCTATTTGTGGATTTTTGGTCAAGTTGGAAAAAATAGATGGACTTCTATTTTTAGACATATTGGGCGGAATCTATTTTTAGATTGCCAGTCTAAAAATAGATATGTCGAATATTATTAGCTCTTAATAATATTTGGACTATAAACATTATCTTATTCTCTTTGAGCACTTCAGTTAAGTGCACAGATGTGGCACAGGAGCTGACAGAAGGAATTACGCTATTCCTAAGGGTTAAGTGGAGCTATTGCATGGATACTTCAGTTAGAACTCATGTGAGAGATTTTGGTGGAGTTGATTGAGGAAGTTAATGGAGTTGTGTTCAGTTTAACTAATCTAAACATAGTTGAGCTAGTTGTATCTAGTCTAACTGATTGATACACTAGTGAGAGTGGTGTGAATTAATTATTAATTAATTTACTAATTATAAACTCATTAATCAATTAAAGAATACATCAGTTAACTTCAGTGCATGGACAGTTTCAGTGGAGACAAGTGAAGAGATAGGTGAAAGAGCAGTGTGACTATCGCTTGTGACTATACTATTGCATGATTTGCAATAACCAGTGATTGGAGATGCCAATGAGGATTGCACAGTACAGGCCAGGTGGTTCGAATTTATTTATGAGCCATTCTTCAGCATTTATTGCACAGTAGAGGTAGGCTATCAGGTGGCAGAGATTGGAGCATGTGTTTTGCTAGATCTAGCTTGATTAGTGTGTAGCAATTGGAGATTGTATTGAGAGCTTGTGAGGAGCTTTGTATGATGATTGTTACATGATCTCTATGACATATAATATACAGATAGTTGGGGTTTTCAACTTTAAGCTTTCCCATGAAATACTGTGTTCATATGTGTGATTGTTTATGGTTTTAATGTGCGCATGCGATTGTTTTTATTTCTGCAATTAATGATCAATGGTAGAAGAGATTCTGTATTGTGCATGAAGTTAAAATAGTGTGTGGTCAGGAGAATCTCGGTGAATAACATATCAGTTATTCAAATTTTTACATGGTATCAGAACGATATTGATCATTGGAGCAATTGCAAAACATTGAAGCGGTTGAGTTTTGAGCTAGTGGAATTTGAATTTGCAATAGTGTTTTCTTGGTGTCAAAGTTGAGATGTCTTTCAACGGATTGCAATTGGAGTATGCCCTTGAGGGCAGATCAAATTATATTGCATGGAAGGATAGGATGGAGGCGATGCTGGATGACAATGGGTTGAAGGAGTTCATAAATGCATAAATTCCAAAACCTACTTCTAGCGATGCTGCCGTACTTGACGCATGGAAAAACAAGACAAAAAAGTGTCGAAGGATTCTATTGGAAGGTGTGAAGGATCACATAGTGTCTAGATTTCATGGTAAGGCTTCTCCATTCTTGATGTGGAAAGATTTTACAGATTTATTTCAAAGCAAGAGCGACTAGAGGAAGTTGGCGCTCAAGGATAAACTCAGGAACATAAAAATGGAGAAAGGCGATAGTATGCCCAAGTACCTCACGAAGTTTATCCAGTGCAGGAATGAGATGGGAAGTGTGGGGGTTACTGTTGATGACGAGGACTTGGTGATCTTGGCTCTCGTTGGGCTTCCGAAGAGTTGGTATTCCTATCAGGACTCTGTCAATGGTCGGGAGAAATTGCCAGGATGGGAGAGACTTTGGTTGGATCTTGTGCAAGAGGAGATAAGGCGAAGTACCAGGGACAGATCTTCATCAAAGAACTAAGATGAAGAAAATTGCGCTTTGGCTGCCAAAGCAAGGAAGGGGAAAAGCAAGAAGAATGCTTCTCAATGTGGTATGAAATGCAAGAAGTAGGACATGTCCAAGGTGAAGTGCTTTCACTGTCACCAACACGGACATTACGCCACTAATTGTCCATAGAAGAAGAAAAATAAGCAAGCTGCTGGATCTGCAGGTGGAGAGGCCTTAGCCTTGCAGTTTGAGCTGGATTTTTTGCTGATCGCATGCTTGGTCTCATGTGTGATGGGTTCAGTGTGGTTTCTTGACAGTGGTGCGTCTTTTCACATGACAAGAGATCGAGATTTGTTTATTGATCTAGATGAGAAAGATCTTGGAGTGCACATTGAGATGGGTGATGATGGTAGATACAGTGTGACCGGTATCGGTACCATTTCCTTTGATAGGGAGTCTGGTAAACCCTTCGTATTGAAGGAAGTGATGCATGTTCCAAGATTGAAGAAGAATCTGATCTCTGTGGCGATGTTAGAAGACAAGGGATATGATGTTGTCTTTAGTGAGGGAAAGGCTTTCCTACATAGTAAGGCAACTGGTGAGACCTGGAGGATAGGGGTTCAAGTTAAGAACCTTTATCAATTGCAGGTAGATGGCTGTGCTGTAATGGCAGGCAAGGCAGAAGGAGTGGTGAGCCGGGATGATGGCGAGCTGTGGCACCGGAGATTGGGCCACTTTCACCATGGAGCTTTGAAGATACTGTAGCAGATTTCTACTGGGATTCCTAAGGGTACTCTTGCACAGTCAGATCAGTGCAAGGGATGTACCTTTGGAAAATTTGTGAAAGCCACCTTTCATGAGAAGGATAGTCGCGCCACGACGATCCTTGAGAGAATTCACATAGACGTGTGTGGAACTTTCTCAGTAGCTTCGACAGAAAAGCACAGGTACTATGTGATATTTTTTTATGATTTTTCTCGTAAGTGCTAGATCTTCTTCATGCAGAAGAAGAGAGAGACATACTCAAAATTCTGTGAGTTCAAGGCATTGGTTGAGAAATAATCGGGGAAGCAGGTGAAGGCTCTTAGGAGCGACAATGGTGGTGAATTCATCTCTAGCGAGTTCAAGGACTTTTGCAGCATAGAAGGAATTCAAAGATAGCTCATAGCACCTTATAACCCACAGCTAAATGGGGTTGCTGAGCGGAAGAACATAACGATCGTGGGTGTTGCACAAGCGATGTTGCATGATCAGGGCCTTCCCATACACTTGTGGGTTGAGGCATGCAATACTGCGGTTTATGTGCAAAACCATTGTCCTCACAGGATACTTGGTATGAGTACACCCAAGGAGGCGTTTTCTGGTAAGAAGCCTGATATTTCCCATTTGAGGATTTTTGGTTCACCTGTTTACATTCATGTGATGAAGGATGCCAGGAAGAAGTTGGAGCCAACTGTAGAGGTTGGGATATTTTTGGGGTACACTGATACACCCCACAACTATCTTGTGTATTTTCCAGATAGTCGCAAGACTTTTGTGCGACGAGATATTAAATTTCATGAGGAGAAAGCCATGAAGTGTTTGCTTGAGAGGGAGCCACACTTGCATGCAGATGAGGAGCTATTAGTTCCTAAGGATGAGTCTCAGGATGTAGATTAGCCACAAGATGAGGTTCATGGAGTGGAAGAGACCACTCAAGCAGTGCCAACCATCAGAGGGCGGAAGCACACTACAGAAGCTAAGCGACTGGATCAAGATGCAGAGAAGGTTGTAGGAGCACCTACATCACAGCGCAGAAAGAGATAGTCACCTGACCTGTATACTGGATACATGGCTCTTATGAGCAAGTGTATCATGATAGAGCCATCCTCTTTCGAGGAATTTATGGAGGATCCTGCATGGGTAGATGCCATGGTGGAAGAGTATGATTCGATTCTCAGAAACAGTGCATGGGAGATTGTCCCAAGGCCGTAAGGGAAATCAGTGGTGGGTTCGAGACGGATCTACAAAGTGAAGCAAGCAGCTGACGGGAGTGTAGAGAAGTACAAGGCAAGATTTGTTGCCCGAGGCTTCTCACAGATTGAGGGGATGGATTATGAGGAAACCTTTGCAGCTGTCGCAAGGTATTCTTCCATACGGACGATTCTTGCTCTCTCAGCGCAGATGGGGTGGCACATTCATCAGATGGATGTGAAGACTGTGTTCCTCAATGGGGTGATTGAGGAGGAGGTGTACATAGAGCAGCCCGAAGGTTTTGAGATCTTCAGAAGCGAGTCGCATGTGTGCAGGCTCAAGAGAGCGTTGTATGGGTTGAAACAAGCACCTCATGCTTGGTACACATGGATAGACAATTATTTCACCAGACTTGGATTCTCCAAGATTGAGGTGGATCCGAACCTATACCAGATTGTGGTGGAGGGTAAGTTGCTAATCATTGTACTTTATGTAGATGATTTGATTTTGACAGGTGATGAACTATTGATACACTCATGCAAGGCTGATCTTGCAAAGGAGTTTGAGATGAAGGACTTGGGCCTCCTTCATTATTTCCTGGGATTGGAAATTTGGCAGCGCAGTGATGGACTGTTTGTTTCTCAAGGAAAGTATGCCCAGGAGATACTGGAGAAGTTCAACATGCATGGCTGCAAGCTTGTTGATACTCCTCTTCCTGGTGGGTGGAGGAAGGAGGATGCTACTTCAGCAGAGGTAGTGGATGCCATTGTTTATCAACAGTTGGTGGGGTCACTTATGTATCTAGTCAATACTCGGCCCAACATATGCTATGCTGTTAACCAGCTTTCACAAGCTATTGTTAAGCCTACCAAGCTCCACTGGAAGGCAGGCAAGCATGTATTGAGATATCTCAGAGGCACATTGGGATATGCATTATGGTACAGACAGTCGGATGAGGTGAGGCTATGTGGCTTCATGGATGCAGATTGGGCAGGGAGCCCAACAGACAGAAAGACCACATCTAGAGGGATTTTCAGTATCAGGTCGACAATAGTTTCTTGGTACAGTAGGAAGCAGAGATCCGTGGCACTCAGTTCAGCAGAGGCCGAGTATATGGCAGCGAGTTTGGCTGCATGCGAGGCTATATGGATGAGGAAGATCTTGGTTGGGTTGTTCGATTCACACTTAGATCCTAATGTGATTTATTGTGATAATCATAGTTGCATTAAACTCTCGGTTAATCCAGTATTTCATGATAGATCTAAACACCTTGACATCCGGTATCATCATATCAGAGATTGTGTGCAGCGGAAGATCATGTTACTTTCATACATTCCCATGGAGGATCTGGATGCTGATATCTTGACGAAGGTGCTCACCAGGAGAAAATTTGAATACCACAAAGGCAGGATAGGGGTGGCAGATAATCCTTATCTTGTTGAGAGGGAGTGTTGATATTGCAACAAGATGATGAGCTTAGTGGAAAGAAGTCGCCTTCACTAAGTGGGCCCGCAGGCTATTTTTGGTGCAAAGTCTATTTTCAGACATATGGATCATATTCTATTAGTTGCAGGATGCTATTTGTGGATGGTTGGTCAAGTTGGAAAAAATAGATGGACTTCTATTTTTAGACATATTGGGTGGAATCTATTTTTAGATTTCTAGTCTAAAAATAGATATGTCGAATATTATTAGCTCTTAATAATATTTGGACTATAAAAATTATCTTATTCTCTTGGAGCATTTCAGTTAAGTGCACAGATGTGGCACAATAGTTGACAGAAGGAATTATGCTATTCCTGAGGGTTAAGTGGAGCTATTGCATGGATACTTCAGTTAGAACTTATGTGAGAGAGTTTGGTGGAGTTGATTGAGGAAGTTAATGGAGTTGTGTTCAGTTTAACTAATCTAAACATAGTTGAGCTAGTTGTATCTAGTCTAACTGATTGATGCACTAGTGAGAGTGGTGTGAATTAATTATTAATTAATTCAATAATTATAAACTCATTAATCAACTAAATAATACATCAGTTAACTTCAGTGCATGGACAGTTTCAGTGGAGACCAGTGAAGAGATAGGTGAAAGAGCAGTGTGACTATCAGTTGTGACTATACTTTTGCATGATTTGCAACAACCAGTGATTGGAGATGCCAATTAGGATTGAGCAGTACAATCCAGGTGGTTTGAAGTTATTTATGAGCCATTCTTCAACATTGATTACGCAATATAGGCAGGCTATCAGGTGGTAGAGATTGGAGCATGTGTTTTTCTAGATCTAGCTTGATTAGTGTGTAGCAATTGGAGATTGTACTAAGAGCTTGTGAGGAGATTTGTATAATGATTGTTACATGATCTCTATGACATATAATATATAGATAGTTTAATAAAGCGCTTCCCCTACTATTATCTCGATATAATAACGAAGTTTAATAGAGCGCTTCCCCTACTATTATAATAAGGAAACCAAATTAATAAAAGTAGGGCGGTCACTCGAGTGTTAAGACGATGGCGGCCTTATAGTCGAGAGTTCGACAGGCTCACCTTGAGTTTCTCGTATGATATTGGGTGTTATATTCTCGATTGGGGGGGTCTTTTTCACAACGAATAGTGATAAATATCATTCTTCGACTTTAAACTTGGTGGAACAACACTCTATCAGTTGGGGAAACCACTTTAGGAGGCAACTCCAGTTTGATTTGGTGGGTGGAGAATCAAATAACCTTGGAAGATATGGCCCTCCCTCTCCTAGCTAGAGTCGGTACCGAAGTAGAGACAGGGGAACCAGCCTCTAAGTGATTGCACGTTCGAGTAATGAAATTGGGATCATCATAGATAGGAGACTAGAAATCATAGACAGATGGGAGAAACTCGCGAGTTGAAGCCACTTATATTACTATACCCGCCTACTTTACAATGGATTTTTGGCAGGTGAGCGTCACACCACTAGTACCGACCAAACCTTGCCTCAGGTTTTGAAATGGAAAAGGAGATGGGTTACCGAACTACGTAATGTTCAGGGCCTTCGTAGTGAGATAGTAAGAGAGGGGCAGAGTACTTGACCGACTAATGTTTCCCCCTTCTGGAGATTCTCCCAGCCTATGAAATCACGGAGTGGTTTACTTAAGGTTTCACCTTTTAGTGTCCAAATGAGTGGAATTAAGTGGGAAATGATTTTCCCCCTCAAAATTCATGATACCATGTGTGAAAACTAGAGAGATAAGAAAGAGAAGACACCACACCATAAATACGAGCTTAATTGAGTTCAGTAGCTAAGGAGATATAGTAGGTAGAAAGAGAGAAAAATTAGGTAACATATTCTAATGCTTTCTTTGGATCGCTAACTCAGGCAGGGGGAAAGATCGACTGTTCCCATGCTTACCTAACGAAGCGTGCATTTAATGCATACTGACTGCTGAATATAGTTCATTCATGCATGTTAGAGAAAGCACATCAAGCGATGTAACTCGAGGAATTTTATTTGGATGGATCCCTCTCGCAACCTAGCTGGATTGCCTGGCATGATGCACTTCCTATGGATGGAGAAAGCACCAGGATTGACCTTGAGATAAACCTAGTGATGGCATCGAAGGACAATGTCAGAATCTTTTCGATCTGTTCTAGCGGCTGTGGCATAAATATAGATGACCTGTCGGTCATTGCCATTCGCCTGGCTCTCTCCTGGAGTGGCACCAACCTCCTATATGTATGCATACATGCATGCTGGAGGCAAGATCAGGGCAATTCCCACAAGCTTATAGATAGCTGGCTGGACTAGTGGGAAAACATAATGATGCCATTATCAGTTACGAATCAAGAACCGCAACCAACCTTTCGAGGACTAATGCCGCCCTGACCAATCCTATTCCATATCATGAGCTGAGCGTGTAAGCTCATATGAAAGTAGCTAGATAGAGTAGGCTTTAGGGTCAGGTCCCCAGTCCAGCCACCCGTAACCAGATAGATCCGGATGGAAATAGAAAGTGCCAGTGCCATCGATCATTCTATATATGAGAGAGAGAAACCGACCATCAAGAAGAAAGCTCCGTTGAGAGCCTTGGCCTGTGCTCCTTCTCTTCCTCTGAAGCCAGCGAGATAGATGCTGCTTACCGTAAGGTACAAAATAGGGACGGTCGGGAGAATATCTTGTAAATGATCAGGAAGCGGAAATAAGCTCAGTCAAGTTCCAATGCCTCGTAAATGATCAGGAAGCAGATTTCAACTCAGTATTCCAATGCCCTCCTTACTTATCTATTTCCTCCCAGGCCTTTCTAGGACCTACTACCTGTGTTATCTTTATATATGATATATCAAGTCAGATCTTTCAGGACCTTACCTTACTTGACTTGCACACAGGGGCACATAGCATAGTACAGTTCCTCCCCAGCACACACATAGAGGCACAAAAATGGCAACCAACAAGCTGTCAATAGCCCCTAGCCACAACAAACATATCCACAGTAGCACACACAACAGCTCAGACAGCCAGCCACACAGCAGTAACAATATCCGCTCACACGCATTCCACGCACCTTCCACCTTTCTCTTCAAGACCTTCGATGACCCGGTGATAGATGTTACACCTGCTGTGAATAATACGAATCTGTATCATCCAGGGCATGAGAAGAAGGTGAAGGGGAACACTTGAAACTGTAGCTACTGGTTTAGTGGGTCGATGGACATCATTATCCGAAGGGGGCTGGCTTCAGGGTATGCTTTCGAGGATGGTTCAACTTATTTATATGGAATATGTGGGCTTTATTTAATGGGAGGATCATTCAACACGTCGTGACACACACCCTAGCACCCGAACAATTCGCAGTGCGATCCGGAAGTAGATAAGTGTGACATAAGGAGAGAGCTCAATGAAGTAGTATGCAAGGAGCATAGGAGAGTCATAATATGTAATAACCCAAGCAATGCATCCATACACTCCTCCACATGACCAATACATCCATGCCATGTGTCCACAAGATGCCAAGTCAGCAATAGAAACCCCAAGCTCAACCATCAATCAATATCAAAAAGTCTCCACATGTGTGCCAAGAGAGGGCGCTCTAGGAGGTGATGTGTCAATGAAACAAAAACTCCTTGAGATCACCATAATACCTAAAAATATGTAGTACACTTGTCTCCAAGGTCGAATCCATAAATTAAGACCTCAACAGCAAAATATACGACGTCCAAGTGACTTAAATAGCTCTGAAAGGTGGTACAGACGACCAGAAAGATGCTTTCATTGCTCCAACACCCTAGGGAGTTAAGGGGAGTGCCATGCACCATTGGAAAGGTCTCGGAAAGAGATTTCCATCAGTATATCACAAACCATCATCTGAGCTAAGGCGTTAGAGATACAATGTTCTGAAGTTAGGGTCCATCAAATGAAGGTGCTGATACCATCCATACATGATAAAGCATGTAACCAAGAGCACATTATCATCAACCAAGACATCAATGAGGCACACTTCTGCCCTCATGAACATCATCATAAGCCAAAATGTAACCATAGAATATCATTAAGAACTAGGTTGCTAAAGCATAAGCCCATCAATGATTGCTAAACCATGTAACATCATCAGGAGGGAGAAACAAATATAATCAGGAGATGAAGAAGAAACGTGCAAAGCGCTCTACAACATACATAGGCTCATCCAAAGGAGAATTCAAGATGATTCCAACCTAGCCCATATGAGCTAGGGCGCTCTCAAATAGTGGAGTCTCATCATCAATACACAAGCGAACCAAAGCGTGATAACCCACATCTACCGGGCTATCTAATCCTGTTGACCAGACCATGCTCTTAGATGTTCAAGTTGACATAGAGAGAGCTTATTGCTTTAATAATAATAGAGCATTTCTTCTCCTCCACTAACTCTTTATCCTATTAGTGCTTTTCTCCATTAGTTCTCTTCTTTCCTTATATTAGTGCTTTCTCTATATTTTCAATATTCTACTTTTTTTATTACTTTGATGGAATAGTATTCAATAGGCACGTGTTAATGCTCCCTCCATCGATTGATGAAGCTTAGTTAGTGATTTTTGGCTAGCCCATTGATGAGTCCATCCCACCAAAAACCTTATCTTGACCATTAAGAAGTGTTCAAGTGGTGCTACAGCACGCTTAAGTTTCCCTTGCTTGCCTCTGCTGCAGGTGAGTTTTTACCCGCACGAAAATGCTAAGTTGCTTAGTACAAAAAAATTTCCTTTCTATGCCCGATGAGCCAAACCCTTATTAGTGGTAGACCGGGCGATAGAACACATTTTGATTCACAAATATGGGGTTCCAGAAGTTATCCCAGAACCTGTAGTTTGGCCTTACCCTTCAGCGCTTCTTAATCTCTCCCTCTTCCAGTCTTACTAGTCTAAGCAGTTTCCCCTCTAGGGGGGCTTGTTTGTGCCGCCATCGATTCGCTTTTCTCCGATGCAGAAATGCTCCTATGCGGAGATGTTAAAAAGCGGAGATGCAAAAATATTGCAGGCTCTGTAATAAACATAGTTGTCATTGGAACATCACTTTTATGTGTTACCAACTATGTCTTAAGTGACCATAGAATGATCGCAAATGGACTTTGAAGCCATTATTCTTCGTGCTTAGTTGAACCAGTAGAGTAAGAAGCAAAGGTAGCACCCGTAGCAGCATCTCTTATAGTTCTAATTCTAGTTCCGAAACTATCCATCCTAGTTCCTTCTGTAGATTCTGTTTATGAAGCAGCACAAGCTATGTTATATATGTAATTACTTTGGCCAGACCAATAGCCATCCAAGCCATCATAAGCATCAGTAAAACCACCAAAATCAGTAGCAGTATATCCTGTCGAGTTAGTTAGTTATGTAGAATTCGATCCAACAATAGTATATATAGATCACCAACACTAGCAGCATACCTAATAGCATAGCTAGAAGTTGATCCAGTTGCATGAACAGTATATGAACCAGTAGATTCTGGTGATTTTGCAGTTGGTTCTATTTATTAAGGTTCTCCAGTCCCATATCCAGCAGATCGAGTAGATCCTGCAGCAGAGACAGTTGTTTCGGTTGTTTAAGCCCCTTGAAATGGTTAAGCAGTTGTTGAAGCACCTGTTTTAGGCTCCCCTGCTAGAGGCCGGGTGGGGGGGAAGAGGTGGAAGTGCAGGTCGGGGAAGAGGAAAATTTATCTGTTATAATTGTGGAGAAGTAGGGCACTTCACAAGGGACTGTCCAAACCCTGCACGGAAATCTTGCAGATATTGTAGACAATTGGATCATGTGATTGAATATTTCCCAGTACTGATAGCAAAAGTGTAGGAAAAATAACAGATGCCACGCAGAATGTGCAAAGGGTTAAGGTAGAACCACAAGATGAGGGACCCAGTATTAATGTCATAACGCGTAGCGGCATGGCTACTGGAGGAGCTGAGGAAAAATTTGCGGCTAAACCCTTTATTCGAAAAGCTGTTATCAAAAAGGAAAGTTTGGACCTACAGAAAAAGAAACAAGCCTTCATAGAAGCTCACAAAGACTTTACCAAGGATGAGGCATCTACTTCCAAGGCTCCAACAAACCTAAAAGCTGATGTCAAAGTTAAACCCTTCCTACAGGCATGTATGAGGTTTCTACACAACCAGAAGGCAGTAGAAAACCTTCAAGCACTGATAGAGAGCTGCATAGAAAAAACTGACCCTCCAACAAAAGTTAAAGTTGTTCACAAACTTTACAAGCATAAGAAACACACTAGTCAGGAAATGCGGCTAACAGTGCAGATTGGCGATTATGAAATGGATCAGGTCATCCTGGATCTAGGATCTGATGTGAATGTCCTGCCCAAATAGACATGGCAGAGGATGGGAAAACCTAAGCTAAAATGGTCTACTATATAGCTGCGCATGGCTAACCAACAAAATATCATACCATTGGGGAGGTTGTCAAATATTATGGTAGATATCGCAGGAGGTAAGGTATACGTGGATTTTGAGGTAATTCAAATTGTAAAAGATGTGGACCCTTATCTTGCGCTCCTGGGATTGGATTGGGCTATAGACATGGGAGGCATTATCAAATTGAAGAAAAGGAGCATGGTTTTTGAGAATGAGGGTACGAGAGTAATAGTCCCTCCAGACCTAGTGGAAGGAGAATGGTATACAGAACCTATGCGTGAAGAAGATGACATGGATCATATCTATAGACTAACTGCTCGAGACGAGGATTGGATTAATCCTACGACTGATGGTGTGCTTTGCTGGGAGAAAGACATTGATTACCTCTCTGACTCCGACGGGGAGATCGAATGTTAGGTCCCTATATTACTAGTATAGTCCCTTATTGTTGTTAGTGTAACCCCCTTATTGTTATTATTGTACCCTTGTAACCCCCATTTTGTTATTATTGTGCCCTTAAATTATTATTGTTAGGTCGGCTAGGATTACATCGTGGCCCACTAGGATTACATTATGGCCCCATGGACTCCTATATATAGAAAGGAGGTTTTGTAAATTGTATCATCCAAGAATTGTTCATTTATGTAATGTATTGGAGGTTTCCCCTTCGAAGTGGCTAGTTTCTAAGGCGTTGATATCTCTTTTCTTCTCTTTTTGGAGCTGGTTACACAACATTTGGTATCAGAGCTTTGGATTCTAGGGTTTCGCTGCTCCAAACAGGTAATCGTGGAATTTTCGCTATAACGTTTTGTATACGAAGTTTCAGAAGCTGAAATTTTTATGGTACGAAGCTGAAATCCTGAGGAAGATCATCTAAAAATTTCAGAGCTTGGTTCGCAATATTGTCGGAGATATGATATGTGGAAGTTAGGTCTTTTTTCAGGCTCCTAAACAGGTCATCGTGGCATTTGCGCTATACCTTTTTTTCTACGAAGGTTCAGAATCTGAAATTCATATGGTGCGAAGCTGAAATCCTAAGGAAATTCTTCAAACAATTTTAGAGCTTGGTTTGCAATATTTTTGGAGATATGATCTGTGGAATGTAGTGCTTTTTCAGGTAGCTAAATTTAATCTCAAAGAGGTGATCATGGGAAAAGTTCAATAACTCTTTCTCTGGGCATTGGATTGGAGTGCCGTAAAAAGTGGTTGCAAGTAAACGGACTTTAGTTTCTTTTCTATCAATTTCAGATACGAAGGATGAAACAGTGGCACGTGGAAAGTTGTACAAGTTCGCTCTACTAAACCAGTCCATAATTAGGTCACTGTGGGCGATTGGACACAACTTGGTCTTGGAAAATCCAAATCAGGTCAGGCCTATGGCATTCAAAAGATAATTCAGAGGGCTAAGTTGATACCAAAATTCAGATATTGAAGTGCTTCATTCACAGAGATAATCCAATTTCAATATCGAGCACCTCAAAAGCAAGTAAAAGGTGTGTATTTTTTTTTTCCAAATTGCCTAAGTCTTGTTTGAAGAATCAATTTGAATTGATTCCAAGGGCATATTGTAGAATAGAAACCAGTATTGGGTTCTAAAAGATGCCCCGTAAAAATAATTCAACACCCATTAAGCCTTCAGAAGGCTCTAGCATGACTCATGAAGATGAAGAATTGCAACATGATCTATCAAAATTACAAGAGCAAGTGCAACAAATTTCACTCTCGCAAAGAGCAAAAAAAAATGAAATGGAAGTTTTGAAGAAAGGCGTGGAAGTGAAGATGGACGGTTTGAAGAAAGGCATGGAAGCTAAGCTGGATGGCGTGGAAGCTAAGATGGATGGCATGGAACCTGGCATGGAAGCTAAGATGGATGATCTAAAATCAAACATCGAAGATTTGACAAAGTTGATACAAGAAATGTTTCCTAATGGTGAAAAGATAGTAGAAGAACCTCATGATGAGAACAAAATAAATGTTAATCGTGATTTCATAAACTCTAATGTTGGCGGGAAGAACCACCATATTCCAAAAATGAATATGAGGAAGTTTGATGGAAAGGATCCTGTAACATGGATACTACAGATGGAGCAATATTTTGATCTCCATAACGTGCAAAACACACAAAAGGTACACATTGCAACTTTACATTTAGAACAAAATAATTTTGTATGGTATCGATGGCTTTGCTCCCGTAAAAAAATTGTCACTTGGTCAATTTTTACGGAGGAAATGATAGCACATTATGAGGATACAAAGAGAAACACCTTCTTTAGCCAATTGATAAATCTCAAACAAAAGGGTTTAGTGGGGCAGCACATTGAGGACTTCCAAAAATTGAATATAAGGGTAACCAATATTCCAGAGGAACACAGGATTGATCTCTTCATAGGCACTTTAAAGGATAACATTCAACATGAAGTTCACGTTCTGGAACCTGATTCATTGGAGAAGGCATTCAGGTTGGCAAGAAAAGTTGAATGTAAAATTATGGCAACAAGGAAGCCTACCACTCAATTCTATAAAGAAGGAAGTGTGGCTACGCCTAGATTTCCACAACCTACAAGGTTGACACCACAAAAATTGGAAGAAAAAAGAGCAAAAGGGTTTTGCTACAGTTGTGATAGCAAATACACTAAAGGTCATAAGTGTGCTGAGAAGAAATTATTTTACATAGATTGTGAAGAGGAAGAAGAAATGAACAAGAAGAGGATATACACCAGGAACCAGCCCTAGAAGAGGAAGAAATGAATCCGACCATATCATGTAATGCACTGGCAGGAATTACCACTCAAACTCTCAATATAGAAGGACAGATCAAGAAGAAAAAGGTAATAGTGTTGATTGATTCAGGTAGCACCCATAATTTTATTCATTGTAAGGTAGCCAAGGAATTAAATTGTTTCCTATACCCAGCACCAGAATGTCAAGTGATGGTTGCAAATGGAGGAACTATAAATTTCTCGGGAAAATTCCATAATATCAAGCTAGCCATAGGGGAATATGTATTGACTAGTCCAATGCTTTCCATTGCTATGGGAGGTGCTAATGTTGTACTAGGAGTACAATGGTTACAATCTTTGGGGACGATAGATTTTAATTTTCAAGAAATTTTCTTGAATTTTTTTTCAGAAGGAAAGGAAGTTGAATTACGGGGTATTGAAGGGAAGCCGGGAAGGATAATAAGCTCTAATGTCATGACAAAGCTTCTAAAGAAAGAACAACGAGGAGTAATTGCACAATTATGCTCACTAGAAGTTCCGACATCAAAATCATCTATTTCTGCAGATCTCCAACAAGTCTTGGACAATCATTCCAAGGTGTTTGAAACTCCCAAAGGATTCCCACCTATTCATGATCATGATCATGCTATTCATTTGATTCCAGGAAGTGTTCCTCCAAACATCAGGCCTTATAGATATCCTTACTTCCAAAAGAGCGAAATTGAACGTATGATTGCAGAAATGTTAGAGGCGGGTATAATTCAACCCAGTCAAAGTTATTTCTCTGCTCCTGTAGTATTGGTACACAAGAAGGATGGATCATGGCGAACGTGTCCGGATTATAGGGAGCTCAATAAGCTCACCATTAAAGACAAATTTCCCATTCCTGTGATTGATGAATTATTGGATGAATTACATGGAGCAATTTATTTTACCAAGTTGGATCTTCGTTCAGGATATCATCAAATTAGAATAAAGATTGAAGATATTCCAAAAACAGCATTTCGAACTCATGAGGGTCATTATGAATTTTTGGTCATGCCTTTTGGCCTTACCAATGCACCTTCTACATTTCAAGGGTTGATGAATTCCATTTTCAAACCCTTCCTTAGAAAATTTGTGCTAGTATTTTTGATGATATACTAATCTACAGCAAGTCTTGGAAGGATCATGTTGAACATGTTGACAGGGTGCTCAAACTATTGCAGGAGAAACAATTATATGCAAAAAAATCCAAATGTTTCTTTGGAGTACAAGAGGTGGAATATCTGGGTCATATTGTATCTCACGAGGGTGTTAAAGTAGACCTAACAAAATTAAAGCCATTAAGGAATGGAAAGTCCCCACAACCATAAAGAAGTTGCGAGGATTTCTCGGGTTAACAGGGTATTATCGCAAGTTTGTTAAGAATTATGGGAGAATAGCAGCACCTCTAACAACATTATTGAAGAAAGGTGCATTTTCATGGACTCCTGAAGCAACTAAGGCCTTTGAACATCTTAAAGAGGCAATGTGCCTAGCACCGGTCTTAGCTACGCCAGACTTCACAAAACCTTTATTGTGGAATGTGATGCCTCAGGAAATGGAATTGGTGCAGTTTTAATGCAGGAAGGAAGACCCATTGCTTTTGAAAGTCGTCCAATCAAAGGAAAGTATTTACAGAAACCTATTTATGAGAAGGAAATGTTAGCAATACCGCATGCACTAAAGAAATGGCGAACTTACCTAATGGGAAGACACTTCAAGGTAAAAACTGATCATGATAGTCTTAAACACTTTTTGGAACAAAGACTATCTTCAGAAGAGCAGCAAAAATGGGTCACAAAGATGTTGGGTTATGACTTTGAAATAATATACAAAAAGGAAATCTTAATGTTGTTGCAGATGCACTCTCAAGAAAGAATGAAGAGGTGGAAGCATTGCTTTGTGCCATTTCTATTATCCAACCAGATTGGATAACCGAAGCAAGAGATGAATGGAAGAAGGACACAGATGTATGGACATTCATTCAAAAGTTGCAGCAATATCCTAGTACATCTGATACATTTAGTTGGAAAAATGATTCCTTATGGTACAAAGATCGTTTATATCTTTGTAAGAATTCCCAACTAAAACAAAATATTCTTCTGGAATTGCACACTTCTCCTTTAGGAGGACACTCGGGATTTTTAAAAACTTACCACAGGGTGAAGAAAGATTTTTTTGGGATGGCCTTAAATCTGATATTCAAAAGTTTGTGGCGGAATGTTTGGTTTGCCAGCAGAATAAAGTGGAGACAATTAAGACCCCGGGACTTCTACAACCTTTATCCATTCCAAGTCAACGTTGGGAGGAGATTTCAATGGATTTTATCACAGGTTTACCTAAGTCCGAAGGAAAGAATGTAGTCATGGAGGTAGTTGATAGACTTACCAAGTATGCACACTTTTGTGCATTATCTCATCCATTTAAAGAAAGTACAGTTGCTACTACATTTATGAACAGAATTCAAAAGCTACATGGAAGCCCAAGGGTTATTGTGAGTGACAGAGATCCCATTTTTACTGGAAATTTTTGGACGGAGTTATTTTCTTGTTTGGGTACCCAATTAGCTCATAGCTCATCTTATCATCCTCAATCTGATGGTCAAACTGAGATAGTAAATAAATGTTTGGAAGGATATCTTCGTTGTTTTGTATCTGAAAAACAAACACAATGGGTCAAGTGGTTACCTCTCGCGGAATGGTGGTATAACACTTCCTTCCATATGGCAGCAAAAATGACCCCATTTATGGAACTTTATGGATATCATCCACCATCGATCACATCATCTTTAAGGGAAAATTCGAAGGTTCAAGCAGTGGAAGATCATATCGAGCATCAGCAAGAAGTTCTCCAACTCTTAAAGGATAACCTGAATTTGGCACAAAATCGAATGAAACAACAGGCAGATCAACATCGTAGCGAGAGAAGTTTTGATGTAGAAGATTGGGTATTTTTACGGCTACAACCATACAAACAAATGTCCCTCAAGCAAGCAAAGAAGGATAATAAATTATCGCCAAAGTACTATGGTCCTTACAAGGTGTTGAAAAAGATTGGTACTATGGCATACAAATTGGAGCTTCCTGCTTCTTCGCGAGTACATCCAGTTTTCCATGTTTCATGCTTAAAGAAGGTTATAGGTGAAAATCTTCCTGTTCAAACAATATTGCCAGAACTTGATGAGGAAGGAAAAATCATATTGGAACCTGAAGCGGTCACGGAAACAAGAACTCGACAGCTACGGAATCGATCAATTTCAGAGTATCTCGTCAAGTGGAAGAACTTACCCATTGAAGATTCTACATGGGAGGATGAGAATTTTATACAGAAGCACCCAGAGCTACTCAAGCGTTGAGGACAACACTTTTTTGAAGGAGAGGGGCATGTTAGGTCCCTATATTACTAGTATAGTCCCTTATTGTTGTTAGTGTAACCCCTTATTGTTATTATTGTACCCTTGTAACCCCCATTTTGTTATTATTGTGCCCTTAAATTATTCTTAGGTCGGCTAGGATTACATTGTGGCCCACTAGGATTACATTATGGCCCCATGGACTCCTATATATAGAAAGGAGGTTTTGTAAATTGTATCATCCAAGAATTGTTCATTTATGTAATGTATTGAAGGTTGCCCCCTTGAAGTGACTCATTTCTAAGGCGTTGATATCTCTTTTCTTCTCTTTTTGGAGCTAGTTACACAACATTGAAAATTGGCAGAATCGGTTACATGATGTATCTGTGCTATGATGTCTTAGGATCATGAAGAGCTTCTGGTGTATCTCCTCAGAGGTAAGATAGCTTCCTTACTTTGATGGTTCTGGTAGTATTAGGGATTTTATTAGAGAATTCAAAGCAGAAGTCCTAAGGGAGAAAAGAATGTGGGCGCTTAACCTATCCATGCGTGTGACCCCTATGCGGTGGTGAGAAACTCATAAAGGGAAATTCCAGGATTTGGAGGAATGTCGCAAGATGATGATCTTATGGTTTGAACCTTCGGTTCACCGACAACTGGAGACTTTCCTTGGCCAAGGGGAACCACGCAAGCACTTGGTTGAATGGATGGAGGTGTGGTGCAAAAGGACCGGGGAGGAATGGGTCCACCTGTTCTTTCATGCCTTGGGGCAAATCCCTACCACATGGTATTTGGATACAGAGCTACATCAACGTGCTTGCCACTGGGAGACCCTAAGAGACGATTTTATGGGAACGTTTGGATTGATAGGTAGAACTGAGGCATTAGAAGAAGCCCTACAGGACATAGATGCCCTAGTATTTTATGAATCAGGCCCTTGTGTGGAGTATGGGGCACCAGCTTGGGATACACAAATGCAGGACTTTGTTAACTACCACAATCTATCAATGGAGGAATGTGATGAAGAATTGTGAAATATCTATTGTGATCCTAGTGATTTGGCATACTAGCATACCAAATGACCAGGCAACATCAGAACCACTTTGGGATCTTAGGATCTATCCCTCCTAGATCCAGAGAGGGATATCTCTATAAAGGTGAAGAATAATGTATCTTTAAAGTCCAATTTAAGTTATTAGGCTAGTTATAGAGCACAAGGGTTTTTGTTTTGTTTTTTTGGTTTGGAAACATTGACAGAAGGGTCTAGTGTAAGGTAAAGGAATGAGTAGTGAAGGATTTTTGGCAATGGGAGAATAACTCAAAGAGAATACAAGTTCATTGCGTAGTGGGGTCATAAAAGGTTTTACTTGCAATTCAAATATCCAAGGCTTTCAATGGGCTATTCATCTAAAACAGAGGATCTCTTAAGATGATTGTATGGGATGAAACAATAAGGAAATGAATGGGAATAACAAGAAAAACATTCCAAAGTGACCCCTTCGGAGTAAGTCAAGGGACAGGGCATACCTTAGACATATATGATCAACACTCTTGATGAGGCTAACTTCAAACACAACAATCCAGCAATCCTCCTGACTACTTTCAGACAGTAGAAAACTCCTAAGTTAAAACACAAAGTGAAGCCTAAGATCAAAGAAAGACTTTTAACCTTCTCTGCTTTTGACATTAAACTCATAGGGATCTTAGAAAAGCTAACTGTTGGAAAGGGGTTTAGGGGACAGGGCTAACACTAAATCTCCCTATTTCCCGATTCCTTCAGCTGAACCAAACAAGAACATCTAAGAAACAAACTCTAAATTCATACATCAGTAAGCATGGGAAAACAACTCTTCAACTGGTTAAATTATATTGAATTTGTTCTAAGATACACAAATAGCAGAAAACATAAAGATAAGAATGTGTAGGAAGCATTAGGGTACTTGCAGCAGTATATCCTAAGCTAAAATTACTATTTCTTATCAGAGAAAATGAAACATAATGTAACACAGAGAGAAAAAAATAACAGAGGAGGGACACATCACCAATGACTTAGATCAGGGTCCGATGAACATGCTTGTCATATTAGGAGAGAAAACCAGTCACATACATTCTTGTCCAATAGCTTGATACAATCCATAAATCATTTCCCAGCCTATTTACAACTACTTAGGGAAATCCAACTCAGTAAACATCTTACAATCAGTTAATTTCCAACAACCAACAACCCTTTACAATGTATTTTTGATGGGTTCTTATAGGTGAATGAGTGGTAGTAGTGGTAGATAGGTCTTAAATGATTCATTAAGACAGAGGGGAAGAAGTATTCGAATGCCCACTCTGCGTAATGGTTTTACATTAACTACTGGTACCCTTTAGATGACTTAGAAGTCTTTGTTAGGTTGACAACAAATTCTAGGGTATGTTCTTTGAAATACTTTTTTGGATGTAGTACTCTGTTTTGTCTCCTGAGACAAGTTAAATGGATAATTTGGCTTTCAGGTCTTCCATGCTGTGCAACCAATGTGCTGACATTCCGGAAATTTCTGTCAGAGTAATAATTTTTCTGGGGCTTGATGAAGAATGGAATAGGCTGTGGGAGTTTGTCCTTCTTAGAAAAGAACTTTCTGCTTGATAGGTTTCCTTAGTTTAATCATTAATAATCTGCATTTAATCTGTGTTTCGAGCTTCATTAAGCTCCCTTGATTATCTTCGGAGTCCTCAGACTGCATCATTGTCTTTAATCCTTTCGGGTATGCTTTTCTGTTTCTTCTGCTCAGGTGTCTGGGTTTTATGCTGATCTGGAGGGTTTTCCGAAGATCGAGGATGACGATCCGTTGAATAAACATGAAATTAAAACTTTCCTGTTTTTTTTCTTTGCAATCTTTGGCTACAGGATCGTCACCCTGCAGCCTGTGTCACCTGACTGTGACTGTGGAAGTCACATGAATTAATTACCCTTTGAAACCTGCAAAACACAATAAACATATAATAAAATTCCGCGGGAGCTTGGATAACTATGACAGAGGCTCGAGGGCATGGCAGAGGAGAAATGCGAGTGGTGAAATGTAGCGGTGGAGGGGTGAAACCCTGGAAAAACAACTACCAGGTTTAAATTCGAAATGGGGCGCGAATGGGAGGAAAAATGGTTTCAGAAAACCACTAGCAGTTATCGCATAGAAAAAAGGCAGTAAGCGGTTTGGGCCTAATGGAATGCAATTCCATTCATCGTTGGACACATGTATTTTCCAATACTTCCTATTTCGCAAAATATTTGCGCGATCCCGGGGGGGTGGGTGGGGGAAATAATGCGATATGGATCGGCGACTGTTGGATCTGGGGTGTCAGATCAGATGGTGTGGAAGAAACGCGATGAGCGGCAATGTGCACGGGCGGAACGTACGACGGGTCCCAATGCTGAGGTAAGTAGTCTTGTTGTGAAGCTGACTATGGAGGAGCGGGGTCAAGTGATTGGGTTAAGCGTAAGCCGTCAGATCTACTGGGTGGATGGCTGGGATCTCATCGGGAGGTTGGGTATCGCGGAGGAAAAAGGAAAAGGAGCGATGGATTGAGAATTTTCCGATGCGATGGAGTGGAACCAGAATAGGCGCTGAGGTGTGGTCCTGTGGGAGAGAAAGGAACCAGGACTTAGGGAGAAAGGTGCTTATCGCATCAGGGAAAAAGGATGAAGAGAATTTCAGGAAAAAAGGAGTTAGAAATTGCGATGAGGCCTTAAGCGCTTGGTCATAGCATGGGTCACATTTGGAAGAGGGGCTAGGGGACTTAAGCCCTCGGGGTCCAATACCTCCATGATGCAAAAAGGCTGATTTAGGCCCTAAAAGAAAGGATTTTGAGGCTAAATGAAGGTTCCGGTAGGTGAGAAAGGGGTTTTTAAACCTTATAAGAGGGAATTTATGAGGTTTAAAGGAAATTATGAAGGTTATGGAGGAGAATGAAGGGTAAAACATAAGGGAAGTGAGGGATATGGAGTCCTTTTGAAAGAAGCTTCTTTAGGGTGGCAGGATCTATGAATGGAATCAACAGTGAATATTTCTAAAGGATAAAGCCCCTTGAGACTTCAAGAATGTTATATTTTCAGAGAAAAGATTCACTTGAAGGCTCGATCACCAATCTAGCCACCTTTTTGCTTTGTCAAATTATTATAGGTGGCTAACAGTGGCTCCACATGGGGATGGCATCTTCTTGAAGGTGTCATGAATCTCAGATAAAATCTTTGGAAGTAAGCCAAAGCCTTGCACTTCATCATATTTTTCTTTCTTTGATTCAGTTGTTACAGACATGATGAGTATTATATCAGTAGCAATACTCTCCCAAACAACTACCTACCCATCCTATTGTTCTAAATTTTTTTCTTCAAGGTGCACTTAGAATTGTAGACCTTTCACATCATTCATTTGTTATTGAAAGCAGGAAACTAATCTAAGTCTAACCTTATTCCTCCATGAGACCAGATTACACAGTTGGACTCATAGCTTCTCTACCTAAATTAACATCTGCCAGGATTAAACTGTCTGATAGATTTTCATTCTCTATATTCAAAAAAAAAAATTGAAAACACAACCAAACCAAGATTAGACTGTCTGATTTGCTGTGGGTCCATGGCATAAAGACAAGATGCACATGAACTGAAACTTACAGAAATTCCAAACCAAAAAATTTGAAGGCTTTAAGATCCGCAATTCAAAAACATTCTTCCTTGTTATTGTGGCTCGCATTTTGAGCTTTTAAGAGCCACCTTTCTTCCTTCATTTTAGCTTTGGTTTTGATCGTGTTAGAGCTATTTTATTTTTCTTTGCTGGTTCAAGTTTTGAGCATGTTAGAACCAGTACTTTTTTCTTTTCTCTGACTCATGTTTTGATCTAATTTGAGCCATTCTTTTTAGAACTCCATAGGTTCAATATTTGAGCTTGTCTGAACCTTTCTCTTTCTATTTTTGTATATTTTTCTTTTCTTTTCAAAACAAAACAAAGTGATGGTATTTACAATGGGAGTGAAAATTTAAACTGGTTTCAGCAAAAATAGTGCTTGAGCATCCTGCCATTGACAGGACCCCCAAACAAGTCTGTACCATCCATTTCTTGCAGAAAAAATGCATTGGGACCAATGGCAGATTGAATGATGTAAGGGCATTACCATAAATTGTCAAACTTGCCATGCTTGCCCTTATCTTCTCTCCTAGAGTCCATTTGAGTACCTTGTCTCTAATCTTGAATTCACAGGCCTTTGTCCTTTTATCAAACAACCTTTTGATATTCTCTTGTACTTTCTGAGCTCAGTTGTATACTTCTTCCCTTGTTTGCTGGAGATGTATGGTCTGATTTATTCTCCTCACCATGATATATTCCTCTGACTGTATTTCTTGGACCAATTTTATCACTGGTACTCCTAAACTGGTGGGGAAGGCTGCATCTTCTCCATAAAATAACTGATAGGGAGACATTCCAGTGGATTTCTTTGTTGTCAACCTGTCTGCCCATAAAGCATGCACTAGTTTATTATGCAATGAATTTTTATTTTCTTCCAACAGCTTCTTGATAATGTTAACCAAAATTTTATTTGATGATTCTGCCAGCCCATTACCTTGAGGATAATAAGCAGTGGAATGACCAAGTACAATCTGATATCTGTGGAAAAAATCAATCATATTTTTGGAACCAAAGGCAACAGCATTTTCAGTGATAATTTTCCTAGGGCAGCCAAATCTAGATAAGATATGGTCTTCAAGGAATTTTATGATAACTGAGTCTGTGGCATTCCTAGAAGGGATGGCCTCTATCCATTTAGTGAAATAATCAGTGGCTGTGAGTATCCATCTATGCTGAGCAGATGAAGTAGAGTGAATTTCTCCAATGAAGTCTAGGCCCCACTATTGAAAAGGGGCTTCAACAGTGACTGGTTGTAAGGGTAAAGGATGGAGTTTTCGTTTTCCCTCAAATATTTGACATTTGTGGTAGGCAACTATCATTTTTTGGACATATTGAAAGAGGGTGGGCAATTAATAACCAGCTCTAAGGATTTTATTGGCGGTGGTTTTCCAATAGAGATGGCCTCCACATTCTCCTTCATGAAACTCATGCTTGATCCTATTTGCATCAAATTTAGGCAAACATTTAAGCAATAAACCATTGGCATTTTTCCAATATAAACATTCATATAAAATGAAATAATTTATAGCTTTCAAATTTAAAAAACTGGCTTTTGTCTTAGATAAATAGGGGGGAGCATTAAGATTGGTAAGCACATACAAAATATCAGCGTACCAAGGCGAGTTTTGGAAATGATCTTCCACCATGGGAGCTGGTAACCCTTCATGTTCATCCAATGCATCTACCATATTTATGTCAAGCGCTTGTAAGTTAGATTCAACCATCAATTGTGCTAAGCCTTGACCCTTGATGAGTTTAGTGGGTTTGACTTCCAAATCATATTCTAGTATCACAGCAATCCACTTGCCTCTTTTGCCATCTGGATCTTGTGACAAAATGTCTTTCACTACTATATTGAGCACAAAGGCAATAGTATGAGAATGTAAAACATAAACTCTAAAATCCTTCAAGGCCTTTACCAAGGCATAGGCCTATTTTTCCATGATATTATATTTCAGAGGTGCATCTCTTAATGCCTTGCTAAAAAATGCAATTGGCTGCTCTTGACCTTCTGGATTTTTCTGTAATAGGACAACAACCACAGTATGCTCTGATGCAAATGAGAATATGAGTAAATCCTTAGTAAAATCAGGGCTGATGAGAACTGGTGCTCGAGTGAGTGCATGTTTTACGAGTTCAAAAGACTTCTTGGCTTCTAGAGTACATTTCACTCTTACCTCCTTTTTTAGCATATATTTCATGTTTCTAAGGAGTTCTGCAAGGCTGGTTATGAACCTCCTCAAGAAATTAATCTTTCCACTGAAATATTGTAATTCCTTGATGTTTCTAGGGTGACTTATTTGCAATATACCTTCAGCCCTTTTTGGGTCTATTTTTATCCCCTCTTCAGATATGATATGACCAAGAAGTTTACCTTCTTGGAGACCAAACAAAGTATTTTTTGGATTTAAAGATAGCCCATACCTCCTGCATTTCTCAAATACCTTTCTTAAATGTTTAAGGTGTTCTTCATCAGTTTTGGAATAAACTGTAATTTCATTGAGGTAAATTACATTAAAGTACCCTATCTCTTCTGAGAATGCAATGTCCATGGCTCTTTGAAAGGTGGCACCAGTGTTCATTAATCCAAAAGGCATTTTCACATACATGAAAGTGCCCCAAGGAGTTGTGAAGGCTATCTTGAGTTGATCTTCAGGTAGTACCAACACTTGATTATATCCTGAAAAGCCATCTAGCAGAGAAATCCTCTTAGAACCAACTACCCTTTGTAGGATGTGTTCCATTTTGGGCAAGGGGTAATTGTCCTTTAATGAGGCTCTGTTTAATTTTCTGAAATCGATACACAACCTTATTTCTTCTGTATTTTTCTTTACAGCCACAAGGTTAGATACCCAGTCTGAAAACCTCACAGGGACTATGATTCCAGCATCATACATTTTCTTAATTTCCTTTTCTACCAAAGGTAACTGTATAGGGTTTATTCTGCACAGCTTTTGCCTAAAATGTTTATGGTTTTCTTTCAGTTAGCCACCTATACAAATTTGTCATATCAAATGGTGGCTAAAATCATTTTTAAGCCTTCAAGAAACAATTTTTGGCTAAATTGTGAGTTCTTAAAGTCTTATGAAGATAACTTGTTCTTGAGTTAGTCTTCACTGTTGTTTCTCTCATAATCCTGAAAAAAATCTACTATTTACCAAAGGAAAAGACTACTGAAAATTTCCATTTTCCCTCATTTTCCCTTCTCCTTTTCATTCATAAAACTGTTCATTTACCTCTCATTTCCTCTAAATTCCCTTTAAAACCTTTAAAATTTCCTTTGGAAGGTTTAAAACCCCCTTTTCCCCCTTCTACCGAAAGCCAAAAAAGCCTTGAAAATCCTTCATTTTGGCCTAAAAAACTCTTTTTTCTACTAAGGCCTTAAGCCCCTTTGGCCTTAGCCCCCAGCCCCTTTATCCCTCATAAAACTCAGACCCGCAACCGGTGCTAAGGCCTAATCGCGCAATCGCAATCGGGTTTCCCCTCTTGTCTTGTTACCTTTTGCTTTTAAATTTTCCGATTGTGATTAAGTCCTTTGTATATATAAAAAAACCCTTCCTGAAACATAACTTTCCTTTGTTTTTTATTAAAAACCCAACTTTCCTATGTTTTAACAAGACCCGATAGTTCATTGTTTGGTAAATTTTCAGCTGTTGATCTAAAACCGATCAACAATTGTTGGCACATCGCATCGGAGCTTTTCATTGGACGCATTGTAAAGATTTATTGCCTACCTCCGATTGCAACCTTGCGATGGTTTTCCAACCGTTGATTTGTTCCACCATACCCAGATCTAATGGTCCACATCGCTCTGTTCCAAAACCCTCCCCTCTGCCTTTGGCATCCATAACCTAATCTCCACTATCGATCTAAGTTTGAGGTTGATGGCATTAATTCAATCGCATCGTAAAAAATGCTTGTGCCATTCCTCTCTCCACCTCTGATTGTGATCGTTGCGATTCAATCTGGACCGTCGAATCCACAAGAACCGATGGCCCAGATTAATTTCCCTCCACCACAACCCTCCAACATTAAAACCCATAGATTCATTCACGACCGTCGATCTCTCTAATATCGAATGGCCCTTGTATAATCGCATCGCAAGTTTTGTTGTATGCCTTCCTCTTTGCCCCGCTGATTGGCGATCCCGCAATTGGATCTGGGCCATCCATTTCATAGATCCGACGGTCCAGATTAAACCTTGACACCCTTTTTTATTTTCATAAAACCCTGCAGTTTAAACTTTTCTTCAAAGATCCACCATTGATCTTTTAGATCAACGGTCCATATTCAACCCGATAGGCCCAACTCCTTTGGGACCTATCTCTCCATCAACAAATCCTGACCGTTCGTTCCTATGATCCGACGATCGAGATTAAAACCACCTTGATCCTGCCCATCATCTTCCGCCTGTGCATCTTGACTTATCGCACTCTCATCTCCACCGTTGGATCTTCCTGCTCTTCATCCAATGGCCAGGGACCCATATCGGGTAAATCTGAGTCCGACAGTTAATCCCTAAATATTACGCGATATGGGCGGTTTTTTAAGGAAACATGTCGGATGGAGACCCATATCGCGTTCTTTTGGGAAATTTTTAAAATCACCCAAAAGCAGCGCGACACCAATGGTTTTTATGGCCGAAACCACCTTACCCCATTTACGTTACATTCCCTCGTTTTTAATCTCCACCGTTGATCTCCGAGATCTAACGGTCCCAATTTAATCTAACTATTAAACTATCACCCTCCGCCATTCTTCCAAGAGACCTTATCAACGAATCTCCACCATTGATATCTGTTGGATGATCTAATATGACGACCTAGAGTCTTTCCGAAACCCCAAATTTCATTCGAACCCATTTTCCTTCTGCCAAAGGTTTTCAACTATTTTCCTTTTCAATTTATTCCATTTCATTATAATGTTGCCCCTCTACATTATATTTTCCCGATCAATATTGACCATTGATCTTTGCAGATCAACGACCTAGACTTGATCTCCACCACCATTTATCCAACTGCCTCTCCTTTTGACCCCGACAAGCAATCCTCGCCGTTGGATGCTTTCATCCAACGGCTACGCTCTAACTTAAACTTTCGAAGCAGTTTTAACCCATCCATGCAGGATTTTATAATTTTCGCTTGTTTTTGCAGGTTTTTAAAGGTTTTCCATTGTTTTCAAAGGAAATTAAGGGCCGGGGATGACGATCCCTCAGGCCATTATTCATAAGGAGGATCATTCTACAGGGTTCCAAATTATGTTTTTTCTGTGCCTCATGAGCACTGATGCCATTATAAAACCCTCTGCACATCTACAAAGGTAAAAAAAACATAGTGAACCTTAGTCAAACAAAGAGTATCAGTGTTATAGCATTCAATCAGAGCAGAAATCAAGAATTAAAGGATTAAACACAGTTTTGAGGGATTAAGGCATAAATTCGACTATCAAAGGCCTAATCCATAGAGTTAAAGACAACGTGAAGACCAGAAGACTGAAATTAAGCCTAATCAGACCTAAAACATAAATCAAAAGCAAATTAACAGTGCTTTAGGGAAAAAAAATCAGATCTATCAATCTGAGAAGCCTCCACTACCACATCAGAGGCTAATTGAATCCTCTCTAGCTACCAAAAGCGCCACCTGTGGCCTCATAAATCAAAGAAGGCAGAGTTATTGCATCAGTCAGTGATATTTTTCCTTAAAGTGGCCAAAGTTATTGCATCAGTCAGTGATATTTTTCCTTAAAGCGGCCAGATTTATTGCAAATCCTGCCTGAAAGTGTTTTGAGTCAAAAAAATATGCCCAACAAGCTTAATACTTAATGTAAACCAATTAATATAGATAAATATCAGAAATATTCTCCATTGAGCCCCTCAAAGGCCGAGAAGCATTAAACTGTATTAATTGAACCTAAATATTTTTTCTCTCATCACACCTCCTCATTTCTTCTATAAATACTTCTGTAGAAGATGAGATAAGGTTAGTCACTGCATATCTGTTTCCTGTAAATAGTTTTCTGAAGCTGCTGTAAGCTCTGTTTGTAATTGAAGATACCTAAGTTGAGATGAGAAGTTTGAAGCTGTAGAGAACCACTGGACTTGATGATTGTAACTGGTTTGAACATCAAATACAAGCCGATTTATGGGATCCTGGTCTATGTCAACGGTGATGTTTTTCTTATTGCAACTTGTTATTTTATTTCTATTTCCATTCTGTCCATATTCTCTGATAAAGAACAACAATTATTGAGTTAGGATTTACTGTCAAAGGTACCCTGCCTCACTGATAATCTTTATCTACATGTTTTCTTCCAAATGTGTTGTTTAAGAATGATTTAATACAGTCCAAGAAGTCAAGATGTTGGTGCTCCCTTCTCTTACTGTCTAGATTTTAAACATTGTTATTGAATGTTATTTTCAGTATATGCTAAGTAAAGTTGAACTAGGGAAGTCTATGGTTAGCCCTGTCCTCTAGTTTTATCTCCAAAAGTTGTCTGAAATTTTCCCTAAGAGTATGTTGAAAGCAGGCTAGGTTCAAAGTCCTTACCTGATCTTAGAGTATTCTTTGTTTATCTTAAGTGTTGTCTTGAAAATTTTGCTAAGTAAAGCAGAGCTAGGGAAGTCTATGGTGAGCCCTGTCCTCTAGTTTCTTCTCCAACAGTTGCTTTGAAAAGTTTCCCTTAGAATATTCTGAAAGCAGGATAGGTTCAAAATCCTTACTTGATCTTAAGCTATTCCTTTTGTGTTTTAAATGTTTTCTATTGATAGTGCATCAAAAGTAGGCTAGTTTCGAAGTACTTACATGATCTTAGATTACTTTTATGTCTTTCTTAAGTGCATGCCGAAATAAAGATAGTTTCAAAGTACTTACTTGATCTTAGGCTGCTCTTTGTTCTTCATATGTTTGATTCCCCTTCTTATTGTTTCATTCCATTCCATTAAATCAACTTAAAGAGATCCTATGACATAGATGACTTGCCCCATAGACCACTTTTGAACCTTGCTGTTTCAATTAAATCCTACTATGACTCCATAGCCCAATGGATTGAAGCTGCTTCTTGCCTATCTTGTTAGCTAAATTACTCTTCACTTTCATTCACCTCCACCCTTCATTTAGACTTCCTTCACCTTCATGATATCTTTTCCCAACCAAAACCAAACAAAACCTTGTTCTTCATAACTAGCCTAATATCACAGTTCAAGCCTTAAAGATAAATCAATCTTTGCACTTATAGAGAGATCCCTCTCTGGATTTAGGAGGGCTAGATCCTAGAATCCCAAAGTGGTTCAAATGTTGTCTCTGCAGCCTTAGTCTTGCAAATCTGCTGAAGTTACAGATTCCTAACATTTCTGGCCACTCCGCTGGGGATTTTTGAGTGAATTTGATCTTGGTTACCCTTAAGACCTCAGGAAAAACCCTTATTTCAAGAACATTTTTCAGTGCAGTATAAGTAGCCCTCTTCAAGCACTACCAAGCAAATGGTAATTTTTGGTGTCCCGTGTTTTGATAGTTTGGAAAATCAAAAGACAAGGCAACATCAGAACCAATATTTAGAGTTATAGGATCTAGTCCTCCTGTTCTCAGAGAGGGATCTCTCAAATGTTTGTTTGCAAAGGTTTATCTTGTGTGCTTTGAGTATTGGTTTTAGAATAGTTATTAAATGCAGGTGTTTGTTTGTTTGTTTGGTTGAATTGATACAACAGAATATGAAAGGTCTAAGAAAGATATGTAGAGAGAAGAAACACACACATCAATGGATATGGGATATTAGAGGGTAAATCTAACTTGGCCACATGATCCTTTGGTTTTGGAATGAGATGGACATCAATGATTTGGAATGAGAATTTTAATCCTCAACGAAGGGAATTTGAAAACACAACTTGAACAATAAAGAGCTATTTGATAGACAGGGCTAACCCTGAATTCTATAAATCACACTTTAAGAAAATAATGACTTCAAAACAACTTTTAAAATGAAATTTAAGATTCGGGGAACACCCTATTTCCTTAAATATTTTATTTCAAATGACTTAGAAAACATAAAAGATTCACTGATAATTATGGTCATAGAAGAGGGAACACCTAAATACAATTATGATCACAACTATAACAGCCTTTAAGCCAACTGTTCAAGCAAGGACAAGGGGCAAGATCGGAACAGACCTCCTTGGTTCACTGTAAACAAAGGAACTTCAAAGGGAGACTTCAATAATAGCCTTTAAGTGGCAGCAGACAAGCAGGGAGAACCATAAATCATGCTGAAACCAACTTTTCAAACTATCAAGGAAATAAACGAGCATGAAGACTAAAGAGAGAGATTAAAGACTTTAAAATACTTCAGCAGAAGAAAACATAAAACAGTGAAGAATGAATAGGTCTAAGGTGCTTCCAAGAGTCATTTCTTAGCCTAAAAATTTCATCCTATTGTAGTAAGAAATTATGGAACAAAATGAAAACAGGGGAAAACATTAAACAGTTCAGAATACTTCACCAATAGCCAAGCTCAAGGATCCAATGATAGAGTCTTCTCAACAACAAGCATGCAACAACATCATCAGGATTTCCAAGACTTCAATTTCTTCTTCAGCTTCAACAGACTATGTATTATTTCAGAGAGTTTCAAAACTACAACTAGTGATCAACAAACCAACCAAGAATTACAATGGACTCCTCAACAAGTTTTTATAGAGGAATGAGGAGGTCAAAAGAGAGAAAGATCTTCTGAGTTCAATTAATACAGTTAATGCTTTTGAGCCTTTGAGGGGATCAAGGGAGAAGTTTACAGATATTTTCCTGAATTAATTGATATACATTAAGTATTTCAGCTTGCTGGAAGCCTATATTGACTTCAAGGCTCTGTGCCATCTTTTGCAATAACTCTACTTATAGTTTATATTAGTTTCTTTGATTGGAAATAACTATTCAGCTGTAAGGGGCAGATATGCTCTATCCTGGTCATTACTCGGCCTTTTTTTGAATGCTGTGAAGTCACAGGTGGCAATCTGGTAGCCAAGAGGAATCAATTTGCCTCAGATGTGGCGGCGGAGGCCTTTCTGTTTGATAAAATATCATTGATTTTTCTTTGACTGTGTTTAATCCAGTGGATTAGGCCTTTGATAATCGACTTTGAACCATAATCCATAAATTTAATTTTTAATCCTTCGATTCTGCTGTGTTTGGACCTTTGATACTGATACTCTTCGTTTAATTCTAATTCTGTGTGTCTTGTTGATGTGCAGGGCTACACAAGGCTTGTATGGCATCAATGCCCAAGAAGCATTGATGAAACGTTGAGTAGAGACTTTGTAGTTCTTTCCCCTTGATAAACATAAGTCCAGAGGATTGTCACCCTCGACATTCTTTTCTTTATCATTTATGGGAAAAACATTTGAAACCTACAAAATACATGCAATTGTTATGAAATCCTGCGTTTATTGGGTAAACTGCTTCAGAGGGTGTGGGGAGAAAGCGTGACCGTTGGATGGCATCATCTAACGGTGGAGATCTGTTTTTTAGAGGAGGTCAAAGGAAAGAAGAGGGAGCTTTTAAGTCAGATCCGTCCATCTGCAGAGATTCGACGGTTAGGATCAATCGGAAAATATAAAGTGGAAAAAACCATTTTATAATGAAACAGGAGAAAAATGCAAAGGAAAAGGTTAAAAACCTTTGTTTCAGAGGAAAATGGTTAAAAATAGAGGTTGAGGGTTCAGGATGATTGTGGGTCGTCGGATGAGACTGGCCCACGAGATGGACAGTGGAGATAGCTCTGAGAAACCCTTTAGGAAAGGCAGAGGGCGATAGCATATGGCCAAATTAAGTCTGAGCCGTTGATCTATAGAGATCAACGGAAGGAGACACTACACGATAAAACAGAATAAAAATGGGGAAAGGTGGTTTCGGGAGGTAAACAGCTATTTTTGCGCGGTGAAAGGGCGGGTAGGTAGTTTTGCAATTTGGAACACAATATGCGTCCCTGCCTGACACGTGGCCTCAGAAAACCACCCATATCAGGTAATTTTTAAGAATTATCCTCCGCGCTGAAAATTTGCGCGAAAATCCATGTGGGCCATCATATCTAGGCCCTCAGATCTAACGGTGGAGAGCAAGCACGAAACTGACTAGACGTGCGATGGATAAATGGTATGGTGGTTTTAGTATGTACCGTCAGATTAGAGGATCAACGGTGGAGATTAGTTTTGGAGGAAGGAAGGACCCACATGGGGCAGGTCGGTCGGGATCAATACAGGTCGTTGGATGTACATGATCAACAGTCGGGATTTGATCTGGGGTATAAATGAAAAAACACAAAGGCAGAGAAAAGGTTGATGAGGACCGTTGATCTATAGAGATCAACGACTGTGGATTGGCCAATAACATTATAACGCGAGGCACATAAAATATAACCAAAGTCATGAGACGCATTCTGGACTGTTCGATCTGGACATGTGGACAACCCAGATGCAATCGGGGCTCGGCGATCGGCGGGGAAAAAAACCTGGAGTGCGATAATGCGATTGATTGTGAGCCATCGATCTGCAGATCAGATCGACGGTGGAGAATGGATCGGGGAATGTCAATCGGGGGAGGAAATAAAATGCGCCCGATGAAAAAGTGCCGATGTGATTTGGCGCAGTCCGTTGATTTAGTCTGGTGATCAACAACCGATATGGTTTCACATCATACACCGGCGGAAAAACGTTAATAAATTTGAAAACGAAAGATTTAATATAATACAAAGTTTTTATGGCTTCGGGGGTGGGTTTATATATATAATGAAAGGTTTGGCGCTCATCTGCAGGGCCTTGGTCTATATGGAATTGTAATAGGCCCGAGGCTTTATATATATAAAAAGGGCCAATCGGAAACAGAAGGTCAAGCCTTGTCTTTTTAATCTAACCATTTTGAAATCTTTGCGATGCGATTGGCGCCTCGGGACATAAAATCTTGGTCTTGGGCGTAGGCTATATGGAATGGAAAGCGGTGGGGGCGGGGTTTATACATAGAGCGGGCTAATCACATCGGAACTTTTTTTAACACAAACAAAAAAGGTTTGTGCGTTTGAATCCTTCCCGATGCGATAAGCACCTGACTGGGTTAGCGCCTGGTTATAGGGCAGGGGCATATGGTGGGGAAGTGTTTTAGGACTTAGCCCAAGGGGGCTTAAGTCCATAGTAAAAAAAACTTGTTTTTATGAAAATTTTCAAAGTTTTTGATGGATTTGGAGGTTTCAGTATAGTTTAAAAATGAGTTTTAAACTATGTGAAAATGATTTTCATGAATGGAAGAAGGGAAATCATGAAAAAATAGAGGAATTTCATGGGAATAAAAAGGGTAAAAAATGGAGGTTAGTTTGTGAAGTGGAAGGAGGGGAAAATGGTTTTTGTAGCAGTCTTAACGTCATGAAATCAACAGAATTTCAGAGCTTTCTAAAGGGAAAACAATAGTGAAGTTTTTAAACAAAGGATAGAACATCTTTAGAAGACTTTAAGCACACCAACAATTTTGGCAATAAAATTGTTTCTTGAAGGTTTCATAAAATTATTTAGCCACCTTTTGATATAACAAATTTTATAGGTGGCTAACAGTAATCATGATAAAACTTATTTGAATCAGTGACAAACTAAGGAACCTTTAGGATTCTCATAAGAGCTTATCAAACCTTGAAGGAATCAACTAGATTTTCCATGAGAGTAAACTTTCTTTGTCTCATCACCGTAGCTAAGTGTTGAAATAGGTTTAGGACACTCTTAGAACTCATAGGACTGACAAAACTCAGAAAACCCAAAAATATTTCAGATTGGTACTTAAATAAATATGGTGGTGGACCATAAAACCTTTTACCTCCAAAAGAGCTAAAAATTTCCACCTGGTGACTCCACAATCCAAATAGACCTTAAGACTCCACTGGGAAACCCATTATCATCATAACATCATTTAAACTCAGTTAAGAAGGCTTTAAAGATTAAAGTTTTCTTGTTTAAAGATCAATTAGCCTCCTAAAGACTGTCATATTTGGTTAAGCTTTTCTTGTAAGTTGGGTCTGAAAAACATAACATAGTGGCTCCTAGAAGGATTCATACTAGAGCCTATCCTGATCCAAACCCTCCTGAGATAGTTGATAATCCTGAAAGAATACTTAGGAAGTATCCTAAGGCCAAATCTTCAACTATTGTCAGATCACTGCATAGAGCTAATTCTGTCCCTGAAAAACTTGCAACTCTACAAGAATCACAAGTTGACTTAAGAAACCCATTTATAACTAGGTCACTTGATGATATAGATAAGTTAGATTTAGAGCCTTCGCTTTCATCCCAAGATAGAAGTGAACATCCTGGCAGTAGAGAAACTACTCCACCTGATTTACATTTCATTCATAATTTTGGTTTCTCTCATCCAAGATCAGCTCAACAGTCTCTTGTTGGTCCATCCACTTCTGTTATCCACACATCCACTGTTCATCCAAGATAGGCTTGGAAAACAAAACACAGTAGCTTATTTCCTATCTAGACTCCAAAAAATCAAAGATGACACTCCAGTTGAACATCAATTTCCTGATGAATATCTTTTTGCAATTTCTACTCAGACTCCTTGGTTTGCTGACATTGCTAATTATTTAGTTTCAGGGAAATTTCCTTCAATAATGAATGCAAGAGAGAAAATAAAAATCATTTATGACAGTGCAAAATATTCATGGGTTGCTAATGATTTGTACAGGACAGGTCCGGATTTTATCATCAGGAGATGTGTTTGGGAAGATGAGATGCCTGAGATTCTCAAAGCATGTCATGATGAACCTTGTGGCAGACACTTTGCTGATAAGAGGACAGCCTATAAGATCCTTCACTTAGGATATTATTGGCCATCCCTTTTCAAAGATGCTAAGGAGTATGTCAAAAGGTGTGACAGTTGCCAAAGGGTAGGGAAACCTTCTCCTTTAGGTGAGATGCCATTACAGCCTCAAGTACATATTGAACCTTTTGAAAAATGGGCTCTGGATTTTGTAGGACCTATTAGTCCTCCATCAAGACAAAAGAGATATATATTAGTTTGCATTGATTATGTTACCAAATGGGTAGAGGCCAAGCCGCTACTTTTTTCTAATGAAGCATCTGTAGTTAATTTTCTTTTTGAGGATATTTTTACTCGTTTTGGTGTCCCAAGGGAAATTGTTACAGATCAAGGAGCTCAATTCACATCAAGGCTAGTGGAAAAAATGATGGAGAGGTACAAAATCTGTTGGCAATATGATGCTGAGTATTGTCCTTGATGGCAACCCACTTGATGAAGATGATGGCAACCTACTTGATGAAGTTGTCCCTGATAGAATATGTATTGATGAACTTGTTAAATAATGTAAATCTGATGTATATACAATGAGAACAGAAGGTATTGATGGAAGGAATGTTAGTATGTGCTAGAACATGATGAAAAGAGTATGTCTCAGGGCATACGTGGATTTGTCTAGACAAAGTAGCGTATGCACGCGGGAAATAACGTTCCAAGTCGCGTATGGGAAAAAAGCGCTCTAAATATGTAAAACCAGGGGTAACCACCATGGTATTGACCCATTGTATTGAGTAATGATTCGTCTATGTGAACTCGCCCAGGAATACCATCGAAAGTAATGTGGTTTTTGGCTCATGGTATTGAAAAAGGGTAAACCTATATAAGGAGAAGAAAATCATTGGGCATGGATGTATGCGTCCGGGCTTTGATGAATACTTCACTCTGAAGTATATCTGTATGGGTGAACTCTGTTCCTAATTGATATATCTGAATCTATGATGCTCCTATGAACATGATGAAGGCTCGAGATCTCTAGATCTAGAAATGGTGAATGTCAAGGATGATCTGAAAAGAAGTGAAGAAGACCTGGCGCAATCCTGTTGAAGAGATTGAAGAAATCTGGGTAAGTTTATAGATCTGGTCTGTACTGCAAAGTTTATCTTTTATAGATCTATACATAGGTTCGTTTCATGAAAAGCGCGTGTATACACGGGTATGTGGAAAGAAAAGCGCGTATGCGCAGTTAGGGTTTTCTTTGGAAAATGTACTGATGTATACGCGGGTTCGTCTTCTGAAAGGCGCGTATATACGCGGGTATTATTAAATAAAAGCGTGTATGATTTCTGATCTGATGGTTGCTGAAGGTTGAATGTGTTTCTACATATCTATTCTGAAGTCTGGGTTATATCTGATATTCTGGTTACAGTGGTTTCACTGTTCTGTTTGATGCTTTGGGCAAAGGTTGTTTATTGACAAGTAAAGGGTTGTGTTGGAGCTGTTTGATCCAGTTTGAAAATTGATGAAACGTGGTCTGCAGTGGATCTGAGGGTTGAAGCCTTCAGTATGAAAGGGGAAGCTTTCTGCCAGTAGAATTTATCAGGGTGTAGTAGCTCCCTTCCAGGAGAGGCTGGTAAACGAGTGCAGGGGGTTGTAGCTCCCTTCCAGGAGAGGCTGGTAAATGAGAGAAGGTTGTAGCCTTCTGCAGGTGGGTGCCTGCGTGCTGGTTTGAGTCTGCACCAGTACATGATTGTAAAATTTTTTCTTAATAATAAATTTTGAAGGCTGAAACAACGACAGCGGTGGTTTTCTCCCGAATTGGTTTTCCACCTAAAATCCTGGTGTTCATGTGTGTTGCATATGTGTGATGATTATTCTGTTCTGTCTGCACCTGTTTACTGTTTTTGAAATATCTGATGAATGAATAATGCAATGATATGAGTTAAGATTCAAAACACATAATTAGATCTCTGGAAATACGCGAGTTCTGTAAAGGATATCTGCGTATATACGCTAGTTTCCTTCAGTAAAGTAGCGTATGGGTTTTTAGAAAGGAAAAAGTAAAAGTTTGATTGTCTGCACAATATATTGATTCATCCCCCCCTCTCAGTATATTTCCCAACAATTGGTATCAAAGCAGGTCCTTCTGAAAAATATTAGTTGCTAGAAGGAAGATCAAGCAAGATGAGCAATCATGAGGGAACAACATCTATCAAGCCCCCGCTCTTCAATGGAAGAAATTTAATCTTCTGGAAAGTGAGGATGAGATCCTATCTTCAGTCTATGGGAGCTGATGTATGGGCCATTGTTGAACAAGGATATCAATATCCAGCCACTACACCAACAGATCCAACTGAAAGGAAGAATTATGAATCAAACGCAAAAGCAGTCAATGCTATAATAGGAAGTCTAACTGAATCAGAATTTGTCAAAGTCATGCAGCTGAATACAGCAAAGGAAATATGGACAAAATCATTCTAAGTTATGAAGGCGACGCAAAGGTAAAAAGTGCAAAACTCCAAACTCTCAGAATTGAATATGAAAATTTAAAGATGCATGGTGATGAGAGTATTGATAGTTTCTTTCTATGTATTGATGATGTTGTAAATCGTATGAGAAATCTGGGTGAAACAATATCCGACACTACTTTGGTTGAGAAAATTTTACGATCGCTAACGGAAAAATTTGAATCAAAAGTTTCTGCCCTTGAAGAAAAACAGGATATTCAAAATCTTTCCGTGGTGCAAATTCATGGCATACTGACTGCATATGAAATGAGGAGAGGAGGACCATCTGAAGTCAAAGAAGCTGTTTTTAAAGCTTCTATAAAAGGGAAAGAAGTTCAAAAACCAGAAGGATCAGGATATATCTCAGAAGAAGATGAGGCAAACTTTGTGAGAAGGAACCGGAAGATTCAAAGGTAAGCTTCCTTTCAAATGTTTCAATTGTGGAAGAGTTGGTCATTATGCTGCAAAATGTCCTTATAAAGAAACATCTGCTAAAGAGAAAGAAGTAGCAAAAAGGAATAAGAACCGATCTAGCTTTAAGAAAAGCTACTATACAAATGAAGACAGTGATGGGTTATCTGATAGTGAGGAAGAATGTGAACAAGATCTTAGACTTCTCATGGCATTTGAAAATAATTCTAGAGATGATAAGGATGCTTTTGTGGATGCTCTAGATGACAATGATTTTCTTGATCAAAACAATCAACTCAAAATATTCTTGGAAGAAAGTAAAATAATCATAGAGACTCTGAAAAGGCAGAATGAAGAAGAAAAGAAACATAATGAAAAATTAGAATGTGAAGTAGTAAGTCTAAGAAAATAACTTGAGAAAGTAAAGACTCTGAATCTTAGATTTGCTAAAGGATCTGAAACCTTAGATGAGATTATCAAGGTTCAATGTTCTCCTCTTATTAAGACAGGTCTTGGATATACCAGAGAATCTTCTCAAGCTTCTGCACCAAGTTATCTAAAAGCAGCTACAACTGGTTTACTTCATTCATCCACTCAGCAAGGGAATAAAGAATCTTTACAGGTAAAGCATGATCATCACAATACAAGGGATATCTCTCAAAGAAGCAACAATCAACAGGTAAATTCAAATAGAAGATTTCATGATTGCAGAAATTTCTACTTCAATGGACAATGTTTCTCATGTCACAATTTTGGTCATAAAGCCGTTCAATGTGTTGCATATAAAACCATCATGACAAGAGAAGCAAGAAAGAAAAGGATGGATATTAAACCAAAGAAGAACACCTATAACAAATTTTCTCCCCTTCAAAATGAAGTTGAATGTGCTTATTGCAATAACTTTGGCCATGAAGAATCTGAATGCAGGAGAAAAGTCCAGCCAAAACAACATTCTCCTTCAAGTTCCAAAGTATGGAAAAAGAAGGAATTACAGGTTGAAAATTGTGGGATAGCGTTATTTGCAGAAGGTGAAGAAAATCAATGGTACATTGATAGTGGGTGCTCAAGACACATGACAGGTGACAAAAGCAAACTTCTTTCATATAATTCTCTAGAAAAGGAAAAGAAAGTTACATTTGGAAATGATAATCCTGCTGTAATTAAAGGAAAAGGGTCCGTGTTTCTAAAAGAAAAGGTGAAGGCTAATGATGTCATGTATGTGGATGGATTAAGGCATAACCTGTTAAGTGTAAGTCAAATGTGTAATCAAGGAACAGAAGTTGTCTTTAGTTCAAAAGAATGTGTGGTTCGTGATCTTGATACAGGTAAAACTATTATAAAAGGGAAAAGAACTCCAAGCAACCTGTATGTATTGAAAAAACTGCAAAGATCAATGTTACTTGAGAAAATCTTCAGAAAATTGGCTATGGCATAGAAGGCTGGGGCATCTGAGCTTCTCTCAAATCAACAAAGCAAGCAGACTTCAAGCTGTTCGTGGTCTTCCCAATATTACTCTACCAGAGAGTATCATATGCAAATCTTGCCAATTCGGTAAGCAGACCAGAGTAAAATTTAATGCCAAAGAAGGATCATCAAGTAAGCCTCTTGAATTCATTCATACTGACATATGTGGACCTATGAGGAAAAAGTCACCACGTGGGGAAGAATACTATATCTTATTTATTGATGATTACTCTAGAATGTGTTGGATCGGGTTGATTAAACACAAAGATGAAGCGTTTGAGAAATTTCAGATCTTCAAAGCATTGGTAGAAAATGAATTAGATCTAAAAATCAAGTGTCTTAGATCTGATCGAGGAGGAGAATATACATTAAATGAATTCTTTGAATTTTGTGAACAACATGGCATAAAAAGACAGTTCTCTGTAGCAGGCACTCCACAACAAAATGGCGTAGCAGAAAGAATGAATAGAACAATTCAACAAATGGCTAGAGCTATGCTTGATGATTCTGGAGCTCCTGACATTTTCTGGGGAGAAGCAGCACATACAACAGCAAACATTCTCAACAAGGCACATATTCGGGTAAATAGTGACAAAACTCCATATGAACTCTGGTATGGTAATTCTCCCTTTGTGAAGCATTTTAGAATTTTTGGAAGTAAATGCTTTATAAAAAATAATGATGAAAAGCTTGGAAATTTTTAACCTAGATCAGATGAAGGGATACTTCTTGGTTACTCATCTACAAGCAGAGCATACAAATGTTACAATAAAAGGCTTCGAAAGATTGTTGAATGTATTGATGTTGTTATTGATGAGTCTCCTGCAGCTCCTAAAGAAGAAAAACAAGCAACAGAAGAAGATGATGGTGATTTTTGTCCTTCTACATCAAATGGAAATAATATAGACAGTGGATCCAATGAAGAACCTGAAGATGATTTATCTGAAAAGGCTCCATCCAGATATGTTCAAAAGAATCATCCCGAATCTCAAATTTTGGGAGACAAGGAATCAGGTGTACAAACAAGGAGGACTCTTGTGGGATCTTCTAGCTATCTGGCGTTTCTATCCACAATTGAACCACACAATGTCAATCAAGCTTGAAAAGATGAATGTTGGATTCAAGCCATGAATGAAGAGCTTGATCAAATTGAAAATAATCACACTTGGGAATTGGTGCCAAGACCACATGATAAAAATGTCATTGGAACTAAATGGATATTCAAGAACAAGTTAAATGAGAATGGGGATGTTATAAGAAACAAATCTAGACTGGTTTGCAAGGGGTATACTCAACAAGAAGGTATAGACTTTGAAGAAACTTTTGCTCCTGTAGCTAGACTTGAAGCCATAAGAATGTTTCTTGCTTTTCAAGTTTTCAACAAATCAAAGTTTATCAAATGGATGTTAAATCTGCATTTCTCAATGGTGATCTAGAAGAAGAAGTTTATATAGAACAACCAGAAGGATTCATTTTGGGAATGATGAAAATCTTGTTTGTAGACTTAAAAAGGCTCTATATGGTCTCAAACAAGCTCCAAGGGCATGGTATTATCGTCTTGACAAATATCTTCATCAACAAGGATTTTCAAAGGGGTTTGCTGATAGCAACTTATACACAAAGGTTGAAAATGATAAACTATTGATTGTGGTTGTATATGTTGATGACATCATTTTTGGGAGTAATGAAGAATCTATGAGTAAGAAATTTTCTTCTGTCATGCAGCAAGAATTTGAAATGTCCTTACTTGGAGAACTAACATTCTTTCTTGGGTTGCAAGTGCATCAAACTGCAGATGGAATATTCTTATCACAAGAAAAATATCTTAAGAAAATTTTGAAGAAGTATGGCATGGAAGAATGCAAACCTATAAGTACACCAATGATAACCGGATGTAACCTTAGTTCTCATGATGATTCTCCTGCGGTGAATCAACCAGAATACAGATCAATGATAGGAAGCCTACTTTATCTCACTGGAACTAGACCAGACATTATGCATGCAGTTGGGATTGTTGGACGATTCCAAGCTAATCCAAAAGAGTCTCACCTTCAGGCTGCCAAAAGAATATTCAAATAGCTATAAGGAACTCAAGACTTTGGACTATGGTATCCAAAGAATGCTGATCTTACTCTTCATGCTTACACAGATGCAGATTGGGCTGGAAATGTTGATGATCGGAAAAGCACTAGTGGTGGTGCATTCTATATGGGGCCCCGGTTGGTATCTTGGTTCAACAAGAAGCAAAATTCTATTGCCTTATCTACAGCAGAAGCAGAATATGTGGCTGTCGTGTCTTGTTGCACTCAACTCCTTTGGATGATGCAAACCTTGCAAGATTTTCAAATCAAATGTACACCTCCTATCTCCATTATGTGTGATAATACAAGTGCCATCAATATCTCAAAGAATCATGTTATGCATTCAAAGACCAAGCACATTCCCATCAAGTATCACTTCTTACGTGAACAAGTGCTTGAACAAAAGGTGAAGTTGGAGTATGTTCCTTCCAAAGAACAAGTTGCTGATATATTTACCAAACCTCTGCCCAGGGAAGCGTTCGAATATCTCAGACAGAAGCTGGGAGTAGTCTCTGCTGGGAAGAAAATCAGAACTGCTTAAATTTAGAAGATCAAATTGAATACGCGGGTTTCCTGAAAGACAGTCGCGTATATACGCTATTTTATCCATAGAAAGCCGCGTATGGTAATTTGCTGACAATTTTTGGTTGGGGTCAGCATTTTACAGCACATCTGCAGCACTGTTTGATATCTCTGATGCTGTATGGTATCTTTGGTGAAGTTTTATCTCTTATATTTCTGTCTCATTCTTTGATATTGGGTAAAGATGCCTTGATGATCTTCTGTTGAAAAGTGTTCAGGATGCACAAGCTAAGGGGGAGATGAAGGAGTAAACTGATGTACAGGTTCAGGGGGAGCAATAGCCTTGCTGGGTATTATGCATTGTTGGCTTATGATTCTGAAATATGATCTCTCTTGCGGTATTTATGATAGTGGTCATAAAAGGTCATATTTGTAATTTGATGAAAAAGGTCATGTTGAGACCTATGATGACAAATTGTAATATTCAGTCATGTAAGGACTTGTTCAAATTTGTAAACCCACTTGATTGGGTAGTTGAGTCAAAATGTGTAAACCCTTTTTTGGTTGGGTATTTGAGTCTCTTATGTAAATCCACTTGGTTGGATCTTTGATGTATGTATGAGTCCTTGGGGATAGGAAGGTCATAGAGTCATGTACTTCATTGAAAAATATGTTTGAACTTTCAGCATGAACTCAGGGGGAGCATGGTAACTTTAGTACATATCAGATCTGCAGAGCACTTCCTTCTACATGAGGAGAAAATCCTTGTGTTGGTTTTGATCCGCCCTTTGCCCTTGATGTCAAAGGGGGAGAGTGACATGGTGTCATTGTTTTGTTTTCTTAATGTATCTATCTGTTGTGGTGATCAAACACCATTGTGGTTGCCATCAAGTCCAAAGGGGGAGATTGTTGGCAATATGATGCTGAGTATTGTCCTTGATGGCAACCCACTTGATGAAGATGATGGCAACCTACTTGATGAAGTTGTCCCTGATAGAATATGTATTGATGAACTCATTAAATAATGTAAATCTGATGTATATACAATGAGAACAGAAGGTATTGATGGAAGGAATGTCAGTATGTGCTAGAACATGATGAAAAGAGTATGTCTCAGGGCATACGCGGATTTTTCTAGACAAAGTAGCGTATGCACGCGGGAAATAACGTTCCAAGTCGGGTATGGGAAAAAAGCGCTCTAAATATGTAAAACCAGGGGTAACCACCATGGTATTGACCCATTGTATTGAGTAATGATTCGTCTATGTGACCCCGCCTAGGAATACCATCGAAAGTAATGTGGTTTTTGGCTCATGGTATTGAAAAATGGTAAACCTATATAAGGAGAAGAAAATAATTATGCATGGATGTATGAGTCTGGGCTTTGATGAATAATTCACTCTGAAGTATATCTGTATGGGTGAAATTTGTTCCTAATTGATAGATCTGAATCTATGATGCTCCTATGAACATGATGAATGCTCAAGATCTCTAGATATAGAAATGGTGAATGTCAAGGATGATCTGAAAAGAAGTGAAGAAGACCTGGCGTAATCCTGTTGAAGAGATTGAAGAAATCTGGGTAAGTTTATAGATCTGGTCTGTACTGCAAAGTTTATCTTTTATAGATCTATACGCAGGTTCGTTTCATGAAAAGCGCGTGTATACGCGGGTATGTGGAAAGAAAAGCGCGTATGCGCAGTTAGGGTTTTCTTTGGAAAATGTACTGAAGTATACGCGGGTTCGTCTTCTGAAAAGCGCGTATATACGTGGGTCTGATTAAATAAAAGCGCGTATGATTTCTGATCTAATGGTTGCTGAAGGTTGAATGTGTTTCTGCATATCTATTCTGAAGTCTGGGTTATATTTGATATTCTGGTTATAGTGGTTTCACAGTTCTGTTTGATGCTTTGGGAAAAGGTTGTTTATTGACAAGTAAAGGGTTGTGTTGGAGTTTTTTGATCCAGTTTGAAAATTGATGAAACGTGGTCTGCAATGGATCTGAGGGTTGAAGCCTTCAGTATGAAAGTGGAAGCTTTCTGCCAGTAGAAGCTGGTACTCATATCAGGGGGCAGTAGCTCCCTTCCAGGAGAGGCTAGTAAACTAGTGCAGGGGGTTGTAGCTCCCTTCCAGGAGACGCTGGTAAACGAGAGAAGGTTGTAGCCTTCTGCAGGTGGGTGCCTGCGTGCTGGTTTAAGTATGCACCAGTACATGATTGTAAGAAGTTTTCTTAATAATAAATTTTGAAGGCTGAAACAACGGCAGTGGTGGTTTTCTCCCGAATTGGGTTTCCACCTAAAAATCCTGGTGTTCATGTGTGTTGCATATGTGTGATGATTATTCTGTTCTCTCTGCACCTTTTTACTATTTTTGAAATATCTGATGAATGAATAATGCAATGATCTGAGTTAAGATTCAAAACACATAATTAGATCTATGGACATACGCGAGTTCTGTAAAGGATATCCGCGTATATACGCTAGTTTCCTTCAGTAAAGTAGCGTATGGGTTTTTAGAAAGGAAAAAGTAAAAGTTTGATTGTCTACACAATATATTGATTCACCCCCCCCTCTCAGTATATTTCCCAACAAAATCAGACATAGAAAATCTACTCCCTATCATCCACAAGCAAATGGTCAAGTGGAATCTACTAATAAGGTTATTGAAGGGATCCTAACAAAGACTATCCATCTACATAGAAAAGATTGGGTAGATAGGCTTCCTAAAGCCTTGTGGGCCTATAGAACTACATGGAGAATCATAACAAACCATACTCCTTATGAACTTGTTTATGGAAAGCAAGTTTTGTTTCCCATAGAGTTCCATATTCAAACATTCAAAATGGAAGTTCAGCTAGGACTTGATCTATCAGAGGCACAAAAGCCTAGATTGGAGCAGATTAATGAATTGGATGAGATCAGACAAGATGCAGTTCAAAAAACCAGTATAGTCCAACAGTAGAGGGCTAGATGGCATGACAAGTACATTAAGGAAAAGAAGTTCAAAGAAGGTGACTAGGCTCTCTTGTTTGATTCAAAGTTCAAGGATTTTCAAGGTAAATTTCAAACACATTGGCTTGGGCCATATCAAATTGTGAGAATTTTTGACAATGAAGCAATAAAAATCAGGACAATAGATGAAGAAGAGGTTACTTTTCTTGTGAATGGTCATATATTGAAGCTATATCACAAACCACTCTCAAGAAAAGAATTTGTCAAGAAGTTCCAGGAAAACAGTGATGTGAAGTTAATGAAGAAGAATATTTCTTCTTCATCAACTTAATTAAATTTTCTGAAGTCAAACTTATTAAATATATATATATATATATATATATATAAGTATAGACATGAAAACCAATCATTGATTGGCATGTTTATACAGAAAAGATGGAGTGAAAATCAGAATCTTTCTAACACTCTAACTTTTCCATTCTGTTTTGTTACAAGAAGTTGTTACAAAATCATAAGTGCAGATCTATTTCACTTATGATCCATCTCATTTCACTTCATTTCATTGCATTCATTCATATCATATCTTATTCCATTCATTCATCCACACTTCATCCATTTCACTTCATGGTCCACTTCATTTCCATTTCAAATCTTTAAGTTTGATCTCCATTACGCAATTGAATAATATATCAGCAGAAATTGCGGGGCACTTTTTCACTCCAACTCGATTTCATAAGTCATGATCCATCCCACTCCATCATTCGCTTCGCATATCTCATTATACCATATTTCATCATCCATCTTCACTCATTCCATACAACATTCCACTTATATTCCAAACCATTCCATTCCATGTTTCAAGTTCTCTACAGGTACATTCTGCAGCTAATCAGACTTTCTGCAGCCAGACAGACATTCTGCAGCTACAGATCCTGAAGGCACTGACCAACAATCATTTGATTTGCAAAAAAATGATCCTGCATATCCATGAACAAGCCAAGATCAAGAAGGCTATGAAGACTCAAAAATTAATGATTTTCAGGAGAAAACAAAGCATATGAAGATCACAAGAAAATCAAAGCAAAGACAAAGGTATGAAGTGATTATAGTGACATATCATGAAAAATTTTAGCGTAGTTTAGTTGTATATTATTCAAAAAGTGTTTTAATTAATCTTGTTGATCTTGCCTAACAAACCTCTCGCAAAATTTTGGATAAAACTCCTTCTGCTCCACTACTTCAAAACCCATATCCGATCATCATTTCAAAATCTAAATGGTTAAAGTGCTAAAAGTGATTGGATTGGTCACGTCACTAAGAATTTAATGATGATTTTTGAAAAAATATATCTGCAATCTTTTCACTCATTGGTTCGTTTTTCTTCACCTCACCTCATTAATTCATTCCGTAACCACTCCATACCACTCTTTTCCGCAGCCAACTCTTAACCATTTTATTTTGTAAAACAGAGGTATCTCTGTAACAACCATTGTCACCGTGAAACAGAGGAAACATTTGCGGAGCAAAAACAACTTTTTAACGACCATTCTCACCGTGAGCAGAAGGCTGGTGAATTGAAGATTGAAGAAGAGTTATGGGCCTCATTGTGAGAACAGAACCAGTTGGCACTAAATACTTGGAAGGCTATCCCCAAATCTGAGAAATCTTACAACAAGCAAGATGGTTGCAATTCCTTGAAAAATTCAGTGGATTCCACAAAGAGGTTACCAAAAATTTTGCAAGATCTTTTAATGGGGTCGAGGTTGAAGTTGGAGATATTAAATTCACTGTCACAGAGGCTTTTATTGCAGAAGCAACAAGACTTCCTAGACAAGTAGAAAGGTGGTTTAAGAACAGAGAATTCCATAACGAAGCATGGAAACAGATACTCAAGTCACCAGGTATGGATGTCACTGTTTTAAAAAAAGGTATCCCTAGTTCTGCATTAAAGAACAAATGGAGAAACATGTTGCTTATCCTACACAAATTCATCACTTGTGAAGGTAGATATGGTACTTTCTATGTTTACCATATTAGGTTGATAATGCATTTCCTAGAAGAAGAACTTAATTTGCCCTATTTCTTGCTTCAAAGTTTAAAGAAAATGGCTTCAAGTGTTCAAAAGAGAATTCAATTTCTGGAGACAACCTTATACCACCATGGTTTAGTCAAGACTTTGATTGAACATCATTTGAGCAAAATAGGGGATAATTGGAAAGAATTCTTGGTGAGAAATCACTTTGAGGAACCAAAAGAACCTTCACCTGAACATCAACCTACAAAAAGAAGCAGAAGATGGAAATCCTCCAAAACTGAAACTGGTAAAACAATACAAGAAAGTAGTGAAGAAATGATCTCTGAAAAATTAGTTCAGATTAAGAAGCAGATTAAGAAAGAGAGGATCATAAGAAAAGTTGCCAGAGAAAAAGGAGAAGGGCCATCTCAATCGAGGAGGAGCCACAGACTGAGGGGGATACTAAAGAAAACAAAAGTTAAACAAACTGGAGTTATAAACATAGAAGACGAAGAAACACCTACTGAGGAGGATTTTGATGAAGAAGTTCCAGAAATTGATCCTGCACAGCAAGAAATTTACAACTATGTTGAAACATTGGAGAGGAAAGCTTCAGAGAGTAGAGACAGAACCCCTAGTCCTCCACTGTCCGAAATAGATGTGCTAAGAAGAGATAGGTACGAGCTAGAAGTACTTAATAGAAATATCAGGACTGAGAATGATATTCTGAGGGAACAAGTTAAACTAAAAACCATTATGAACTCAACCCTGTCTCTACAAATGGAAAAAGTGGAAAAGGCTAATGAAAAGTTGAAAAAGAGGAACAAAAAGTTAATCAAGGCACTTACCAATTTAAGGTTAAAGTTAGTCATCAGGAAGCCCAGAAGGCCTTTAACTACCAGACAAAGAAGAAGAAGAGGATTGGATGTTCTTGCAGAGGTCTCTAAATTCATGGAATAGTTGCATGAGGACATGCAAGAATCTAGCAGTGGGGGTATGTTGAGCTCCAAGAATGTTCTTTCTTCCACCACATTCCACTCCATTTCTTTTGTCCATTATTAATCCCAGGCTCAAATGATCAATGAAATTAGTTAAAATTTCTTTAAGAATGAATATTATGACTAACTTGCTATGTTTTTATGATTTTGTCATTGTAGTACTTTTTGAACTGAAACTAGCTACAGAATGCAGACATTCTGTAGCTAGTTGCCAATTCTGCAACCATCTTCATGTTTAAGCAGGTTCCAGATGTCCTCTCAGGGAAAGCCACACATGGTCGTATTCCACGTCATGCCCTCAGCATTTTTTGCTCTCCATGAAGATCGAACGGAATTCTGTACGTGGTTATGCACGCGGGAACTCAAAATAGGAGATAGACTCCTAATAGGACAAGGACAGTCCAGATGTCCTTTGTCATATTACAATGCCACCTTTAGAGTTCTACTTCGATTTTAATATGGAAAGAGAGTAATCCCTGTATTATCTCAAGTTCTGTTATGTAAATTTGCTATAAATGTAGCTCGGGAAACCGAGAGACGAGGTTAGATTTTTGTTAGATTTTATGGTTGACTGCTAGATTTTTGAAGTCCGAGAATACTCTGTTTTGAAGTGATTCCTCTTTAATGAAAGAAGAAGCATTTCCTTGAACGCGTTGAGTCGATCTTGAACTAGATTTCGTGCTACTCTAGTGGTAGAGGGCACCTGCCTCCTGAGCGGCCTTGTTTATACAGTAGATAAGTATTTTAGTCTTGTTTTTATTTCTAGTTTAGGAAAGTTTCTGAAGTTTATGTTCATACTTGTTTTTGTTAATTATCACAGTTGGACTTACTCTAATAAGCTCTTGCAAAATATCATTATGATGAATAAGGCATAGCTGTGATATTGTAGGTTTTTATTGCATTTTCTTTCGTTAATTATCACAGTCGGACTTACTCTAATAAGCTCTTCCAAAATATCATTATGATGAATAAGGCATAATTGTGGTATTGTAGGTTTTAGTTGCTAGTTTACACTAAGTGGCATAGCCAATCTTACTCTTACAAAGCTCTTCCAAAATATCATAACAATGAGTAAGAAGTAGCTGTGGTGTCTTAGATTTTAGTTGTATTTGATTTCAGTCTTGTGTTTATGTTCAATTGCTTGGAATAATACAGCCATACTTGTTCTCACAAACTCTTCCAAAATATCATTCATACTGAACGAGATGGGCTGTAGAATTCCTTAGGTTAGTTGCATGTTAACTTAGTTATAGCACTCCGGAGGTAGAATGCATGTGATTCAGCTCTGTCATTTCATTTTCAGTTTGATAATGGATTTTCAGTCTAACATTGTTCACTGTACTTCAAATAGACTAGTGGCACTCTAGTTTAGTTTTAGCTCACTATATTAGCACTCTAGTCTAGTTGTCATCCATTACATTTTTAAATTATATTAGTTGTTAAATTTAAATACCACGGTCTTCATTATTTACAAAACTTCTTTTGTTCCAACCTTATATTAATACACAATCATTTGGACAGGAGTTAGTATCAGTCTAAGACCTAAAGTATTTTGCAACCTTTTTACCATTTCACAAACAAGCCTTTTCTCAAAAGACCATTCTAAAAAGGAAATCTATAACTTCTGAGTGAGGCCTAGTGGTGTTAAATTGAGTTGCAGAATAGAATTAGAAGCTAGTTTAGAATAGAAATCTTATGATGCTACAAATGTTATTTTCCAAATATATTCCAATAGATCTTTAAACATGGATGAGATGTTGTAACATTGTAAGTTGATTGTTTGATTGTTTAGTTAGGAGAACTTCATTTACACTTAACTTGCCCATTTCTCAAGCTCTTCCAAAACATCGTTAATGAATGAATTGGACAAGTTTAAGCTCATGTTGTGATTTATTTCCTTGAAGTCATGATCAAGCTTTGTATTTGTTGTTTGCTAGCCATAGTTAGGCTTTGTTCTATTTTAGTATTTGCATTTGTCATTTGCCATCCATAATTTAGGCTTCACTCTGTTTTTAACCAATAACTTCTTCTCACCAGCATTTAGTTCTTTCCTTTGTGAACATAAAACCATAAAAAAAAAACCAAAAACATCATAAAAACACTAGACACAACGTAGTGAGAAACAGATACCTAGGCACATATAGTGCACCACACTTCAGCAGTTTACCAACCCTGGTTGACAATTAATGAACTCAATTTAGGAGACTAGGTTGAGCACAAACATTTTTGCGCAGTTCCTGGGGAAGTGTAACTAGGTAGCCTTGTTTCTTAACTCCCAAAAACAATTATATGCATAGAGAGAGAGACTCAAGGGGTAGATTCATAAGAAGTAGCAGCAGAAGCTTGATCCCTAGAATACCACTTGTTTCATCTAGACCAAGAGCCAGTACACCTCCAACTCAGACCCACAATCTATCCTTTACTGATCCTAGACTCCCATAGGACTTAAGATCAGATATTCCATTAGAAATACCTTCCACTGAACCTACCTTAGAAGAAGATTCAAGGACCTCTGATAGAGACACAAACTTTTCCACTTCTACAGAAGAATCAACTATGGCAGAAGAAGGGGGAGGAGGAGTCTTTAATGGAGAACACACATTATTTGGAGGGGGTAGAGGTAGAGGTAGAGGAGAAGGAGGTAGAGGTGCAGAAGGAAAAGGAGGTAGAGGAAGAGGTAGAAGAGAAATGGGAAGCTCTTTTGGGTTCCCTATAATAGATGAAGAAACCAATACAACCATGAAAAACATTTCACCCTCTGTCCTTCCAAACTTCTATGGACTTAAAACTGAAGATCCTGAAACCTTCTTATTTGAATTTGAAATCCTGTGTAGAACTTATGACTACTTACAAGATGCTCAAAAACTTAAACTATTTCCTTCAACATTGAAAGGAGCAGCATTGAAGTGGTTTATGAGTTTGATCAACAGTTCTATTAGGACATGGGAAGACATGAAACACGCATTTCTAGAGAGGTATTTGGATTATTGTATGCCAGTCAATCATAAGGAGGAAGTGTTTAAGATGTTACAAAAAGAAGATGAAAACTTGGAAGATTTGTTCGAGAGATTTCACTACAACATAAAAAGAGAAAAAATGGAAAACTTAGATCAAGACACCTTAAAAGCTCTCTTGTTGAAAAAAATTAGGGATGAATGGTTGGATATCCTTAACATGATGGGAAAAGGGGATATATCTCAGCTCACATTACCTGAAATAGCTGAGTTATGTATCAACCTTTCAAGAGGGAAATCTAAAACTGTAAAAGGTCCAAGAGATCCTGCTCTTTCAAGGGTAAGCAAGTCTGTTTCTGGGACAGTAAGTAGGGGAGAGATAGGGCATATACTTGATGAATTCAAATCTAACATCTTAGGGAGTCTTAGTGAACAAATAGACACCCTTAAGTTACAACAAAGCAAAAAGATGAATCTGATGTTCTAGCAATCTTTTGTCCCAGATGTAGAAAGAAGCATGCCCTGAGAGAATGTCCTTTGGATGCAAAAGTTGTAGAGACTTGTGTCATTTGTTCAGAAAAACATGAGACCAAGAGTTTTCCTTCACTTCCTGGTCTTAAAGCTGTCTTTCAAGAATAAATTCCTACAAGTTCCACAGAATCTCTCAATTTTGTCTCTAGAAGGCCTTGGCAATGACCTAAAATACAAGGATTTCATGATCAAATGTATAATCAACCTCCACCAAATTGGAATTCTTGGCAGCAACCTTGGCCCCAATTTCAAAATCAATCTCAAGCCTGGGCACAAGGGGCACAAAATCTATATGGAAGATACTCTCAGTACTATCAATATCCACCATCTTATCCACCATATCCACATTTTCCTCAACAACAAAATCCTCAAAAAAATCCTCAAAATCCACAATATCAAAATCAACCACTTCCATTACCATTTCCTCAAAAATCAAATCAATTGCCTGCTCAACCCATACCAAACCCCAACAATAAAAATCCTCAGAATACATATATGATAGAAGGCCAACAGTTTCCAACTTATTTAATTACTCCTCTAGATCTTAGTGATGTTCAACTTACGTCTGGAAGAATACTTGAAAAGAGGAAACCTTCTGTGGTTATATAAGAACAAGACAACTCTGAGGAAGATTCTCTACGAGAAAATAAAAGTCTTGAAGAAGACACATCTTTTTAGGACCCAAACATTGAAAAATCAAAACAAAAAGAACCAATAATTTCAACTCCTGTATTAGAGCAGCCATCAACATCCACTCTTACACCTCCCTTTCCAGAAAGATTACAAATTGATAGAGGTGTAGAAAAAAAAATTATGGTTCCTAATTATGATTTCCTAGATGAGCTAAGAAATGTTTGCATTAAGATTCCATTATTACAAGCCATCAAGGAAATCCCAATTTTAGCAAAGACAATAAAGGAGTTGAGCATGAAGAAAACAAGAAAAAGAATAAGAGAGACAAAGAAAATTCAACTGGAAGGGAAAATAACAGACATTATGATGGGTAAGGTTGCTATTCCAAAGTATCTAGACCCAGGAAATCCAGTTGTTAAAATTCACATCAATGGAATTGAGATCCAAAACACACTCATTGATTTAGGAGCAGCAATCAATATCATGAGTAGACAAATCATGGATAAACTGAAACTTCCTAATCTTCTCTTTACACCCACATTATTACAATTAGAAGACAGATCTGTGATCAAACCTGATGGGGTAATAGAAGACATTCCAGTGTCCCTAGATTCTTGGGAGTACCCTGTGGATTTCATGATCCTAACTCCTAAGAATAATCTAGAAGGACACCCTATTATATTAGGAAGACCTTGGTTAGTTACAGCTGATGCTTTCATTAGTTGTAGATCTGGTGATATGTATATCTCTGATGGTAGTTCAATTAAGAAATTCACTTTGTATCCTCCAGCAAGGACAATTACAGATTTAGATGATACTCAATGGATAGAGGATGAAGAAGACTTACAACCTCTCTTCACAATTTCAGAAATTAGTGAAGATAGTCAAATTTTGAATACTTTAGAAAACTTTGAATCCTCTTCGGAACATAAACATGACCAATTTCAAGAAGAATCCAACATTGAGTTTTTGTCATCAAGATAGATGTCTCTTCATTCTATGGATAAATTTGGCAGCTCTACAAGTGAGATATTTCCAGGCAAAACTTTAAACATAAACAAGAACCTAGAAAATCTCAACAAGAAGAGCTAGTCAAGATCTTACAGAGACATTCTTCTGCATATGCATGGGAGTACACTGATATGAAAGGGATAAGTCCCAAGACTTGCACTCATCACATCTACATAGAGGAAAATTGTAAACCAATCAGACAACCTCAAAGACGGATGAATCCAAATCTTAGGGAGATTGTTAAAGAAGAATTGCAGAAATTATTGAATGTCAACTTTATCTATCCTATTTCAGATAGTCAGTGGGTTTCTCCTTTGGTAATTGTACCAAAGAAAAATGGTAAATGGAGGGTATGTATTGGTTACCGAGAATTAAACAAAGCTACTCTTAAAGATCATTTTCCCTTACCTTTCATAGATCAGGTGTTAGATACCTTAGCTGGAAAAAAGTACTTTTCATTTCTAGATGGGTTTAGTGGTTATAATCAAATTCAAGTAGCACTTGAGGACCAAGACAAAACCACATTTACCTGTCCTTGGGGTACTTATGCTTACCGAGTATTGCCATTTGGATTATGTAATGCACCTGCAACATTTCAAAGGGTAGTATTAGGAATTTTTTCAGATCTAATACATGATTGTGTAGAGGTATATATGGATGATTTCACAGTTTATGGAAACACATTTGAAGAAGCTTTAGCAAACTTGGAAAAAGTTTTAAAGAGATGTCAAGAAGAAAATATTTCACTTAGTCATGAGAAATGTTTCATGATGTTTACTAAAGGTATTGTTTTGGGGCATCATATTTTAGGGGATGGGATTAGAGTCGATGAGTCAAAAGTTGAAGTCATCTCTAACTTATCTATTCCAAGTTGTCAAAAAGATGTTAGGAGTTTTCTAGGATTTACAGGATATTATCGGAGGTTTATAGAAAACTTCACCAAGATAGCATCTCCACTCTTTAAATTACTTACCAAAGACTGTGAATTCAAATGGAATTCTGATTGCCAGTTAGCTTTTGAGACCCTGAAAACAAAAATTTCTGAAGCACCTATTTTAAGGGGACCTAACTAGAAGTTACATTTTCATATTTCAACAGATGCCTCAGATACAGCTCTAGGAGCAGTATTGGGACAAAAAGACCCGATTCCTTATGCCATCTACTATACCAGTAAAAATTTGACTCCTGCAGAGTTAAACTATACTGTAACTGAAAAAGAGTTTTTAGCTGTTGTTCATGCCATAAACAAATTCAGACACTATATAACAGGCTATGAAACTTTTGTTCACACTGATCATTCCGCAATTAGATACTTAATGAACAAATCAATTACTAATGGCAGAGTCATAAGATGGTTATTGCTTTTACAAGAATTCAACATTACCATTCTAGATAGGCCTGAAAAACAAAACACAGTAGCTGATTTCCTATCTAGACTCCAAAACATCAAAGATGACACTCCAGTTGAAGATCAATTTCCTGATGAATATCTTTTTGCAATTTCTACTCAGACTCCTTGGTTTGCTGACATTGCTAATTATTTAGTTTCAGGGAAATTTCCTTCAATAATGAATGCAAGAGAGAAAATAAAAATAATTTATGACAGTGCAAAATATTCATGGGTTGCTAATGATTTGTACAGGACAGGTCCAGATTTTATCATCATGAGATGTGTTTGGGAAGATGAGATGCCTGAGATTCTCAAAACATGTCATGATGAACCTTGTGGCAGACACTTTGCTGATAAGAGGACAACCTATAAGATCCTTCACTTAGGATATTATTGGCCATCCCTTTTCAAATATGCTAAGGAGTATGTCAAAAGGTGTGACAGTTGCCAAAGCGTAGGGAAACCTTCTCCTTCAGGTGAGATGCCATTACAGCCTCAAGTACATATTGAACCTTTTGAAAAATGGGCTCTGGATTTTGTAGGACCTATTAGTCCTCCATCAAGACAAAAGAGATATATATTAGTTTGCATTGATTATGTTACCAAATGGGTAGAGGCCAAGCCGCTACTTTTTGATAATGAAGAATCTGTAGTTAATTTTCTTTTTGAGGATATTTTTACTCGTTTTGGTGTCCCAAGGGAAATTTTTACAGATTAAGGAGCTCAATTCACATCAAGGCTAGTGGAACAAATGATGGAGAGGTACAAAATCAGACACATAAAATCTACTCCCTATCATCCACAAGAAAATGGTCAAGTGGAATCTACTAATAAGGTTATTGAAGGGATCCTAACAAAGACTGTCCATCTACATAGAAAAGATTGGGTAGATAGGCTTCCTGAAGCCTTGTGGGCCTATAGAACTACATGGAGAAGCACAACAGGTCATACTCCTTATGAACTTGTTTATGGAAAGCAAGTTTTGTTTCCCATAGAGTTCCAGATTCAAACTTTCAAAATGGAAGTTCAGCTAGGACTTGATCTATCAGAGGCACAAAAGCACAGATTGGAGCAGATTAATGAATTGGATGAGATCAGACAAGATGCAATTCAGAAAACCAGTATAGTCCAACAGTAAAGGACTAAATGGCATGACAAGTACATCAAGGAAAAGAAGTTCAAAGAAGGTGACTGGGCTCTCTTGTTTGATTCAAAGTTCAAGGATTTTCAAGGTAAATTTCAAACACATTGGCTTGGGCCATATGAAATTGTGAGAATTTTTGACAATGGAGCAATAAAAATCAGGACAATAGATGAAGAAGAGGTTACTTTTATTGTGAATGGTCATAGATTGAAACTGTATCACAAACCACTCTCAAGAGAAAAATTTGTCAAGAAGTTCCAGGAAAACAGTGATATGAAGTTAATGAAGAAGAATCTTTCTTCTTCATCAACTTAATCAAATTTTTTGAAGTCAGACTCCTTAAAAAAAATAAAAATAATAATAATAAAAAAAGAAGAAGTATAGACATGAAAACCAATCATTGATTGGCATGTTTATACAGAAAAGATGGAGTGAAAATCAGAATCTTTCTGACACTTTAACTTTTCCATTTTGTTTTTTTTACAAGCAGCTGTTACAAAATCATAAGTGCAGATCCATTTCACTTATGATCCATCTCATTTCACCTCATTTCATTCCATACTTCATTCATTTCATCTGATTCATTCATATCATATCTTATTCCATTCATTCATCCACACTTCATCCATTTCATTTCATGGTCCACTTCATTTCCATTTCAGATCTTTAAGTTTGATCTCCTTTCTGCAATTGAATAATATACAACAGAAATTGCAGGGCACTTTTTTTTCACTCGATTTCATAAGTCGTGATCCATCCCACTCCATCATTCACTTCATACATATCCCATTATACCATATTTCATCATCCATCTTCACTCATTCCATACAACATTCCACTTATATTCCAAACCATTCCATTCCATGTTTCAAGTTCTCTACAGGTACATTCTGCAGCTAATCAGACTTTCTGCAGCCAGACAGACATTTTGCAGCTACAGATCCTGAAGGCACTGACCAGCAATCATTTGATTTGCAACAAAATGATCCTGCATATCCATGAACAAGCCAAGATCAAGAAGGCTATGAAGACTCAAAAATTAATGATTTTCAGGAGAAAACAAAGCATATGAAGATCACAAGAAAATCAAAGCAAAGGCAAAGGTATGAAGTGATTATAATGACATATCATGAAAATTTTTAGCGTAGTTTAGTTGTATATTATTCAAAAAGTGTTTTAATTAATCTTGTTGATCTTGCCTAACAAACCTCCCACAAAATTTTGGATAAAACTCCTTCTGCTCCACTACTTCAAAACCCATATCCGATCATCATTTCAAAATCTAAACGGTTAAAGTGCTAAAAGTGATTGGATTGGTCACGTCACTAAGCATTTAATGATGATTTTTGAAAAAATATCTCCGCGGTATTTTCACTCATTGGTTCATTTTTCTTCACCTCACCTCATTAATTCATTCCGTAACCACTCCATACCACTCTTTTCTGCAGCCAACTCTTAACCATTTTATTTTGTAAAATAGAGGTATCTCTGTAACAACCATTGTCACCGTGAAACAGAGGAAACATTTGGGGAGCAAAAACAACTTGTTAATGACCATTCTCACCGTGAGCAGAAGGCTGGTGAATTGAAGATTGAAGAAGAGTTATGGGCCTCATTGTGAGAACATAACCAGTTGGCACTAAATACTTGGAAGGCTATCCCCAAATCCGAGAAATCTTACAACAAGCAAGATGGTTGCAATTCCTTGAAAAATTCAGTGGATTCCACAAAGAGGTTACCAAAAATTTTGCAAGATCTTTTAATGGGGTTGAGGTTGAAGTTGGAGATATTAAATTCACTGTCACAGAGGCTTTTATTGTAGAAGCAACATGACTTCCTAGACAAGGAGAAAGGTGGTTTAAGAACAGAGAATTCCATAACGAAGCATGGAAACAGATACTCAAGTAACCAGGTATGGATGTCACTATTTTTAAAAAGGGTATCCCTAGTTCTGCATTAAGGAACAAATGGAGAAACATGTTGCTTATCCTACACAAATTCATCACTTGTGAAGGTAGATATGGTACTTTCTATGTTTACAATATTAGGTTGATAATGCATTTCCTAGAAGAAGAACTTAATTTGCCCTATTTCTTGCTTCAAAGTTTAAAGAAAATGGCCTCAAGTGTTCAAAAGAGAATTCAATTTTTGGAGACAACCTTATACCATCATGGTTTAGTCAAGATTTTGATTGAACATCATTTGAACAAAATAGGGGATAATTGGAAAGAATTCTTGGTGAGAAATCATTTTGAGGAACCAAAAGAACCTTCACCTGAGCATCAACCTACAAAAAGAAGCAGAAGATGGAAATCCTCCAAAACTGAAACTGGTAAAATAATACAAGAAAGTAGTGAAGAAATGATCTCTGAAAAATTATTTCAGATTAAGAAAGAGAGGATCATAAGAAAAGTTTCCAGAGAAAAAAGAGAAGGGCCATCTCAATCAAGGAGGAGCCACAGACTGAGGGGGATACTAAAGAAAACAAAAGTTAAACAAACTAGAGTTATAAACATAGAAGACGAGGAAACACCTACTGAGGAAGATTTTGATGAAGATGTTCCAGAAATTGATCCTGCACAGCAAGAAATTTACAACTATGTTGAAAAATTGGAGAGAAAAGCTTCAGAGAGTAGAGACAGAACCCCTAGTCCTCCACTGTCCGAAATATATGTGCTAAGAAGAGATAGGTACGAGCTGGAAGTACTGAATAGACAAAGTGGAAATGGACAAAGTGGAAAAGGCTAATGAAAAGTTGAAAAAGAGGAACAAAAAGTTAATCAGGGAACTTACCAATTTAAGGTTCAAGTTAGTCATCAGGAAGCCGAGAAGGCCTTTAACTACCAGGAAGAGCAGAAGAAGAGGATTGGATGTTCTTGCAGAGGTCTTTGAATTCATGGAATAGTTGCATGAGGACATGAAAGAATCTAGCAGTGGGGGTATGTTGAGCTCCACAAATGTTCTTTCTTCCACCACATTCCACTCCATTTCTTTTGACCATTATTAATCACAGGCTCAAATGATCAATGAAATTAGTTAAAATTGCTTTAAGAATGAATATCATGGCTAACTTGCTATGTTTTTGTGATTTTGTCATTGTAGTACTTTTTGAACTAAAACTAGCTACAGAATGCAGACATTCTGTAGCTAGTTGCCAATTCTGCAGCCATCTTCATGTTTAAGTAGGTTCCAGATGTCCTCTCAGGGAAAGCCACACATGGTCGTATTCCACATCATGCCCTCAGCATTTGTTGCTCTCCATGAAGATCGAACGAAATTTTGTACGTGGTTATGTACGTGGGAACTCAAAATAGGAGATAGACTCCTAATAGGACAAGGACAGTCCAGATGTCCTTTGTCATATTACGATGCCACCTTTAGAGTTATAGTTCGATTTTAATATGGAAAGACAATAATCCCTGTATTATATCAAGTTATGTTATGTAAATTTGTTATAAATGTAGCTCGGGAAACCGAGAGACAAGGTTAGATTTTTGTTAGATTTTATGGTTGACTGCTAGATCTTTCGAAGTCCGAGAATACTCTGTTTTGAAGTGATTCCTCTTTAATCAAAAGAAGCAGCATTTCTTTGAACACATTGAGTCGATCTTGAACTATATTTCGTGCTACTGTGGTGGTAGAGGGCCCCTGCCTCCTGAGTGGCCTTGTTTATATAGTAGATAAGTATTTTAGTCTTGTTTTTATTTCTAGTTTAGGTTAGTCTTTGAAGTTTATGTTCATACTTGTTTTCGTTAATTATCACAGTTGGACCTACTCTAATAAGCTCTTCCAAAATATCATTATGATGAATAAGGTATAACTGTGGTATTGTAGGTTTTTATTTCATTTTCTTTCGTTAATTATCACAGTTGGACTTACTCTAATAAGCTCTTCCAAAATATCATTATGATGAATAAGGCATAACTGTGGTATTGTAGGTTTTAGTTGCTAGTTTACACTAAGTGGCATAGCCAATCTTACTCTTACAAAGCTCTTCCAAAATATCATAACAATGAGTAAGAAGTAGCTGTGGTGTCTTAGATTTTAGTTGTATTTGATTTCAGTCTTGTGTTTATGTTCAATTGCTTGGAATAATACAGCCATACTTGTTCTCACAAACTCTTCCAAAATATCATTCATACTGAACGAGATGGGCTGTAGAATTCCTTAGGTTAGTTGCATGTTAACTTAGTTATAGCACTCCGAAGGTAGAATGCATGTGATTCAGCTCTGTCATTTCATTTCCAGTTTGATAATGGCTTTTCAGTCTAACATTGTTCACTGTACTTCAAATATACTAGTGGCACTCTAGTTTAGTTTTAGCTTGCTGTATTAGCACTCCAGTTTAGTTGCCATCCATTGCATTTTAAATCATATTAGTTGTTAAATTTAAATACCACGGTCTTCATTATTTACAAAACTTCTTTTTTTCCAACCTCATATTAATACATAATCATTTGGGCAGAAGTTGGTATCAGTCTAAGACCTAGAGTATTTTGCAACCTTTTTACCATTTCACAAACAAGCCTTTTCTCAAAGACTATTTTAAAAAGAGAAAGCTATAACTTTTGATTAAGGCCTAGTGGTGCTAAATTGAGTTGCAGAATAGAATTAGAAGCAAATTTAGAATAGAAATCTTATGATGCTACAAATGTTCTTTTCCAAATATATTCCAATAGATATTTAAACATGGATGAGATGTTGTAACATTGTAAGTTGATTGTTTGATTGTTTAGTTAGGAAAACTTCATTTACACTTAATTTGCCCATTTCTCAAGCTCTTTCAAAACATCGTTAATGAATGAATAGGACAATTTTAAGCTGATGTTGTGATTTATTTCCTTGAAGTCATTATCAAGCTTTGTAATTGTTGTTTGCTAGCCATAGTTAGGCTTTGTTCTGTTTTAGTATTTGCATTTGTCATTTGCCATCCATAATTTAGGCTTCACTCTATTTTTAACCAATAGCTTCTTCTCACCAGCATTTAGTTCTTTCCCTTGTGAATATAAAACCATAAAAAAAAAAAAACCAAAAACATCATAAAAGCACTAGACACAACGTAGTGAGAAACAAATACCTAGGCACATATAGTGCACCACACTTCAGCAGTTTACCAACCCTGGTTGACAATTACTGAACTCAATTTAGGAGACTAGGTTGAGCACAAACATTTTGGCGCCGTTTCCAGGGAAGTGTAACTAGGTAACCTTGTTTCTTAACTCCCAAAAACAATTATATGCGTAGAGAGAGATACTCATGGGGTAGATTCATAAGAAGTGGCAGCAGAAGCTTGATCCCTAGAACACCACTTGTTTCATCTAGACCAAGAGCCAGTACACCTCCAACTCAGACCCAAAATCCATCCTTTACTGATCCTAGACTCCCAGAGGACTTAAGATCAGATATTCCATTAGAAAGACCTTCCACTGAACCTGCCTTAGAAGAAGATTCAAGGACCTCTGTTAGAGACACAAACTTTTCCACTTCCACAAAAGAATCAACTATGGCAGAAGAAGGGGGAGGAGGAGTTTTTAATGGAGAACACACATTATTTGAAGGGGGTAGAGGTAGAGGTAGAGGTAGAGGAGAATGAGGTAGAGGTGCAGAAGGAGAAGGAGGTAGAGGAAGAGGTAGAAGAGAAATGGGAAGCTCTTTTGGGTTTCCTATAGTAGATGAAGAAACCAATACAACTATGAAAAATATTTCACCCTCTGTCCTTCCAAACTTTTATGGACTTAAAACTGAAGATCTTGAAACCTTCTTATTTGAATTTGCAGTCCTGTGTAGAACTTATGACTACTTACAAGATGCTCAAAAACTTAAATTATTTCCCTCAACATTGAAAGGAGCAGCATTGAATTGATTTATGAGTTTGATCAATAGTTCTATTAGGACATGGGAAAACATGAAACAAGCATTTTTAGAGAGGTATTTGGATTATTGTATGCCAATCAATCATAAGGAGGAAGTGTTCAAGATGATACAAAAAGAGGATGAAAACTTGGAAGATTTGTTGGAAAGATTTCATTACAACATCAAAAGAGCAAAAATGGAAAACTTAGATCAAGACACCTTAAAAGCTCTCTTGTTGAAAACAATTAGGGATGAATGGTTGGATATCCTTAACATGATGGGAAAAGGGGATATATCTCAACTCACATTACCTGAAATAGCTGAGTTATGTATCAACCTTTCAAGAGGGAAATCTAAAACTATAAAAGGCCCAAGAGACCCTACTCTTGCAAGGGTAAGTAAGTCTTCTTCTAGGACAGTAAGTAGGGCAGAGATAAGGAATATGATTGATGAATTCAAATCTGATATCTTAGGGAGTCTTAGTGAACAAATAGACACCCTTAAGTTACAAAACAAGCAAAAAGCTGAATCTGATGCTTTAGCAATCTTTTGTCCCAGATGTAGAAAGAAGCATGCCCTGAGAGAATGTCCTTTGGATGCAAAATTTGTAGAGACCTGTGTCATTTGTTCAGAAAAACATGAGACCAAGAGTTGTCCTTCACTTCCTGGTCTTAAATCTGTCTTTCAAGAAGAAATTCCTACAAGTGCCACAAAATCTCTCAATTTTGTCTCTAGAAGGCCTTGGCAAGGACCCCAAACACAAGGATTTCATGATCAAATGTATAATCAACCTCCACCAAATTGGAATTCTTGGCAGCAACCTTGGCCCCAATTTTAAAATCAATCTCAAGCTTGGGCACAAGGGGCACAAAATCCCTATGGAAGATACTCTCAGTACTATCAGTATCCACCATTCTATCCACCATATCCACATTTTCCTCAACAACAAAATCCTCAACAAAACCCTCAAAATATGCAACATCAAAATCAACCCCTTCCATTACCATTTCCTCAAAAATCAAATTAGTTGCCTGCTCAACCCATACCAAACCCCAACAATAGGAATCCTCAGAATACATATATGATAGAAGGCCAACAGTTTCCAACTTATTTAATTACTCCTCTAGACCTTAGTGATGTTCAACTTAGGTCTGGAAGAATACTTGAAAAGAGGAAACCTTCTGTGATTATACAAGAACAAGACAAATCTGAGGAAGATCCTCCACGAGAAAATAAAAGTCTTGAAGAAGACACATCTTTTCAGGACCCAAACATTGAAAAATCAAAACAAAAAGAACCAATAATTTCAACTCCTGTATTAGAGCAGCCATCAACATCCACTCCTACACCTCCCTTTCCAGAAAGATTACAAATTGATAGAGGTGTAGGAAAACAAATTATGGTGCCTAATTATGATTTCCTAGATGAGCTAAGAAATGTTTGCATTAAGATTCCATTATTACAAGCCATCAAGGAAATCCCAATTTTAGCAAAGACAATAAAGGAGTTGAGCATGAAGAAAACAAGAAAAAGAATAAGAGAGACAAAGAAAATTCAACTGGCAGGGAAAATAACAGACATTATGATGGGTAAGATTGCTATTCCAAAGTATCTTAACTGGATTAGTGGATGATATAGAAAAAGAAGAAGACAAGACAGAAGTGTAAAAACAGTTTTCCAAATATGAAAATCACAGCAAACAAATTATAGGTCTAAAGCTACAAATGAGTCATCCATTACTTTTCAACCTTGAGAGTCAAGAAACGAATCCTCAACAAAATGAAAAACATGAGGAAATAAAACAAATTCAACATAGTGCTGATCTACAAGAACAATCCAAAAACACACTAGATGAAGAGGATAATAGTCAAACTAGTGAATCTGAAACTAGTCCTCTTTGGAGTATGAACTTTGATGGGTCTTGTACTAATAATGATGCAGGTGTAGGAGTGTGGCTTCACAATACAATGAAAAATCATACTAAGGGGTATTCCTGGAAATTGAACTTTCAGTGCACCAATAACATAGCAGAGTATGAAGCCCTTCTTTTAGGCCTGCATTTATTGAAGAAATTAGGGGCTGTTAGGTTTTCGTGATTTGGCTGATTGGCAAGCCAAATGAAAGTGTAACATCAAACCAAGCTTTGGAGCCCAAGGACCTAGCCTTCTTGGACTCAGAGAGGGCTCTCTCTATATGTGTAAGGGATATCTATGTGTTTGTTTATTGTGTTCTGATTTTAGGCTAGTTATGAAGTAAGTTTTTTGGTTTTGGTTTTTTAAGTTGTGAGGGATGAAACTGATAAAAGATATAAGATAGGTAAAAAGATGTCAGATCAACTGGGCTATGGGGTTGAAAAGGTCAAGAAAGCTATCAGACGGTGATACAAGGCTGTTGAAGGGCCGATTTGATTCAAGGTAGAAAGGATCTTTAGGCAAAATGGAGTAAATGGACATCAAATTTGTGAACAACAAAGAGTTTCAAGCATAACTAGTTTAATAGCAGACATAAACATCGTAGGGAAAGCCATTAATCATGCAAAATGTAACTAAAAGCTAATCAATACATAAACATTCAAGCCATGCATATAAGTATATGACCGTCTAACTTTGGGAAATGGCTATCAGACTTTGGGGAAAACACTTAAGACGGACAAACAACTTAACTTACTATGTCAGAACACCTAAACACAATACTTCAAGTTATTGGGCACTTTGAACAATTAGATTTGCATAGTTTTAGGCAAAGGGCTAGATCGAAACTAGGCCTCCTTGGTTCAACAAAATGATAATCTAATCAGTCAAAGAGAAATTTCATGGATGGAACTATAGCTAGCCATAGGTAAGCAGGGCGTGCTGTAAGTCATACTTAGCATGTATAAAACCATGAATGAAACAAGCAACAATATCCTAAGTATTAAAGAGCAGTCAAGAATTATTTAATGTTACTTAGGAAGAAGAAAACAAAGAAGCTATGAAGAAACAGGAAATTTGAGGTGCCTCCATGGGCATATCTCAAATTTGTTCTCTTCTGATCTATAGCAAGCAAGAAACATGTATTCATGAATGAAAGCTAGAAGACAACAAAAAAGCAAGAGACACTATACCATTCTACCAAGTCATGGAATCCAACAACAATCCTTCTTCATTCATCCAAGAGCATCCAAGAGGCAATCCAAAAGCATAAGACAAGTATTTCTTCCAAAGCTTGTATGACCATTTATTTCTTCTCTTCTCAAGTTCAGCCTTCTTTTACAATGAAATCCTTTGGAATATATAGGCTTAAGTGAGGAAAACCTCATGGTTCAACTTGCCATCCTATTGGCCTAATCAAAATATCTAATCTTGTCCTTGAGGTTTTGCAAAGCCCAAGGCACAAAATATCTCATAAAATATCTAGAAAATGCTAAAAAAGGAAAAATAATTGACTTTGCATCATTTTTCATGTGCAAAAATAGCTAAACGCACATTTGGAAAAAGCAATTTTTGAAGGTTCAAAAATTACAAAAATACTCAAAATTTATATCAGCAAAAGGTCCCCTGACTTTCTGGCAACATTTGGCAGCCTTCCTGATGTCTAAACGAGGCTCATGATAGCTCGTTGGAAAGATCTGGGTGTCTACTTTCTAGAACAACTGAAAGTTTCCCAATCTGATGCTTGGAAGTCCTCTAAAACTGCACCTGTGTGTAAAAAACCAAAAAATTACAGTCTGCTGATAGACCGGGCAGAGTGTGCAAAAAGCGAGCATTTTTCGCCATTTTGAGGGGGAAAATGATCTCCAAATGTCCTGAAAATCACTGAGGGTATGCTACTGAAATTATGGCATCCAATGATACCATTTTCCTCCTATGAAGATCCCCCAAACTGAAATGGAAAATTTCATGAATTTTGACCAAAAACTCAAAAATGCCAAAAAACCAAAGTATGTCAAAATGTGCCCAAAATCAGTGAGTATGACCCTCAAGGGTCCTTACCAACATATTCTGAAGCAGAAGAAAAAATATGAAGTCCTAATGTGTCTCCCTTCCCTTTCCATGCCGGGCGCTTCCCTTTAACCTCCTTGGGCTTGTCTTGGGCAGCTTTTAACTTGCGACGGGAAAACTGATTTAGCTTTTAGTAATGCCTCGTCATTTTCCTTTGCAGCTCTAGATCCCTGTTTTTTAAAAGCAATGCCCTTTCTTGCCTTTGTACCAAACAAACAATACTTATAATGAGAACATATTCAATAAAAATAAACACAGTCAAAATTCCTTTTCTGTGTTTGTGGTAAGATTACTCAGCCCTAGGTGTTTTGAGACTATAGGACAGCTTTGTTTTTTGGGTAAAGGCAAAACAATATTCTTCTCAATTCAAAACCCTGCTTTCTTCTTTGTAAGCTACTCCACCAGTGGGTTCAAAAATATAACCACAGTCAACCAAAGTGTATATACTGTCAAGGTGACTGTGTTTATAAGATAAGGTGGCAGAGCTTGTGATGTTTGGTGTGAGCTCAAAGTTCTGTAGGATTTTAAACGATCAAGACTCTTTTTAACCAAAACACTGCTCCCTTTTGCTTTACAGTTCCTCACCAGTTTTGCCCCACACACCCTTAAACTGTAAATGGTAGCTTACTGATCTAGGTGGATATTGGTGGCCACCCGCCTATTCCACTTGGGCCCCCACCATTATCTCTTTCAGTTTTTCAGTTTCGGCATAGCTTACTATTTTTAGCAGTTTTTTCAGGTCCTGAACTTTCGGAGCCGTTTTGAGGCCCTAAACGAAGTTTTTTGGGCATCGTTTTAGCAGCGAATTTCATGAAATGAAATTCGTCCCGAAATTTGTGGTCCTCAGACAGAGCTTTCTAATGATGTATCATGTGCGTCAAACGGAGATAGTAGGCCAAAGTTACGTCTCTGGGAAGTTGAAACACCAATTTACCCAAACGGGGCCCATAGTTTTGGTGCTTCATCTCCTAGGGGTTAGGTTTTTGGATGTTTAGGGTTCTCCATTGTTTCTCAATAATAAATAGGCCCTCGAGCCTCATTGTAACTGAGTTCAGAGGCCTGTAGCCGCCACATCTCTTCTCAGAGATAGCTACCATTGCCCTAGCTAGTTTTATTTCCATTCTGTCTGTAAGCAAATTTCAGTTCTTTGATATTAATGAAATGAAGTGTTATTTCCGCTGCATCTCTGTATTTATGGTTATATGTTTATTCTGTTGCATTCCTGCATAAATCTGGATCAGTGGTATCAGAGCGGTCTACTTTTTTCTCGATCCTTCTTTGCATGTCCCCAACGAGGTCGGGGTATAAGGAGCTAGGGCTCGATCTGGTGGAACCTTTGCAAGATCAGCCTCGCAAACCTCAACGGACGCCCATGGGGGACGAAAAGAAAGATGAGGGAGTAGGAGATCCTATCAAAATATTGCTCGAGGAGGCCCTCGAAAGACAAAGGAACGTGATGATGGATAACTTTGCTCAGATCCTTCAACGGCTGCCCACCGGCGGCGCATCTGCATCCAGTAGCCACTCTGGAATGGCGACTCCTTTTAAGGTACAAGTAAATTTTGACATTCCCATATTTGAGGGTCAAATAGACGCAGATGCCGTAGATAGATGGTTGAATCTATTAGAAGGATATTTCTCTGTTCATGACTTTTCAGACTGGGAGAAGATTATTTTTGCACTCCTCAAAGCTACCCCCCATGTTAAGGACTGGTGGGAAACCTACTGTGAGAACAAGGACCAGACAGAACCCTCTCTGTTCTCGGCCGTACCAACTTGGAATTCTTTTCGAGATGCCGTCAAGGAACAATACTATCCCGTGGGGAGCTATGAGGACAAGTACATACAATGGACCACGCTGCGACAACAAAGGGATCAAGATGTGCACGAGCTGACGAATCTGTTCCATACCCTGCGCACAAAGTTGGGTATCAAAGATTCAGAGAAACATTTGGTGCTAAAGTATCGCAACTGTCTGCACAGATACATTCAGGAGGAAATGGAGTTCCTCGACATCTCCTCGCTTGGTACGGCATACCGGTATGCTGCCAAGATTGAGCAGAAATTCAAGCAGAAGAAGCGAGACTTTGGATCTGCGAATCAAAAGAAAGGGAAAGGTGCTTCCAAACCGCAGAACAAAGGACCGAGCCAAGGCATGGCGGCTAAAGACAACTCATCGAAGCCACAAGAAAAGAACAGCACCGCAAAGCCAAAGAAGGACACGGAAAGTGGTGTGAGTTCCATAAGAGCTCCACTCACAACACAAGTGAGTGTCGGGCCAAGCAGTCGCTAGTGGCCGAGATGAGGGCTTCTGAGTCAGATGCATGCTCTGACTCCGAATCAGAACCTGAAAAGGGGAATGAAAAAGGGAAACAGATTATTGATGCAGAGCCCAACGCCACCGTTGCCACTACAAAGGTCCAGAAGGAGGAACCGGAAGATCCAGAGGAGGAGGAACGTCTCTTCCACTCCCAGATGTGGGTAAAGGGCTCCCCTGTACAGTTCATTGTCGACAATGGGAGCCAAAAGAACCTCATTTCAGCAGACGCCGTGAAGCGATTGGGCTTGCCGACCACAGCTCACCCACATCCATACATCATCGGGTGGCTTCACCAAGGACGAGATCTCCGCGTCAGCCAGCAGTGCCGCCTTCCCTATAGCATCAAGCCCTTCACGGATGAGGTATTATGTGACGTTGCTCCTATTGATGTTTCTGATGTATTATTAGGACAACCATACTTGTGGAAGCGTCATGCTATGTATGAGTCTCGACCTCGTGCTGTTATTATTACTTTGGGGAATAAGTTGTACAGGATACCAGAGGTACCACCTCCTACGTCTATCTCTTCGGTTACTGCAAAACAATGCAGTAAGCTCATTTACCAAACTAGGAAATTCATTTTCCTGATGATCCGCAACCAGGGCAAGAAGAAGATAGTGGCCACGACCTCCAGACAGGGCCCCTCTGCACGACAACAACAAATGGATAAAGTTGTGGAGGAGTACGGGGACATCTTCACCTCACCCACAGGGGTTCCTCTGCACTGTCAGGTCAAGCACCCGATTGATCTGATCCCAGGTGCGCCGCTACCCAATGGACCGATCTATCGACGCTCTGTTCTGGAAAATTATGAAATCAAGAGGCAGATTCAGGAGCTGTTGCAGAAAGGTCACATTAGACCAAGTTCATCGCCCTGTGGGAGCCCGATCGTATTGGTACAGAAGAAGGATGGGACGTGGAGACTCTGTATTGACTATCGGGTGCTGAACAAGATCACTGTCTGGAATAGGTACCCAATCCCACAGATTGATGACCTTTTGGACCAGCTCCAAGGTGAAAAATATTTCAGCAAGATCGACCTGAAGTCTGGGTATCACCAGGTACCAATTGAACCCTCCGATGTGTGGAAGACTGCCTTCAAAGCCAAGGAAGGCCTTTTTGAATGGCTGGTCATGCCTTTTGGGTTGACGAATGCTCCCACAACCTTCATGAGGATGATGGATGACATCTTGCAGCCATTCACCAACTCATTTGTAGTGGTGTACTTGGATGACATTCTGATCTTCAGCCAGACTTGGGAAGAGCACCTTCACCACATCCGACAAGTCCTCCAAACACCGCGGCAACACAATTTGTGTGCCAATTTGGAGAAGTGCACTTTTGGCATGACCCAGGTTCAATATCTGGGATACATTATTGATGAAAGGGGGGTGCATGTGGATCCAGCCAAGATCCAAGTCATTCGGGATTGGCCAGCCCCGACCACTATAACAAAGCTTCGCAGCTTTCTGGGTCTTGCTAATTTCTACCGCAGATTCGTGTTGGGATTCTCTCATATCACTTGGCCCTTGAGTCAAGTCACCAAAGGAGGAGCAAGAGCAAAATTATTTTGGTTGGAACCTCAACAGAAGGCGTTCAAAGAATTGAAAAATCGCCTCTGTTCTGCCCCAGTGCTCACCTTACCAGACTTGCAGCAGCCATTTGAGATCGAGATAGATGCCTCCGACTATGCTATTGGGGCAGTTCTTACTCAACAGGGACATCCAGTGGCATATCACAGTGAGACATTGTCTGAGACAGTTCGCAAGTATCCCACCTATGAAAAAGAAATGTATTCCATTGTGCAAGCCTGTCGACAATGGAAGCATTACATTTTGGGGAAGGAAACAATCATCCACACAGACCACCGGCCCCTGCAGTTCATACAGACACAAGGGAAGCTGTAGAATGATCGCCATCAGAAGTGGTCCACATATCTGCAACAGCTTCATTTGAACATCAAGTACAAGAAGGGTAGCACCAATAATGTTGCAGACTGCCTCAGCCGACCACCGATCGTGGCGCTCACCACCGTGCTCAACTCTTGTGCGCATGAGACTTCTGAATGGCCGCTTCTCTATGAGAGTGACCCAGAATTCAGCCACACTTACAAGGCACTCTTGGGGGGCACGCGAGTTCCAAATTTTCACCTCCAAGATGCACTTTTATGTCACCTGGGACACCTTTGTGTTCCTTCAAGCGAGCGTGCAAAACAGTAGTCGAGTCGCTGGGCATTTCGGGGTCGAGAAAACAATAGCAATACTACAGAAGTATTTCTATTGGCCGAACCTTCGAAAGGATGTCGAGAAGCACATCAGATCCTGCACTGCTTGTGCCATTGCCAAACCGACCATCAAGAAGTAAGGCCTATATACTCCACTACCTACCCCTAGTCGACCGTGGGAATCCATCTCCATGGATTACATGTCGGGCCTGCCTTCTACTAAGAATGGAAATGACTGTGTTTTTGTGGTCGTTGACAGATTCTCGAAGATGGCCATCATGGCGGCCTGTAAGAAGAATATCACAGCAGAAGCCACTGCTAAACTCTTCTTTGAACGAGTGTGGGTGCACTTTGGAATCCCACAGTCTATCATATCAGATCGAGATAGCAGGTTCCTCAGCACATTTTGGTCCAGCCTCCGGTCAATGTTGGACACAAAGCTCACCAAGTCCACAGCTTTCCATCCCCAAACAGATGGCCAGACAGAGGTCGTCAACAGAATGATTGTACACATTCTGCGCATGTAAAATTCAAAGCATCCACGCACATGGGACGAGAGCCTCCCTTATGTACAACATAGTTATAATCGGGCTCTCCACAGTTCAATCGGCCATAGCCCCTTTCAGGTGGGCTTGGGATTCCAGCCACTATGCCCCATTGACGTAGCCATGCCATTTGCAACTTCTCAGGCCAATTCAGCTCATGTCCAGTCTGAAGTTGACAAAGCCAGTAGCTTCATCGAGCGCATTCAACACATCCGCCAACAGGTTCATGATATATTGGACAGAGCCAATGCCAAGTACAAGCAACGCCATGATCAACACCGGGTGCCACACAACTTCCATGTGGGTGACAAAGTATGGCTACATTTGCAGAAGGAGCGCCTCACTGGACCCCACCGCAAGCTTCGCCCGCTCCGATACGGGTCGTACACCATCACCAAGGCTGTAGGGAGCAATGCATTCGAGCTTAGTATTCCACCATTCCTTGGTCTGCACCCAGTCTTCAATGTGGATCGCCTTCGCCCTTACTTCCCACCTCTACTGGACACCTCAGACATTGCAGAACAACTCACACCAATAGAGTTAAACCCAGACTGCATGGAACAGGCCACCACAGATTGTATCATGGACATGCAAATCAAGAACACTCGTCAACAGCAGATCCAACCGTATCGGGTTGTCAAAGCTGGCCAACTCCTGCACCAAGGAAAGTGGTTCACCAGGGACCAAGTTCAGCAGAAATTTCCTCATCTCATGGAGGAACTTAACGCAATGGGGACCATTGCTTCCTAAGGGGGGAGGAATGATCCAGGTGGATATCGGTGGCCACCCACCTATTCCACTTGGCCCCCCACCATTGTCTCTTTCAGTTTTTCAGTTTCGGCATAACTTACTATTTTTAGCAGTTTTTCGGGTCCTGAACTTCCGGAGCCGTTTTGAGGCCCTAAACGACGTTTTTTGGGCATCGTTTTTACTAGCATACCGAAAGTTGTGGTCCTCGGACAGAGCTTTCTAATGATGTATCATGTGCGTCAAACAGAGATAGTAGGCCAAAGTTACGTCCCTGGGAAGTTGAAACACCAATTTACCCAAACGGGGCCCATAGTTTTGGTGCTTCATCTCCTAGGGGTTAGGTTTTTGGATGTTTAGGGTTCTCCATTGTTTCTCAATAATAAATAGGCCCTCGAGCCTCATTGTAACTCAGTTCAGAGGCCTGTAGCCGCCACATCTCTTCTCAGAGATAGCTACCAGCGCCTTAGCTAGTTTTATTTCCATTCTGTCTGTAAGCAAATTTCAGTTCTTTGATATTAATGAAATGAAGTGTTATTTTCGCTGCATCTCTGTATTTATGGTTATATTTTTATTCTGTTGCCTTCCTGCATAAATATGGATCACTTACTTACTGGTTATGCTTTATGGAATGGGAGGTCACAACACTGCTTTCTTGTCTTTTTAACATACAGAGGATCTTTTGGAAGGTCACAAAAGCTCGTCTAATGATCACTGTGTTTGAAAACTGACCCACTGTTTCAACCTTAAAACACTTTATCTCTCCTTTCTGTCTTCAACAGTGCACATAGCTTGACATATTTTGACTTTGTTTCATCACAGTTTTGAGGGAAATTACAATGGCTATTCATACAAATGCAAATTCACCCCTCTTTAAAGTTTCACCACTAGCCAACATAAAACACCACAAGTCTTGACTTTTTAGACCAAACTATCCACCCTCTCAAAAACCGCTTTCTTCAATGCATCAGACTGACAGAGTTTATGGTTATAACTTAGCTTTGATGGTAGCTCTAAGTTCCTTGAAATTGATTGAATTACTCCTCCAACTTCCCTCAGTGAAAAAATTCTTCAAAAGATTTAATACAACTCCTTGGTTTATATCACGGCCTTTGTTGCTTTCAAAACCGTGTTTAGTAATTTGAACTCGAGAGGGGTAGGACAAAAATACCTCAAAATTTTCTTGCAACCTTTGCTTGAGAGTTGGAGATGCTTTGGAAACAAGTTGGAGGCGTTTTAAGGGCTGATCATATGCGCGACGCGTTTAAAAGAAAGAGTGCCGCACAATTTTTGACTGTCGGGTCGACTGTCGAGCCGACAGGACCGACACCTACAGGCACGCCGCGTGCGCCTGTGTATCACAGTGTAAAAAATCGGCCTGAACGTGCCGTGTAGACTTACAGGCACGCTGCGCAGTTCTTTGGCCCCAAAAACTCTGTTCATTTACCAAAAACTGCTTCCTCCGGTCTCGTGGATAACAAGAGGAGTTTTGTTTTGCGTTTGGGAATCTGCGGAATGAATCATCAACAATCCTTAGCCCTTTTGAAAATGAGAAAATCCAAGCCCTTTCACATTCACTCAGTGGAGGTTTCTTTTAAGAGTTTTTTGAAAGGTCTTTGTTGTTTCTCTTTTTGAAACAAAATTGGACCCCTTATGAAATGAAAACACTTTGTGGAGAATCTTTAACACTCTAACTGTTTTCTTCATAGAGAGAAACCTGCCCTTTGATATTCTGCACTGTAGGAGGGAAAATTTCTCTGAGCTATACGAGGACTATAGGTGTGCCTTTAACTGATGTTTTTCTTTGATTTGGGAGTGAAACTCAGTCACAATTGCCCGGGCTTCATTATCACCTTTGACACATTTTTTTTATAGGGATCATGCCTTCCTTTTGACAGTGGCATGCTCATATTGCTATTACTGGGTTCCAGGACTTGAAAAATATGCCAAAGTCTTTCTTGCATTTTATGAACCTTTGTGTTCAGTTGTATTGCCTCTTGGGGAAATGAGCTCAGATTTCCTTCTGCTCACTATGATAAGAATTTTTGAAAGACACCCTTTTGTGAGCAGAGAGACCAGTACTCTTTAAAACATAATCAACATTAGTTCTTTCGCCTGTGCAACGACTCACTGTTATAGCATCATTTTTCACCCTCAGGTGATTCATGATTGTCTTTATGGCTTTGGGCACCCATTCCCACAGACTTGAACAAAATTCATAAAAAATAGTGTTAAAATTCCCATACGCGGGTATGCCCAGACTTTTCCGCGTGTATACGCGAGTCCACATGTACTTTTCCGCGTATGCCATTAAAATCATTAAAAAATATATAAAAATTCCATATTTTCGGGCTGGGTTGATGGTTACTCCAGTAGTTCAACCACCCCAGTACGTGGCCAACTATTTCCAACTGATTGAAACTACTTTGAGGGAGTATAAAAGCCCCTCATGTGTATGGCCTAAGGGAGAGAGAAATTGTATAGATATTATACTCTGTTGGAATCCCAATTCAAGTCTGAATTCCCATGCCTCCTGCACTTTCCTAGATTTTTACAGGAAACCCTTGTTTCCTGGAGATGTTCATCCATTTATATGCCATCTCGAGTGCACAAGTCTTGAAAGTATCTTAGCAAGGCAAGGGCGGGACGGATCCGGACGACGGTCTGTTCGAAGATCATGGAAGGATTCAGGTGATCTCTCCACTTTTACTACTGTACATGCTGTTCATAATAATGAAGAACCATCTTGTTCCTGAACTTATGTTTTAATATATATTTGCATATGTGAAAAGATTGATTATTAAGAATTTATTATGGTTTATATAATGTTTCACATGGATTACACTAACGTTTAGGAGAAATATATGCTGTACAACTAGTTTTCCGTGCATGTTCTTTCTTGTTTTCCAGGTTGAAGAGGAATAAGGGTTGCTGGGGGTTTGGACCCCGTGGGATCTACATCGAACATAGGAATACGGGTGAGTTCTGCTATCGTTGTTATCTAGTTTTTAGCATTCAAGTGTGGTTTTGTGTGAATCCTTCAGAATAGCATGCCCTGATCTGTGGAGGTTTTGACCCAACAAACCTCTAGGGTGTTTTTCCCTGAAATAGAACTGGAGACTCCACTGGGGATCGCATTCTTGTGATTCCCCTATTGGGTGGTTTCAGCTGTTTGAAAGGTTTCCAACAGTTTTAACTTTTATTTCCAGTCCAGTTAACTTTTTCTCAGTCAGACTGAAGACCTAGTTCCTTATCCAGGCTTGATCTTTTTTATTTTTTATTATTTACCTTTTCATACGCAAGTTTGTCTGTACACAGACGCGTATACACGAATTTTTTGTTAAAGGGAGTCGCGTATACGTGGGTTTCCTTTGACGTAGCCACGTATGCACGCTTGTTTCAAAACTGTCAAGTAGCGTATCCCTGGGAGAATTTTGAAATTTTTGATTTCTTGACTTTTTAGTCTTGTCTGCCTGTGGAGACCTATTCCTGCAGTGTCTTTAGAGTCTCTGGATTGTGTTGAAAGTGGTCATTGCTCTTTTCTCTCTCTGTTTTGGTTGAAAACTAGCTTATCTGGCAAATCTTGTTTCTTGTGCTTGCATTTCAAGTTCGAGTACCAAGATCTATTCCTGGGGATTCTTGGCTGTTCTGCTTCATCAGGACAGAGAGATTTTGATCATATACTCTTTCCTAGCCTTGTGTCTTGCTTTGCACTTCGATTTTTGCCCTTTTCTTGGTTGGTTTTCTTGAGTTCAGTTGACTAGGTCTTGTTGCAATTTTTGAAGAGTCTTTCTTGGTTCTTTGAAGTTTTTGTTTGCTGCAAGGTTGTACTATTATTCTAGGCTGAGTTACTGAGTTTCTTGTCTTCTTTTGCTCATATAAATCTTGCTACTAAGTGGCACTATAAGACTTGGAGCGTTTTGGAAGTTTTTCTTGAAATTCAGAGTTGTTTGGCTTGGGATTTGATAGTTTTCTTGGTCTCTTCGAGCTCTTTTTTTTTATAAAATTCAAAATCTCAAAGAACATTTTGTTTTGTCATTTGCTTTTGTTTTGAATTTTTGTTTTTGTTTCGTTATATCTTTTGAAGCTTTGTTGAGATTTCTTCCATTTGGTTTGACTTGATTTTGGAAAGGAATTGTCATTGGTTTCTTCCTCTTGTTTCAAGCGTTTTTGGTGTCTTTATACTAAGAGTTTCTGATTTTGGGAACTATCTTTGTGGACAACCAAAAAGAGATAAAACTGAAGGATCTTTGGGAAATTTCTCTATGCTTTAGTAGATTTTTCATCTTAGAATTTGCATGCTCCTAGTTATTTGCATCATGTGCACTTAAGCATTTAGTCTTTTTCATAGTTTTTGTGAGTGTGAAGTTTATTATCTGAAAAGAATTTTTTTTAAGTCTCGTAGAACCTCTGTAGAAATTTATTTTCATCGAAAGGAAATTACTGCATTTTCATGTAGTTTGGTTTTTATTAATTTCTTTTCTGTGTCAAAACACCACGAGTTTCATTTCCGTGTCCCTTTGACTTAATACAACAGCTGATTAAAATAAGCGCTATAATTCAAAAGCAACTAGCAAGTTTTTTTTTAAGTGTCATACACCAACTAGCTAGGTTGTAGGGCCTTGGATTAGGTGAGTGGAGAGTTAAATCTCCAAGGCCGCTCAAACAAAACATAGAAGTTGATTAATTGAGCGAAATCCAACTCCGTTAGGTGGACCAGGAAAGCTCTCCTCCAGAGAGTCAAGCGCGAGGGGAAGTGAAGGCCGAGAAGAGAGATACCCCCTCTCTGATTTGCTGAATCTGACCTCAAGACCGTACCGCCTGGCTTCTGACATGGATTGGTGCCCATAGTTGCCACTCCTAGGTTCCACATAGGTGACTGCAGGGGGGAATACCCGTGGTACCTGAGGCAGACGTCGTATCACATCCAGCAATACTTCTGGGGGGTGCCCTTGCGAAGCTTGGGTACTTGTGCTGGAAAAGGCTGTTGTTAGGAGGTCAGCGTAACTATTTCTGTTACCTTTGCTATTAGGTCTGGGCCGTAATTATCCCAGACTACTTTCGGGAGGTCCTATTCTTCGCTTGTATTTTGGTGTCCTGTCCTAATCACCCGAAGCGGAAATACCTGAGGGCTGTTTCTTGATTGTATCTCAGGGATTTTTTGTAGTGAGTGCTCTTTGCTCCTAGCTTGCCTAGCTTTATACTTTTTTTGAGTCTAATTAAAATTTGTTAAAGTGGCTGATCAAGCGCCTCGTCGATCGAGGAGAATCTAGGGGTTATCTCCCGAGAGTGCAGAGCCTTCTTCAAGAAGGCGTAGGAGTAACATAGCAGGTGTATATCACCCTGTGGAGTCTGACGCAGTGGAGAGAGATCCTCCACAAGGGTCTGAAGGTTTTGTAGTTGGTTCCGGTTCTGGTTCCGAGAGGAGCGTTCCGCTCACCTCGAGAGTTTTATTTCCGCAGGAAGAAGAAGTACAGGTAGAGGAAGTATCTCAACCCTCTGAGTCACTTCCATCTCCTCTTCCTCTTGATTATCCGTTTGTTGTGGAGTACATCAGACCTGAGTCTGCAAGACCAGAAGATCCTCCGTATTATTCATACCTTTCGATGGCCACGACTGGGAACGCAGCTTCTGCTATGAGTGCTGTAGGCATTCAGACTCCTGCTTCAGTTGAAGGAGGAGGCACTATTGCTATATCTTCAATTGCTTCTAGTACTACTATGTTTGGCTCTGGTTTCACCCAAGCACATGCTTCTCAATCTGGTCCCTTCTGTTTCGGAATGCCCACTAGTGGGATTCCTTCTTTTTCCTTTTTTGCTGCTGCAGCTGCATCTACACCCATGTCTTCCATGGCTAGTGGATCAACTTCTTTTCAAGGGTTCCCCTTTGGAACTGGGCATATTCCTAGTTTGAATCCTTCTTTAGGGTCCTTTCCGTTCACTTCTCAGACTCAGAGTTTCAACCCTTGGTCTGGTGGTCAGAATTTAACTAATTTTACAGGTTGGAACCCTGTATTCACTACAACGGGGGCAGGGAATCAGTTTTACGCTGGTCACCAAGGGAATGCTTCTTTCCCTTCGTCGAGTGCTTATCAGACTTTTTCCCCTCTTTCTAATGCCTGGAACCCCTATCAAGGGCTTTCCTCTTCATTTAATACTTCAGGAGGGGGAACTGGTCCGGTCTTTGGTAACTCTGCGTTGGGAGGAGGTTCTTCTCCTTTTTCTACGAGTTCTTTTTGGCAACCTGGTGCCTCATCAAATCCAGGGTATTCTTTTCAGAATGTCGGGAATCCATCCCATCATGGATGGAATCCTCAGGCTCCACCTCGTTTACCTTTTCTGGCAACGTTGAACTTGCCAGATTTGTTGAAATTGACGAATGATCCGATCTGGTACAGTCCGGGGTGGCCTCCAGTTCCCACCAAACTACCTTCAGACATTCCAAAGTTTGAAGGCAAGAATGGAGAGGACCTGGCTGACCACATCACCACCTTCCATTTATGGTGTTCATTAAACTCCCTGATCGACGATTCGATTAGGTTGAGATTATTTCAATGCACCCTAACTGGAAACATTGCCAAATGGTATATTGAGCTAACTGGGGGAAGTTTTGCTACATTTGGAGATTTGGCTGTTACATTTCTAAATCATTTCCAGTTGCCCGTCCGTTATGACGCCGGGACTGAACTCCTAACTAATTTTAAACAGGACGACGCAACCCACATTTCTGACCATATTCAAGAATGGCGGAGAAGGAAGAGTCTTATTAAAGCTCATATTCCAGGAGAATTCCTTTTGTAATGGTTTCTGAAATCTCTACAATCAGATATTTCAAAGGATTTATCCCTCTCCGAGGTATTTTCCGAGGAACATGCCATTTTTAGGGCCCAGCAGCTTGAATTGATATATTCTCAGTCTGGGGTCCTCCATAAATATTTTCCCAATGCTCCTTGCTCCAAATTAGATTTGTCAAAAAATAAGCTTGGTCCTCATGGTGATGGACTTATTGGGTCGATCAATAGTGGCACAACTAGCCTGCTTACTCAATTGCTACAATTGTCTATACAATCTGCTCCTTCTGGTCAGGCTGTGCCTGTTGAGTCATCGCCTTCCCAATCTTTGTCGGTAAATGCCGTCCAAACTTCCGATCCCAAAGGAAATCAACAATCCAAAGGGAAGAATAAGGGATGGAATAATAAGAAAAAGGGCAAGAATGGGAAGGGTAATGCGAATAAAACCAACGAGCATGTTGGTGAGGGTCCAAAGAATAAAAAGAAAGTGAAGTTTCCATGCAAGTTGTGTGCTGGAGACCATCTTACTCACCTTTGCCCTAAAATTTAGGATGCGCAGCGCTTGTTAGCTCAACAGGGTTCTTCCAGTTCCCAGGCTGTGTTGAAAAACCCTTTTCCCCAAGGGCAACAGTTAGTTGTTGGCGCGAATCAAAATAATAGGGCTTCCTCTGGGGGCACCTAGGAAGGGGAAATTCCGTCAAACATATACATGATGAGTGCTCACGTGGATGTCGCTACGAGATCTCGTGATTATGGCGAAGAAGAGTCTTCGAAAGCTAAGGGTGCTCCCGATGCTACTGAGCCGCTTCATATTACGAGGCCTACTGTTGAGCCTATACCTTGGATGACCAAAGCATCTACCAAGTGTACGACGATTAATCCAAATGCTAGGGCTGCCCAGAACTACTCTATTGTGGAAGATTTGGCACAGAGTCCTTGTGCTATGTCGGCTTTAGAGGTGCTCCAGTCTTGTCCGGCTCAACGCAGTGCTTTGCGCACTGCTCTTGGGGATGTAGATCCAAAGAACTCTCTTATGATTACCTTCGATATGACTAATTTTAAGAAGAGACTCCACCATCATATGGCTTTTCATATTAAATCATCATACCGGAAATGCAATATTTTTCGGACAGTCGTTGATGAGGGTTCTTCCACATGTGTGATGTCTCTCGCATGCTGGAAGGGCATTGGATCTCCCACAACTTCTCCATCTGCTACTCTTCTGACTGCGTTTGACGGTCATTCTCACAGACCGCATGGTATTGTCCCAGCTTTGCCTATCTGTGTTGGGGGAAAAACTGTAAATATAGAGGTTGAGATAGTGGATGCAAGCTTGGACTACAACCTTCTGTTGGGGAGAAACTGGATTTATGAGATGGATTCCATTGCATCTTCATTATTTTGGCTTATTTATTTCCCTCACGAAGGGAGGATTGTTATAGTGGACCAACTGGACTGTCCTCCTGTAGACCCGAATGCATCTACTGACTCAACTATTCCAAAGTTGGATAATACCAAGTCGCCTACTGAGAATTTAGGGGTTGGAATGTATTCTTCCTTGATGGGTACTTTTGATATTCCTCCTCCTACGGTGCATATAAATGCAATTTCATCCTCCAAGGCTCCTCTTCGAAGAGAGTTCTTCAGAACTCATTATTTTTCGGACCCTTGGACCTTACCTTCCCCTACCGCCACATTAGCGGAAGGTCAAGTGGGTGGAATGGCATTTCCAATGTCTGTAGCTGAGATTGCTTATCATTCTATTGTTGACTCTGCAGAATCCATCCCAGCTCCTCTTTCACCGGAAGAGTTGGATGGAGATGTGGCCCCGGCTTGGACACTTAGTTCTTCTTCTGCCTAGGATTTCCTTGATACCACTCTTCCATCTGAAGAGGCCATCCTGGAAGCTATTACTGGTATAGATAGACCATGGGATGATTTGCATCATCGGTCTTAATTTTTACCTGATTTAAGTGAAGTTGAAATGAGTTTTCAAAGTCCTCCATCTCCTAGTCTTATTCACCCAGTCCTGAACCCTTTAGCACCAACACAGGTATATGCTGAAGGGAACATGGCTCTGATTTATCCAACTATCCCGGTGAACATCTCCAGGGATCCCAATGTTATTGAGAATGTCTTCATCGGAGATGAATGTTCCCCTGAAGAGATTTAGATTTATACCGATCTCTTTAAGGAGTATAGGGATGTATTCACTTGGTCTTATGAGGAAATTCCTGGTATAGATCCATCTATTGTCCAGCATGAGATCAAGACTTACGAAAATGCTAAGCCTGTGAGGAAAAAACTTCGTCCGGTTAATCCTAGGAAGGCTGCAGCTATCAAAGCTAAGGTGGAGAAGCTGCTTAAAGCAGGATTTATTTATCCGGTTCCTTTGACTGAATGGGTTTCAAATCCTGTTCTCGTAGATAAAAAGCAAGGAACAATTCGAGTTTGCATCGATTTCAGAGACCTTAATAAAGCATGTCCGAAAGATAATTACCCCACACCATTTATAGATCAGATCATCGATGAGTGTGCCGGTAACGAAATTTTTTCCTTCATGGACGGTTTCTCTGGATATAATCAGATTTCTATCCGTCCTGAAGATCAGCATAAGACTGCCTTTATTTGTCCTTGGGGTACGTTTGCTTACAAGAAGATGCCTTTTGGTCTTAAAAATGCGGGGGCTACGTTTCAGCGGGCCATGTCATATGCCTTCCACGACATCAAAAAGATTATCGAGGCATATTTGGATGATTTAGCTGCTCATTCTCGAAAGAGGATGGATCATCCTGCTCACCTCCGTCAAATATTTGAACGATGTCATTTCTATAAGATTAGGTTGAATCCGAACAAGTGCGTTTTCGTGGTTACATCCGGTCGGTTATTGGGATTTATTGTGTCTAGGGAAGGGATTAGGGTAGATCCCTTCAAGGTTGAGGAAATACTTCTGTTGCCTCCCCCATCCTCTATTCGTCAACTTCAAAGTCTACAAGGAAAGGCTAATTTTCTTTGGAGATTTATTGTAAATTATGCTGAAGTTACCAAGGGATTTATGAGATTGTTGAAGAAGGGAGTTCCATTTCTTTGGGATGACTTCACTCAACGCTCATTCGATGCTTTGGAGATGCTTTGGAAACAATTTGGAGGCATTTTAAGGGCTGATCATATGTGCGACGCATTTAAAATAAAGAGTGCCGTGCAATTTTTGGCTGTCGGGTCGACTTTCGGGCCGACAGGACCGACACCTACAGGCGCGCCGCGTGCGTCTGTGTATCATAGTGTAAAAAATTGACCTGAATGCGCCGCACAGACTTATAGGCACGTTGCACGGTTCTTTGGCCCCAAAAACTCTGTTCATTTACCAAAAACTGCTTCCTCCGGTCTCGTGGATGACAAGAGGAGTTTTGTTTGCATTTGGGAATCTACGGAATGAATCATCAACAGTCCTTAGCCATTTTGAAAACAAGAAAATCCAAGCCCTTTCACATTCGCTCGGTGGAGGTTTCTTTTAATATTTTTTTGAAAGGTCTTTGTTGTTTCTCTTTTTGAAACAAAATTGGACCCCTTATGAAATGAAAACACTTTGTGGAGAATCTTTAACACTCTGACTATTTTCTTCATAGAGAGAAACCTGCCCTTTGATATTCTGCAGTGTAGGAGGGAAAATTTCTCTGAGCTATACGAGGACTATAGGTGTGCCTTTAACTGATGTTTTTCTTTGATTTGGGAGTGAAACTCAGTCACAATTGCCCGGGCTTCATTATCACCTTTGACACATTTATTTTATAGGGAACATGCCTTCCTTTTGACAGTGGCATGCTCATATTGCTATTACTGGGTTCCAGGACCTGAAAAATATGCCAAAGACTTTATTGCATTTTATGAACCTTTGTGTTCAGTTGTATTGCCTTTTGGGGAACTGAGCTCAGATTTCCTTCTGCTCACTATGATAAGAATTTTTGAAAGACACCCTTTTGTGAGCAGAGAGACCAGTACTCTTTAAAACATAATCAAAATAAGTTCTTTTGCTTGTGCAATGACTCACCTCATCATCCACTCTTCAAATTCTGTTTTGTTGGATCTGCAGACTATATTTTGACAGAAACCTTGTTGAGAGATAAGCTTGACCCATTGGATTGCAGTGGTACCCCTGATTTATTTTTGGTCCCTTTACAGTACTTCTCTGTTTCAACTATCCCTTATTATGTTTATACTTTGTCTATTAGTCAGTGAGAAAACCTAGAAAAAATCACAGCCCTGGCCCACTGCTAATGAATGAAGGAGGGCCCTTCACTTGGAAAAATATCTGATGTTTTATCAACCTTCTGTCCCAGCCATATGAAGGCTGCCTGATGAACATATTGACAAGGGTTTCTTTCACTCATGATGGCAGGCAAACAAATTGTGAAGAACACTACTGCTCTTACCTCTGTTTTCAATCATTACTTTTCCTTTAGGAAAAAAAAAAACCCTAGTCACTGTCTCATTGTTCAAAAACAAATCTGTCTTATCATTAGTTGCAAATCTTAAAATCAACCCTTGTCCATCGCCCTCTACTTATAGATGAAGGAGGCGCTTTAACCCTCTACTTATAGATGAAAGAGGTTCTTAGCCATGTGATGTTAACAGACCTTGACAATGTTGTTTTTCTTCCACTGTCCTTTCAGGCCTTGAATGAGGTTGCAAGAGCTTGATGAGAAAATCTTTTCCCTGTAGAGGAATCTCAGGCTCAGGATCACATTGAGAAGCAGCTGTCTTCTTATGTGGCGCCAAAAATTGTCTTCTGAGATGCTGGCATGTTTCCTGTCCTTGAAAGATCCATCAAACACTGTAAAACACCTAAAATCAGCTTGAGATTATGGTCTATGTATTGCTAAGACTTAAGGGTGTATTAGTGGCGCGAATTAGGGCTGTGACCAACTTTATTAGTAGAGTGGGAGGTCTGTTATGACTGGTCTATAACAGATGGAGGTTTTTGGCTCTTGGATAGTTTTCCAAGGGTGAGATGTCTTAAAGCGCCACTTCCTAACTTAGGGGAGACTGTTTGAATAGATGTGGATTGTCCTTTTAGAGCTGATGGGCATAATAGTATTTCTGAGGCAAGGTAGGATTTGATAATGAGGTTTCATCTCATCATGGGCAGACTGAAAATTAAGAGGGCGAAAAATTTTTATGGGTGTTTTCCCAGCTGGAAAATATGACAAATTTTTGGATTAGCTGCTAGAAAACTTGGCTGTGAGAACTAGTCATCACTAACAAGTGAAAAATACTGATGACTAACAGGGGCCAAAAGAATAAAGGTTAATGGTGATTCTGAACTAATAATTAGGCAAGTGAATGGGGAATATATTGCAAAACATCCCAGACTTAGAGCCTATCGAAATGATGTCATGGATGTATTGAAAACATTTTAGGAATTCAAGCTAATTTTTGTCCCAAGAAACCAAAATGTCCAATCTAATGGTTTAGCTTTTGCTGCTAGAACATGCCTAACTCCTTATGAAACCAAAAAATGTACAACTCAAATCAAATTTTGACCAGCTGTCCCTGATAATGAAAAATATTGGCAAGTATTTGATGGAGACAAACAAATAGAAGACTTCCTACAGTCCATAAATGAATTTGAACTACCAAGTTCAAATTCAGATTATGAATCAGACTGTCCAGTGGAATAAAATCTGCTTGATGAAGAAGTAAAATCTCCAGAGATTGCTGTTATAAATCTGTTAGCTAATAAACTCGAACATAACATAGAGATTAGTACAGATTGACCAAAATAAGACCTAGAAACATTGCAATCTGACACAAAAATTTTGCCAAAGGGTCTGGTCCCATTAGAAGAGTTTTTTGATTTCAATGATGTTGCCAAGAAACCAAATATGGAGCCTGTTGAAACTGAAGTTGAAGAGTGTAATATAGGCAGTAAAATTAAACCAAAAATCATCAAACTGTCTAAAACTTTACCAGATCACATCAAACTAAAATACACTGAGCTGTTCAAAGAATTTTCTGATGTTTTTGCGCGGAGTTATGAAGATCTAAAGTCCTATGACACAGAGATAATTTAGCATAAGATACCTCTGAAAGAAAACCAAAAGCCCTTTAAACAAAAATTGCGCAGAATCAACCTTGTTCAATTACCTTTGGTTGAGAAGGAAATCAAGAAAATGTATGAAGCTGGGATTATTGTTTCTATTAGATATTCAGAATGGGTCTCTAATTTAGTGTCAGTTAGGAAGAAAACAAGAGAGATTAGGCTTTGTATCAACTTTAGAGACTTAAAGAAAGCCTCATTAAATGACAACTACCCTTTACCCAAGATGGATCATATTTTACAAAGGGTAGTTGGTTCTAAAAGGATTTCTTTGCTAGATGGCTTCTCAGGATACAATTAGATTTTAGTAAATCTTGATGATCAAATAAAGACAACGTTTAATACACCTTGCGGCACTTTCATGTATGTGAAAATGCCCTTTGGTTTAATGAATTCTGGTGCTACATTTCAGAGAGCCATGGATATTGGATTCTCGAAAGAATTAGGCTACTTCATCATTATTTAGCTCGATGATGTCACTGTTTTCTCCAAAATAGATGAAGAACACCTAAAACACTTGAGAATAGTCTTTGAGAAATGCAGAAAGTTTGAGTTATCTTTAAATCCGAAGAAAACACTGTTTGGTCTCCAGGAAGGTAAACTTCTTGGGCACATCATATCAGAAGAGGGGATAAAGATAGACCCAAAAATGATTGAGGCTATATTGCAAATCAATCATCCTCGAAACATCAAGGAACTTCAATCTTTCATTGGAAATATTAATTTCTTGAGAAGGTTCATACCCAACTTGGCTGAAATCCTTAGAAACACAACAAACATGCTGAAAAAGGAACAAGGAGTTAAATGGACCTTGGAAGAAAAGAAGTCTTTTGAGTTGGTAAAACAAGCATTAACCAAAACACTAGTTCTAATAAGTCCTGATTTTTCAAAATATTTTTACATTTTTTCATTTTCATTAGAACATACAATAGCTGCTGTCCTTTTACAGAAAAATCCACAGGGACAAGAGCAGCCCATTGCATTCTTTAGCAAGGCATTGGGAGATTCACCTTTGAAGTATAAAATTATGGAAAAACAAGCCTTTGCCTTAGTCAAAGCCTTAAAAGACTTCAGAATTTACATTCTGCACTCCCACATAATTTCCTTTGTCCCAAAATCAGTTGTAAAGGACATTCTAACACAGGACCCAGATGGCAAGAGAGGTAAGTGGATAGCTGTAATACTTGAATATGATTTAGAAATCAAACCCACTAAAATCATTAAAGGCCAAGGACTAGCAATATTAATGGCTGAGTCTAATTTTGAAGCTCTTGATATAAACATGATAAATGCCTTAGATGAACAAGAGGAAATGTCAACTCCCATTGTTGAATATTTTTTTATGAATTCCTCTTGGTATGCTGATATTTTATTTGTTTTTCTCAATTTGAATACACCTCATTGTTTGAAAAAAACAAAGGAAATGTTTTTAAAGTTAAAAGTTGTAAACCACTACATTTTAGATAAATATCTTTATTGGAAAAATGCTAGTGGGTTATTGCTTAAATGTTTTCCTGAGAATGATGCAGAGAAAATCAAGCATGAGTTCCACGAAGGAGAATGTGGAGGCCAACTCTACTGGAAGACAACTGCCAACAAAATCCTTAGAGCTGGTTACTATTGGCCCACACTCTTTCATGATGTCCATAAAATGATCATTTCCCGTCACAAATGTCAACTCTTTGAAGGCAAAAGAAAATTGCTTCCTTTACCCTTGCATCCAATCACCGTTGAAGCTCCCTTTCAACAGTGGGGTTTAGAATTCATAGGAGAAATCCATCCACCCTCATCTGCCCAACATAAATGGATTCTCACTGCAACAGACTACTATACCAAATGGATAGAAGCCATCCCTTCTAGGAAAGCCAATGACTCTGTCATTATAAAATTCCTTGAAAATCATATCCTATCGAGGTTTGGCTGCCCTAGGAAAATTTTTACTGAGAATGTTGCTCTATTTGGATCTAAAAAGATGGTTGAATTCTGTCACAAATACCATATTACATTGGGAAATTCTACTGCTTATTACCCACAAGGTAATGGGCTAGCAGAATCCTCAAACAAAAGCTTTGTGAACATAATCAAGAAGTTGCTGGAGGACAATAAAAAATCTTGGCACACAAAGGTGGTGCATGCACTGTGGGCTGATAGATTAACACTTAAAAAATCTATTGGAATGTCACCCGACCAGCTTGTTTATGGGATAGATGCAATTTTTCCAACCAGCCTAGGAGTGTCAGTAATGAAGCTGATCCAGGAAGTACAGTCTGAAGACAATGACATGATCAGAAGAATAAATCAGACCATACATCTTCAGCAAACCAGAGAGGAGGTCTACAACAGAGCATTACAAAAGCAAGAAAGCATCAAGAAGATTTTTGATAGAAATACAAAGGCCAGTAATTTCAAAATTGGTGACAAAGTGTTAAAGTGGGATTCAAGGAGAGAAGATAAGGGCAAGCATGGGAAATTTGATAACTTATGGCTTGGTCCTTATCTTATTCATTCTGCTACTGGTAACAATGCCTATTTTCTGCAAGAATTGAATGGAGCTGAACTGTTTGGGGGTCCTGTCAATGGAAGGATGCTCAAACATTATTTCTCTTGACTACATCATTTTGGAAGAATTTTTTTATTTTTTCTCATTGTGAATATTACATCCATCATTGCATTAAAATTTAGAAAAATCAAAAATACAAAAACAATACAAAAGAAAAGAGGGCAGATTGTAAAAAACAAGAAAGGTACAACCCCATACCAAAATATAGAAACAAAGTTTGAAAGTTTGCAAGCTCAAATGACACTCCTAAGAAACACATTCCTAGTTAGTCATACAGTCAAATCATGACTAATTAGTTTTCAATTTACCACTGATAGGTTAGTGAATTAGATTTTCCAAACAACTTAATATTGGCTTATCAGTTAGGTAGATTAAGATAGGAAAATAAAGGTTCAAACAAGCTAAAAATATGAACCTATGAGTTTCAAAAGAAGCATGACTCTAATCTGTTTTAATCTTGTGCCAAAAACAGAAGCAAATTGGTTCTAATATTCCCAAAACTTGAACCAGAAAGGAATGTAAGACAACTCAAACAAAAGTAAAAAACAGAGCTGAAGAAAAAAGAAGGATGTTCTTAAAACTTTCAGATCTTAAGCCTTAACCATTTTGATTTATTTTTCTGCAATAATTATCTATGTGCAGCTTGTTTTTATACCATAGATCAGCAACAAGTTAGACTGTTCAATCCTGACTTGTTTCTTACTAAATTTATTGTTTTAGAATTTAGTGAATAAAAATTTGTTAGACAGTCTAATCCTAACAGATAGTTGTTAGGTAGAGAAGCTTATGAACTCAACTGCTTAATCTGAGTTCATGGAGAAATAAGAAGTAGACTTAGATTAGTTTTATTTTTTCAAAAGAATAAAATGTTGTAAAAGAGTTTTCCAATCCAAATGCACTCTGGAAGAAGAAAAAATGTTAGATCATTAGGATTGGGTAGGTAGAAAGCTTATTTTGATAGAATCCCATTGGTTTCAATGGCTGCTAACATTGTTAGAACCAAAGAAGATCAGAAAAGAAAGAAAGTTGCAGCTCGATGGATGAGGCATTGATCAGCTTCCAGAGAAGACATGTCTGAGGTTCTTGGCACCTCCAAGGAGCTGCCATCCCAAGTTAGAGCCGCTGTTAGCCACCTATAAAAATTTTTCATATCAAATGGTGGCTAAAATCATTTTTAAGCCTTCAAGAAACAATTTCTGGCCAAATTGTGAGTTCTTAAAGTCTTATGAAGATAACTTGTTCTTGAGTTAATATTCACTACTATTTCCCTCATAATCCTGAAAAAATTTGCTATTTACCAAAGGAAAAGATTGCTGAAAATTTCCATTTTCGCTCATTTTCCCTTCTCCTTTTTCCTTCTCATTTTCATTCATAAAACTGTTCATTTACCTCTCATTCCCTCGAAATTCCATTTAAAACCTTTAAAATTTCCTTTGGAAGTTTTAAAAACCCCTTTTTCCCCTTCTATCGAAAGCTAAAAAAGCCTTGAAAACCCTTCATTTTGGCCTAAAAAACTCGTTTTTCTACTAAGGCCTTAAGCCCCTTTGGCCTTAGCCCCCAACCCCTTTATCCCGCATAAAACTTGGAGCCGCAACCAGCGCTAAGGCCTAATCGCGCAATCGCAATTGGGTTTCCCCTCTTGTCTTGTTACCTTTTGCTTTTAAATTTTCCGATTGCGATTAAGTCCTTTGTATATATAAAAAAACCCTTCCTGAAACATAAGTTTCCTTTGTTTTTTATTAAAAACCCAAATTTCCTATGTTTTAACAAGACCCGACAATTCATTGTTTGGTAAATTGTCAGCCGTTGATCTAAAACCGATCAACGATTGTCGGCACATCGCATTGGAGTTTTTCATTGGACGAATTGTAAAGATTTATTTCCTGCCTCTGATTGCAACCTTGCGATGGTTTCCCGATCGTTGATTTTTTCCACCATACCCAGATCTAACAGTCCACATTGCTCCATTCCAAAACCCTCCCCTTTGTCTTTGGCATCCATAACTTAATCTCCACCGTCGATCTAAGTTTGAGATCGACGGCTCTAATTCAATCGCATCATAAAAAATCCTTGTGCCATTCCTCTCTGCACCTTTGATTTTGATCATTGCGATTCAATCTGGATCATTGAATCCACAAGAACCGACGGCCCAGATTAATCGCCCTTCGCCACAACCCTTCAACATTAAAACCCACATATTCATTCACGACCGTCGATCTCTCTAAGATTGAACGACCCACGTATAATCGCATCGCAAGTTTTGTTGTATGCCTTCCTCTCTCCCCTACCGATTGGCGATCCCACGATTGGATCTAGGCCGTCCATTTCATAGATCCGACGGTCCATATTAAAACTTGACACCCTTTGTTATTTTCGTAAAACCCCGCAGTTTAAAATTTTCTTCAAAGATCCACTGTTGATATTTTAGATCAACTGTCCATATTCAACCCAATAGGCCCAACTCCTTTGGGACCTATCTCTCCATCAACAAATCCTGACCATTCATTCCTATAATCCGATGGTCGAGATTAAAACCACCTTGGCCCTGCCCATCGTCTTCCACCCGCGCATCTTGTCTTATCGCGCTTTCATCTCCACCATTGGATCTGCTTGCCTTTCATCCAATGGCTAGGGACCCATATCACGTAAATCTGAGTCCGATAGTTAATCCCTAAAAATTATGCGATATGGGCAGTTTTTTAAGGACACGTTCGGCTAGAGACCTATATCGCGTTCTTTTGGGAAATTTTGAAAAATGCCCCAAAGCAACGTGACACCAGTGGTTTTTATGGCTGAAACCACCTTACCCCATTTACATTACATTCCCTCATTTTTAATCTCCACCGTTGATATCTGAGATCTAACGGTCCCAGTTTAATATAACTATTAAACTATCGCCCTACGCCATTCTTCCGAGACCTCATCAATGAATCTCTGCCGTTGATCTCTATTGGCTGATCTAATCTGACGGCCCAAAGTCTTTTCGAAACCCCAAATTTCATTCGAACCCATTTCCCTTCCGCCAAAGGTTTTCGACCATTTTCCTTTGTAATTTCTTCCATTTCATTATAATGTTGCCCCTCTAAATTATATTTTCCTGATCAATCTCGACCGTTGATCTTTGCAGATCAACGGCCTGGACTTGATCTCCACCACCATTTATCCAACCGTCTCTCCTTTTGACCCTGACAAATAATCCTCGTCGTTGGATGCTTTCATCCAACAGCCACGCTCTAACCTAAACTTCCGAAGCAGTTTTAACCCATCCACACAGTATTTTATAATTTTTTCTTGTTTTTGCACATTTTTAAAGGTTTTCCATTGTTTTTAAAGGAAATTAAGGGCCGGGGATGATGATCCCTCATGCCATTATTCATAAGGAGGATCATTCTGCAGGGTTCCAAATTATGTTTTATCCGTGCCCCATGAGCATTGATGCCATTATAAAACCCTCTGCGTGCCTGCAAAGGTAAAGAAAACACAGTGAACCTCAGTCAAACAAAGAGTATCAGTGTCATAGCATTCAATCAGAGTAGAAATCAAGAATTAAAGGATTAAACATAGTTTTGAGGGATTAAGGCATAAATTCGACTATCAAAGGCTTAATCCATAGAGTTAAAGACAGTGTGAAGATGAGAAGATTGAAATTAAGCCTAATCAGACCTAAAACATAGATCAAAAGCAAATTAACAGTGTTTTAGGGAAAAACAATCAGATCTATCAATCCGAGAAGCCTCCACTGCCACATCACAGGCTAATTGAATCCTCTCCAGCTACCAAAAGGGCCACCTACGACCTCATAAATCAAAGAAGGCAGAGTTATTGCATCAGTCAGTGATATTTTTCCTTAAAGCGGCCAGAGTTATTGCATCCATCAGTGATATTTTGCCTTAAATCAGCCAGAGTTATTGCAAATCTTGCTTGAAAGAGTTTTGAGTTAACAAAATCTTCCTAGGAAGCTTAATACTTAATGTAAACCAATTAATACAGATAAATATCATAAATTTTCTCCATTGAGCCCCTCAAAGGCCGAGAAGCATTAAACTGTATTAACTGAACCTAAAGATCTTTTCTCTCATCACACCTCCTCATTTCTTCTATAAATACTACTGTAGAAGATGAGATAAGGTTGGTCACTACATATCTGTTTCCTGTAAATAGTTATTTGAAGCTGCTGTAAGCTCTGTTTGTAATTGAAGATACCTAAGTTGAGATGAGAAGTTTGAAGCTGTAGAGAACCACTGTACTTGATGATTGTAACTGGTTTGAACATCAAATACAAGCTGATTTATGGGATCCTGGTCTATGTCAACGGTGATGTTTTTCTTATTGTAACTTGTTATTTTATTTCTGTTTCCATTCTGTCCATCTTCTCTGATAAAGAACAACAATTATTGAGTTAGGATTTACTGTCAAAGGTACCTTGCTCTCACTGATAAGATTTATCTACATGTTTTCTTCCAATTATGTTGTTTAAGAATGATTTAATACAGTCCAAGAAGTCAAGATGTTGGCGTTCCCTTCTCTTACTGTCTAGATTTTAAACATTGTTCTTGAATTTTATTTTCATTATATTGTAGGTTTTAACCCTGAACAGAAATTATCTACACACGAATCTTATAATAGAAAATAAACAATAGTGAGAGCATAAAACATAAAACAAATAAACACAGAGATTTTCTCCTGGATCCCAAATCGGGATGACCAGCTTGATTTTTCATTATATTCCTTTAGTGTTACAACACATATATATACATGACGAAGCATACATAAACCCCAATCCATTAACCCTAGATTAGAACATAACTGTAGTTCCCTTGACCGGACCTACAAAAAATACCAGGGGCCAAAAACCATCGTACCCCAAAACCATGTGCAAAACCATGCACAAAACCATGGACGTGGACTACCCACTGGAAATTAAGGACCAAAAATTTTCGTCGGGGCTCTGCCCCAGACCCCGACAGGGAGGGCCACCCCCCCCTATGACCCCCCGTTGCGCCCAGCACAAAGGGGGGGCTATCGCCCCACCTCTTACCCCCCCCGCGTGTGCTTAGTTGTGGAAAGAATATAACACATAACCAACATATATGCTAAGTAAAGTTGAACTAGGGAAGTCTATGGTTAGCCCTAAGAGTATGTTGAAAGCAGGCTAGGTTTAAAGTCCTTACGTGATCTTAGACTATTCTTTGTTTATCTTAAGTGTTGTCTTGAAAATTTTGCTAAGTAAAGCAGAGCTAGGGAAGTCTATGGTGAGCCCTGTCCTCTAGTTTCTTCTCCAACAGTTGCTTTGAAAATTTTCCCTTAGAATATGCTGAAAGCAGGATAGGTTCAAAGTCCTTAATTTGTCTTAAGCTATTCTTTTTGTGTTTTAAATGTTTTCTATTGAAAGTGCATCAAAAGCAAGCTATTTTCGAAGTACTTACTTGATCTTAGATTACTTTTATGTCTTTCTTAAGTGCATGCCGAAATTAGGATAGTTTCAAAGTACTTACTTGATCTTAGGCTGCTCTTTGTTCTTCATCTGTTTGATTCCCCTTCTTATTGTTTCATTCCATTCCATAAAATAAACTTAAAGAGATCCTATGACATATATGACTTGCCCCATAGACCACTCTTGAATCTTGTTATTTCAATTAAATCCTACTATGACTCCATAGCCCAACGGATTGAAGCTGCTTCTTGCCTATCTTGTTAGCTGAATTACTCTTCACTTTCATTCACCTTCACCCTTCATTTAGACTTCCTTCATCTTCATGATATCTTTGTCCAAACAAAACCAAACAAAACCTTGTTCTTCATAACTAGCCTAATATCACAGTTCAAGCCTTAAAGATAAATCAATCTTTGCACTTATAGAGAGATCCCTCTTTGGATTCAGGAGGGCTAGATCCTAGAATCCCAAAGTGGTTCAAATGTTGTCTCTGCAACCTTAGTCTTGCCAATCTAATGAAATTACAAATTCCTAACACTTTCAATGGTATCATGTGCTGGATGGTATTTGTGTCGTAAGCCTTCAAATCTTCATAGTTCCAAGAAAAAACATCAACAAACTCTTTAAATTAATCAATGTATTTTAGCTTGATACGAGCTGGCAATGTTTTAGATAATTTGATCATCTTAGGCTTATCCTTGGTGCCTATGTTACATTCTTCAATATTAGATTCACCGGGTTCTATTGTTGGCTTCTTTGCCGCATCATTGAAGTCGAAAAGGTCTTCTAGAGGGGCCAGTCCTCGGGGTATACCTTTGTCTTTGGACTGCAGTACCTCTATGTCTTCTTTGTTTGCATTTATGAATTCTTCTGTGTGATTTTCAAATTCTCTAGTCAGCATGTTTATTTCTGCAATAGGGAATGGTTTTTCTTCATCAGGGGGATTTTCATCTAAACAGTTTTCATCGGACTTGGAGTTGGAATTTTGAAATTCAAACTCATTCTTGGAAAGCAAGAAATCCTCTATCTGTTTATCACCCTCAAAGACCTACCAATATTTTTCATTATTTGGTACTGCTGGTCTGTATTTTGTTTGAACAACAAACTGTTTTTCATTATGTGGTCTTTGGCATGAGATAGCAGCACAAGCCAAACCATTAGCAAGTATGTTCTGACTTCTAGGGACAAACACAAGCTCATATTCTATAAAAGTTCTCAAAAGATCCATGGCATCATTTATATATGCCCTTAATCTGGGATGTTTGGCAGTGTACTCTCCATTTACTTGTTTGATGACTATTTCTGAGTCTCCATGAACCATTATCCTCTTGGCTCGTAGTTTTTTCAATAGATGTAATCCTAAGAGGAGAGCTTCATACCCTGCTATGTTGTTTGTGCATTTTAAATTTAACTTGAAAGCATGGCTTTCAGCATAACTGTTTTCAGTGTTGTGCAACCATACTCTTGCCCCTGCACTCCTTTTAGTGCAAGACCCATCGAAACTCATGCTCCATAAGGGGATGTTTGTAGGTTTGTTATCAGTTTCACCCTTAATGTCATGCTCATCATTAGTTTGTTTCCTGAGGTCAGCACTATGTTGTGTTACGTTTTGTTCCTCAGGGTTTTCTAATTCATCAACTTGTTCAAGTGCTTCTCCCTTGTTTTCATCTATTTCCAGAGCTGCCGTTATGTTTGGATTTGTGACCCCTACTTCGCTAGTTAAATTTTTATCCTATAGTTCTTGCTCAATAGTGAATTCATCATTGTAAAGGATAAAAGAATCTAGGTCTGTGTGGGCATAGTAAAGAGGGGAATTCTCTGGTTTCTTTGGGCTGCTCAACATGAATTTCATGTGTGATTCCCTATAGAGTCTTCTAAGTTGGCTAAAAACAGGGATAATGGCATATGTCATGTCCATTTGCATTGTACCCTGCAGCTTAGCACCCCAAGATCTTGACAGCAACATGCCATATTTTGGAGGTACATCAACCACTACAACATCCATCACCATGCACTTGGCTGGGATTTGGGTCAAATTCACACAGAGGTCTTTGATCAGGCCCAAACATTTTACTCTGCTAGAGTCAAAAGAATATAAATCTTTATATGGTCTGGTTATCTCTAGGCCTAATCTCTCCATGACCACCTTTGGCATGAGGTTATGTGAAGCCCCTGAGTCATGCATCGAATTGTGTAGGATTTTTTCATGGATATTTAAACTGACATAGAAAGGAGGCACTACTCCTTCCTGGAATTTCCCTTCAATTTTTGGGCCAAACAAGAGAGCTGGTTGATCATCATTTAAGTTGACAGAGTCATTTTTTTATCCTAAGTTTAAAGCTTTCAATATTTGAAATTTATATACATATTGGGTGACCAACTTAGTGAGAGGGACATAAATTTTGATTTTGGCAATTTCACTTTCCGAATTGAAAGGAAACTAATTCTTTGAAAGGTTCAATTTTGTTTTTTTGGTCAGTGTTTTATTGAAAAAATCAGCTTGGTGATTTTCACTATGTATGTTGGTTGAAACTATTTCACCAGAAGAATTAGCTGTAGCGCTAGTGCTACTGGCTTCTCAACTTGGTGTATCAATGGTTTGGGTGCTCTTACCCTTGCTTTTTCCAGAACTTTCAGCTACTGTTTTGTTATTTTCAGCAGGCTCTTTAGCAGTTTTTTCAGGTCTTTTCTTAATAGTGATTTTAGAGGTTTTTGGTTTGGGAGTTTCTGGGTTTTTTTTTTCTTCTGAGATCATATTGTTCATGGACTTGCATGATGGAATTCTCGAATCCTAGCCTATAGTCTTCAGATTCTAATCCTTCCTCACCATGGTGTGTGTATGAGGTCTGGTTGTCTTCTGTGAAAAATGTTAGGTCTTCATTATTAACTCCTAGCATGTTTATAATAGTTCCCTCTGACTCTTCTATCATTCCCTCCTCTTCATCAACATAATTTTCTTGAAATGGAGCTCTGACCTATTGATCAGAATCCCTTTGTTTCATCTGAGGGGGGTTTCTCCTAAAGTTCTGGTTCTGACTTTGAGTCTAGTTATTGTTTTGGGCACTTGTCTGGATAGCTAATTTCTCCATCATTTTTCTAACCTATCCATGTTCTTGGCTAGATGGTTTAATTTTGAGTCAGATGTAGAAGGTGAAGTGTCCTCTCTATATGTCACTTTCTTTTCAGCCCTCATCCTAGCTCTTTTTTCAATCATATTAGCTTCCACACTAAGAGCTCCCTTCTGCATGTCTTCCAAAGTTAAGGGGTCCCTCTCTCTAAGATGATAGGCCATTTCAGGATCAAATCCTTTAAGAAATTTGGCCAAGGCTGATCCTTGTGGAGGTTTCAAGTCTGGGGGTAATGCATTATACACACTATTGAATCGGGTGCAATAATTTTGAACACTCTCCCCAGGGCTTCTCTTTAGGTTGTTGTAATCTGAAATTATTTGGAGTGGATTCTTCCTAATCTCCCATTTGTTTGTGAATGTTTGATGTAAAGAAGGGAGGTCATTGATACTGTGAGGAGCTAAACTATTAAACCATTTCTTGGCTTCTCCCCCTAGGATTTGGGTAAAGATTCTCATCTTAATGGTCTCATATTCTATTTCCATATAATCGAAGGCTTCATTCATCTTGTCCACATGCTGTTGAGTAGTAGTGGACTCACTTCCAGTGAAATGGGGAATTTTGGACTGATATTCATTGGGTAATGGAACCAGAGGCTGTGGTAGCACTAGGGGAGCATACCATGCTGCCATGATAGTATTTTGTGGGAGTAAAGGAGTGGCTTGAAAAATGGGTATATGGATGGTAGGAATGCTTGGACCAACAAGATAATGTTGAGTAGATCTAGGGTGAGAGAGACCCAAGTTATGAATGAGATGGAGATCAGGAGGTGTGGATGGAGGGGTTTCTCGTTACTAATATGTTGACCACTCTGTGGTGGTGAACTTGGAGGCTCAAAGTCTGTCTGATCTATACCACTAAATGACTTAGCTCTTGGTAAATTACTTGGTAAATCTAAGTCAAATTGAGTAACTGATAGAGTTGTAAGGTTTTTAGGCACTAAGCTAGCTCTATGAATGGATCTGACAATAGTTGGATCCCTCAATACAGGAGACTTCCAAAGAATTATTTCTGGATTATCAACTATTTCAAGAGGATTTGGATTAGGATAAGCTCTGGTATGGATTCTTCTTGAAGCCAGTATGTTAAGTTTCAGACCTAAAAAGGAAGGAAGTTAGCTAGATATAACAATCTTGAAGAGGCAAACTAGTCTTAAACAAAGAAACTTACTCCTCAGAGTTTCCTAATCATGGGTGTGAACAACGTTCTTATGGTAGTGTGGGCTTCCCCATTGGAGTCTTTGTGAAACCAGGAATAATCAGCAGGCCTACTAATCACCAGTGGAGTCTTTTGGTATTTTAGGAGTTGTGGAGTCGCCAGGTGGATGATTTCAAATGTTCGAGATGATTTACTATCCACCACAGTGATTAACTACCAGTATAAGGCTTGTGGGTTTTCTGAGTTCTTAAGGATGTCTAAAATAGCGGTCTACTCAGAATAGTCCTCAGCGGAGTCGCCATTATGTTTTGGTCCTAGTGATTTGGCATGTTGGCATACCAAATGACCAGGAAACATCAGAACCACTTTGGGATCTCAGGATCTAGCCCTCCTAGATCCAGAGAGGGATATATCTATAAAGGTGAAGAATAATGTATCTTTAAAGTCCAATTTAAGGTATTAGGCTAGTTATAGAGCACAAGGGTTTTTCTTTTGTTTGTTTGGTTGGGAAACATTGACAGAAGAGTTTAGTATAAGGTAAAGGAATGAGTAGTGAAGGATTTTTGGCAATGGGAGAATAACTCAAAGAGAATGAAATTTCATTGGGCTATGGGGTCATAAAAGTGTTTACTTGCAATTCAAATATTCAAGGCTTTCAATGGGCTAGTCATCTAAAACAAAGGATCTCTTAAGATGATTGTATGGGATGAAACAATAAGGAAATGAATGGGAATAACATGGAAAACCTTCCAAAGTGACCCCTTCGGAGTAAGTCAAGGGACAGGGCATACCTTAGACCTCTATGATCAACACTCCTGATGAGGCTAACTTCAAAGACAACAATCCAGCAGTCCTCCTGACTACTTTCAGACAATAGAAAACACCTAAGTTCAACCACAGAGTGAAGCCTAAGATCAGAGAAAGACTTTTAACCTTATCTTCTTTTGACATTTAACTCAGAGGGATATTAGGAAAGCTAACTATTGGAAAGGGGTTTAGGGGACATGGCTAACACTAAATATCCCTACTTCCCGATTCTTTCCGCTGAACCAAACAAGAACATCTAAGAAAAGAACTCTAAATTCATACATCAGTAAGCATGGGCAAACCAACTCTTCAACTGGTTAAATTATATTGAATTTGTTCTAAGATACACAAATAGCAGAAAATATAAAGATAAGAATGTGCAAGAAGCATTAGGGTACTTGCAACAGTATATCCTAAGCTAAAATTACTGTTTCTTATCAGAGAAAATGAAACATAATGTAACACAGAGAGAAAAAAATAACAGAGGAGGGACACATCACCAATGTTTTAGATCAGGGTCCGATGAACATGCTTATCATATTAGGAGAGAAAACTAGTCACATACATTCTTGTCCAATAGCTTGATACAATCCATAAATCATTTCCCAGCCTATTTACAACTACTCAGGGAACTCCAACTGAGTAAAAAAATTACAATCAATTAATTTCCAACAACCAACAACCCTTTACAATGTATTTTCGATGGGTTCTTATAGGTGAATGAGTGGTAGTAGTGGTAGATAGGTCTTAAATGATTCATTAAGAGAGAGGGGAAAAAGATTCGAATGCCCACTCTGCTTAATGGTTTTACATTAACTACTGGTACCCTTTATATGACTTAGAAGTCTTTGTCAGGTTGAAAATAACTTCTAGGGTATGTTCTTTGAAATACTTTTCTAGATGTAGTACTCTGTTTTGTCTCCTGAGACAAGTAAAATGGATAATCTGGCTTTTAGGTCTTCCATGTTGTGCAACCAATGTGTTGTCATTCTGGAAATTTCTTTCAGAGTAATAACTGTTGTGGGGCTCGATGAATAATGGAATAGGCTGTGGGAGTTTGTCCTTCTTAGAAAAGAACTTTATGCTTGATAGGTTTCCTTAGTTGCTTTAATCACTGATAATCTACATTTAATCTGTGTTTCGAGCTTCATTAAGCTCCCTTGATTATATTCAGAGTCCTCAAACTGCATCATTTTATTTAATCCTTTCGGGTATGGTTTGTTGTTTCTTCTGCTCAGGTGTCCAGGTTTTATGATGATATAGAGGGTTTACCGAAGATCGAGGATGATGATCCGTTGAATAAACATGAAATTAAACCTTTCATGTTTCCTTTCTTTGCAATATTTGGCTACAGGATTGTCACCCTATAGCCTATGTCACCCGACTGTGACTGTGGAAGTCACATGAATTAATCACCCTTTGAAACCTGCAAAGCACAATAAACATATAATAAAATCCTGCGGGAGCTTGGATAACTATGACAGAGGCTCAGGGGCATGGTGGAGGAGCAGTGCGAGTGGTGAAATGAAATGGAAGGGGGGTGAAACCATGGCAGAACAACTACCAGGTTTAAATTCAAAATGGGGCACGAAAGCGAGGAAAAATGGTTTCAAAAAGCCACTAGTGGTTATCGCATAGCAAAAAGGCAGTAAGCGGTTTGGGCCGAATGGAATGCGATTCCATTCATTGTTGGACACGTGTATTTTCCAATACTGCCTATTTCGCAAAAGAGTTGTGCGATGCTGGGGGGGGGGGGGAGAAAAATAATGCGATATGGATCGGCGATCGTTGGATATAGGGTGCCGGATCTGACAGTGCAGAAGAAACACGATGAGTGGCAAGGTGCATGGGCGGAATGCACGGCTGGTCCCAATGTTGAGGTAAGCAGGCTTGTCGTCAAGCGGATTGTGGAGGAGCAAGGTCAAGCGATCGAGTTAAGCATGAGCCGTGAGATCTACTAGGTGGATGGCTGGGATCGCATTGCGAGGTTGGGTATCATGGAGGAAAAAGGAAAAGGAGCAATGGATTGAGAATTTGCCGATACGATGGAGTGGGATCGGAATAGGCTGAGGCGTGGTCCTGTGGGAGGGAAAGGAACCAGGACTTAGGGAGAAAGGTGCTTATTGCATCAGGGAAAAAAGATGAAGAGAAGTTCGGGAAAAAAGGAGTTAGCGATTGCGATGAGGCCTTAAGTGCTTGGTCATAGCATGGGTCACATGTGGAAGAGGGGCTAGGGGACTTAAGCCCTCGGGGGCTAATACCTCCATGATGAAAAAAGGCTGCTTTAGGCCCTAAAAGAAAGGATTTTGAGGCTAAATGAAGGTTCCGATAGGTGAGAAAGGGGTTTTTAAACCTTATAAGAGGGAATTTATGAGGTTTAAAGAAAATTTTGAAGGTTATGGAGGAGAATGAAGGGTAAAACATAAGGGAAGTGAGGGATATGGAGGCATTTTTAAAGCAGCTTCTTCGGGGTGGCAGGATCTATGAATGGAATCAACAGTGAAGATTTCTAAAGGATAAAGACACTTGAGACTTCAAGAATGATATATTTTCAAAGAAAAGATTCACTTGAAGGCTCGATCACCAATCTAGCCACCTTTTTTCTTTGTCAAATTATTATAGGTGGCTAACAATATCACTATCTCGGAATCATAGTGTGAACACGCAGTTACTGGACCCCCACTGCAGATCATCGATGTGACCAAGCCTCTTAAGCTAAGGGAAGTCAACATTGGAACAAAATAACAACCTAAGCTAGCTAAGATTGGGGACTACTGGGATGATGGTACCGTTGGGAACGTCATAGAGCTTCTCATGGAGTACCAGGACCTGTTTCCTATGAAATTCTTAGAACTCAAGGGTACTACAGGGGACCTCGGGGTCATGCACATCTTTTTAAAACTGGATGCACGCCCTGTCAAGTAGCGACCTTACCACTTGAACCCCATTAATAAGTAGAAAGTCAGGGAAGAAATTGAAAAAATTCTAGCCACAGGTATCATCGAACCAATAGAAAAATTAGATTGGGTAAGGCCTTTGGTGGTTCAAGAGAAAAATACTAAAGGAGAAATAAGAATCTGTGTCAACCTGCGCAAACTGAATTATGCCTGTGTACATGATCCCTTCCCTATGCCATTCTCTAATGAAATTCTCGATAGTGTGGGAGGGAAGGAAGCATACTCATTCACTGATGGGTTTTTGGGCTACCATCAGATCAGGATCGCACCAGAATATCGCAGCAAAACTATGTTCGCCACCGAATGGGGATCCTTCCAGTACACCGTCATGCCATTTGGGCTAAAAAATGCCCCTACCATCTTTTTGCGGTAGTGGTCGTAGTATTCAAGGAGTTCATCCATAAGTTCTTGGAGGTATATTTTGATCATTGGACATAATTTGGATTGGAAAATAAGTACGTCTTGAACCTGCGCATGATGTTGGACGCCTGTTGAAAGCACCAGATTTCCTTAAATATTAAGAAGTGCATATTCTGCATACCTTTCAGGATCTTGTTGGGCCACATAGTCTGTCGGTAGGGACTGATGGTTGACCCCACCAAGGTATTAGTTATCATCAACTTAGTAGTCCCCACAACTGAGAAATAGCTGCGCTCCATCCTCAGGTACACAGGCTACTACAGGAAGTTCATTCAAGGGTATGCACTAATCATGTCACCCATGGAGAAGTTGCTAAAGAAGGCCATTTCATTTTTTTGGGACACAGAGTGTCAAAAGAGTTTTGAGCTACTTAGGGAAAAGATGGTCTCTGCACCTATCCTCATATTTGCTGACTAGGCGAAGGTTTTCCATTTCCATGTAGATGCCTCAGGGATCGCCCTAGGAGCTATCCTTACGTAGCTCGGGGAGGGGGACATTGAGCACCCGGTTGCATTTCCTAGTATAAATATCTCTTGTGTGGAGCATAAGTACTCCATTACTGAGCGCAAGGGGCTGACCATGGTATATGACCTGCAGAAATACCGACATTATTTGCTGGGAGGGCACTTCAAGATGTTCACAGATCACTCCACTTTTAAGTACCTAATCAATAAGCCTATGTTGGGGGGGGGGGGGAGATTTGCCAATGCTTACTGCTATTTCAAGAATATGACTTTGAGATCATTGTGAAGCCGGGGAAAATAGACCACTTGTGCTGAATTGAGAGTGGTGAAGCACTGACCAACCTAGAGGAAGGATTTTCCGATGCTCAACTATTTGCTATTAAGGTGGTTGATGCGCACTTTTTCGATATCATTTAATTCTTAACTATGGGGATGACACCTGCAGAATATTCAGTACAATAGAAAAAAGAGCTGGTAACCTGCGCAATGGAATTTACCATCATAACGGGCCACTTGTATAAGCTAGGAGATGATGAGGTACTGGGAAGATACGTTCTGGAGCATGAAATACAATCCATTTTAGCAGAAGTCCACGGAGGTGTAGCAGGAGGTCACTACGCAGGGAAAGCAACGACGCAGAAGATCTTAAGAGCGGAGCTGTGATGGCCCACACTGCATAGTGTCTCTTATGACTATTGCAAAGCCTGTGACACATGCCAAAGGACAGGAAGACCATCGCGCAAGGACAGAAAGCCCTTGCAACCACAGATGGCCTTGCAAGTATTTGAAAAATGGGCCATAGATTTCGTTGGGCCCATCAACCCACCAGGGAAGAAGATAGGTGCCCGCTACATTATCACTGCGACTGATTCTGTAACCAGATGGGCAGAGGCACAAGATGTGAAGGATTGTACTGCAGATACAACTACACACTTTATTCTTGAACATATTCTAACCAGGTTTGGCTGTCTGAAGATCTTGATGAGTGATAGAGTTACGAATTTCGTTAATGAAACAATACAAGCTTTGATTAAAGAATTTCGATTCCACCATTTAAAAAGTACCCCCTATCACCCGCAGGCAAATGGAATGGTAGAAGCTTTCAATAAAATTCTGGAATAGGCCCTTACCAAGGTTTGTAATGTCAATCGAAGCGATTGGGACATGCACATCCCGTCGGTACTTTGGGCTTATCGGACCATGTGCAAGAAATTGACTGGGAAAACACTGTTTCATATAGTTTATGGAAAGGAGGCCATTATGCCCATGGAGTATATTTTTCCTAGCTTGTGCATCGAAACCTTTACGAACATGGTGGAGCCCGATATCAAGGAGGAACACTTAGCACAACTAGTCGCCTTGGAGGAAGATCGATTGATTGCTAACTTTCATCAGCAAGTTCAAAAGTCCCAGGAAAAAGCATTGCATGATAGGCATATTTAGCAGAAGGTATTTTCGGAAGGAGATGGTCCTACTATACGATAGCTAGTTTGCGAAACATCCGGGGAAGTTCTGTCAGCACTGGCTGGGCCCCTATATGGTAAAGAAAATCACTGACGGAGGAGCTATACGGTTAGCTACATTGCGTGATGATATTGTACCAGGATATGTTAATGGTAGCCATCTCAAACCATACCAGATCAAATGACTATATGGCCGAAGTAGCTATATTGGGAGGAATACGCGCAGGCAAGAGGAAAAACGCCGGCAGGCCCATTATATGCATAGGGGTCGACCACAGATCAGGAAGCCCGAGGAGGTGCGATGGGAGCGCAGGGGTCGACCGCAGGTCAGGAACCCTGGGGAAGTGCGCTGGGAGTGCAGGGGTAATACACAACTATGAAAAATAATAATTGGAATTGTACCACAAGGTAAAAATCCAACTTTACCGTTGGAAGGAGTGGGTAGTAGGTAGTTAATGCAGCGATTTCTGAAGATTTTTTACTGTTTTCTTGATGGTAAGTTTCAACTAAGTTTCATCTGGCCATTGTTCACTCTTCAATGCTATAAAAGGAGAAGGGAAGCTCCAAATTGGGTTCTGGATATCCTGAAAAACTTGTGCCTTGCAAATTTCCGTAACTATTGTGCTCTGTTTATGTTTGGGCATGCTACCCCCTCTGATAGTAGTAACCCCGAGTTCATCTTCTGAGCGAGAATGATTGTGACCGATCCCACTGAGTCATCGCAGATCGTGGCCTCTACTGAGAGACCATTCGATGAAGCATTGGAGGTCACCCCTGAAGTTGAAGAATTTGTGTCTACACCGAACAAGGGGAAGCAGGTGGAGAAAAATAAAACTAAGGGGAAAGGCTAGGAGAAAGGACAGGGGAGGGCTACGAAATGGGTTGGGGGGAAGCCGCGCACCTCCCCTCAGAATGTGCAACCTCCCCGAATGGTGCCTAAGGCACGCTCGCCTGACCTGACGAAGAGACCTCTGTTTGTGTAGGAAGAAGCTCGGCTCGCTACCCCAATCACTTGGCTACTTCCCTATGTTTGGCCCCGAAGACCCTCGGTGCACACGCCTAAGAATCTCGAGGGTCTACGCTCCTATATGCAAATGCCGCTAATTCCAGGAGAAGTCCCCATAATTGGAGAAGCATACGACAAGACCTCCTTAATTAATTTTGATGATCATGACCTTGCCAACCTGAAGGCCTTCGCAGAATTGACACTTGATCTGTACCTTGAAAGAGTATTGGAGGACGAAGTGCTAAGAGTCATACCAATTCTATAATATCCAAAAAGAGGGATTTTCTACAACAATGAGAATACCCTAAGGTATTACAGAGTTGGAGATGCATCCCTATGACTGATAATAGATGTTATAGTGTATATCCTTCAATAATATGATCAACAGCAGCCTTTACTTCACTTCTGGACTCAAAAGGGTGAGGAAAAGAGGTGATTTATGCCCTAAAATGAGTGTATTCAGAAATCTGTGTAAAAATAAGTGAAATGGCTATAGGATATTATAGCTTAGACCGTGTGGGACTCCCATTCCAAATTTCAAGTCAAACAAATGATCCTAGATATATTAAACAGTTCCTCCAATCCCGACTAGGATTGAAAACCCTAATTTCCCATGACTTAATGTATGTAGAAGTTTCTGAAGCTAAAGAAACGTAAATTTATGAAGGGATTAGATGAAATATGTTCATGACATCATGAAATTAGATCTGGGGCAAGACTTATGCATTTGCAAGATAAAAGAAGAGATTTTACATGGATAAATCCTCAAGATTGAGGTGCTGCAACACTGGAAATTCCCAAGAAAGATAGACAACGTAATTTTTTGAAGACTGAAGCAATAATTTATTATATCTTAGATCTATAATAGATCTATGCATGAAAATACATATCTATTACAGATCTGGAAGCCAAAGAGACTGTTTATTACACTCCCCTTGGGGATTTCAACAATACATGAAAGGACAGGAGTAGATCTGAGTTTTACTGCAGTAGATATAAAGAATGTTTTAGGAAACCTAAAGCATATACTTCAGTGAACGTATCATATCTGAAACATACATGGATTGGTTGGCCAATCCATGGATCACCACAGTGCAAGGAGAGCTCCTTTACACCAAAGATCTTGTCTTCAAAACAATGCCAAAACCTCTGGAACACTGCTCCACCAAATTTACATAGATCAGGGAGAGAAAATGCACAGTTGATGATAGTATACACTTTGGCCTGATTCCAAGATCTGAAACTAAAGCTCAAGCTGATACTACACTCTTCCAGGAGGATAAATGACTCACTCATTGAGAAGAGATGATAGTATTATCTAGATCTGAGTAGATCTAGATTCCACTTGCTGCAGCTCACTTAGACAAACCTCACTGGATTTACATTGCCAAAGAGAGATGGAGCTTGGCCATATGCCAGATAGTGGGAGAAGAAGCAAAAAACCCTCCAAGAGCTACTCAATGGAAGGATGGAGAACCCCCAACAGGAGATCCTCACTAGTCTCTTGCTAAAAAGCCTAGAGAACTAGAAGTTGTCTAAGAAGACACAATTCTTAAAAATTATAATAAATTCAACAACCTTCTCTTGAGCCTTCTCCTTCCTTTTATAATATGAATATGTAAAAAACCCTAAACCACCTCCAAAAATTTAGCTCCTTTCACATGAAGCTCCTCCATCTAAAACTGCGCTGAGCCTCTAGATGGTTCAATGAATCTAGACAGAACTGAGATTTGGTCTTGTTGACCTAGTCAATTGTCTCAATCCTGTTTCACACACAAGTGGATTTTATTACAATGGCCCAGATTTATCCTTTTTCACATTGGGCATGTATTTATTCTTTGATCTAAGGAGTTTTACATGTCCTCCATTAGTCATTTATTCATAAACATGAAAAGAAAAGTAAAACAAGGAAACATTGAATATTCCTATTAGCTTGGGCTAATTTATGAATATTACAGTCCTCCCCTCCCAAATGTTGCTTGTCGTCAAGCAACTGTAAGGATATAACTGAAGGATGTCCCCTCCCCCTACTGTAGCTTCCACATATGATGATCTCCTCCAAATAATGAGACTCTGTGTCAACAATGAATCTCCGTATTGCCTCTCCCAAGCATGCAAGTTAGATGAATAGCTATCATTATAAATAAGTTGAGTACTCAAGAAGGCAATAAGGTGTTGCCTAGAGGCTCCCTTGAGGCATGGGATATGAAATTTATTGGGAAACAAAATTCCCATGTGGTTCCTCCATCCCCAAGAAATCATCCACACAAAATGAGTCACCTCCCAACATGGCAACTCCTAAAAATCTGCACATGGTAGACAAGATAGCCTACCCCAAGTTGTTCTCCTCTCCACTGAAGATAAGTGTAGAGTGAAAAATATCTTGGGTTGCAAGGATATTGCCCTCAAGTGGCATCATGAAGATTATATCTGCAAAGATCCTCCCTCCAACGCTGTAAAACCAGTTAGCCTAAGATGTTTCATATGTGATGGATAGAAGAGTATCATCATAAGGTATCCCATCACACACATGGCTCACCTCCAAGAGAAACAAGTGTTTGGTTATGGTGGCCACAACTCTTCCCATGTTCCCATTAGAACATGTACTGCAGAAAATGTGGGAACCTACTTCCCAAAAGGACACATCCAAACCATGTGCCTCACTCAACATCATGTCTCCCATCCAGATAAAAGCAATATCAAAAATTTAAAACATGATTATCACCATCATGAAGGAAATACTAAAGGTCCTATGTGATGCAAGAGAGTACCACCAGTTCCCCAAGTCTTCACAGTGCAATTTTACAATCTGCTGCTTCAGAAGAATACATGGAAAATTGTTTCCTGTTACATGGTTAATCATATGAATCAAATGAACATACATGTAAGAAAAACATATTTACCCAAGGCCACATAAGAGATGGTTGTCTCCATCATATAATTTGGCCCAATGTAGATCATGGAGCTTAATGAATAGCTTGCCCTCTTGTGGAGAAATGCACTGCCAAAATATGGTAAGAGGATGCAAGAAAAATGTCTCACCATATGTTGGAAGCAAGAAGATACATGGATACATGAATGAATCCTCAATAATAGTTTGGCACACTCCCATGAAGGGGGATGAACCAAGTGCTGCATAAAAGTCCTTCTCCTCATGCTTGGAAACCCAAGTCAAGAAAAGCACACCACAATAATAGATGTCTCCATCTACCACTTCATCTTCTTCACCTCCTCTTTTCTCACCAAGTGCATCGAATGAGAAGTGATTCTGGGAATACTCCATCAATAAATCCTAGCTCCAAAGTGACAACATTGTTGGCCTATGCAAATAGGCTCCCATCAACACATAGCTCCAATCTTTGACATGCAGAATGTCAAAGGCATCTCCCATAATGCTGCTACATATGAGAAGTCCTTCCCATGAAGAAAGTCCTTCTTGAACATATAAGGCCAAGGAGTAATCCCTTTGCACTATGATAGTGCCATCTTCTACTCTTGCAACATCATGAAAACTGTGAGAAAAAATCTGCCCTTGCTCTCTCAAGAACATCCCAAGAAACAAAATATTTTGCTGCCTCCTCATACTTCCATCATCCAAATCATGTAGTGACAACATGGTGCTTGACATGAAGAACGTTATGCCAACACAATGTGCCAATACTCTTTTCTACTCCATGATGCAAGTATCCCGCCACATACCCCTAGAAAGAGAGTGATGACCAAACTCTTTCAAGAGCAACCAACGCAGCCAAGCCTCCTGCTGCCCGGTGTCATAGATATGCAAGTAGCTCTCCAGCTTCTTGCTCTCCATCCACATCCACTCAACCAAATGTGGATGTCTCCTTCCATCCTCCATCTTGGTACTCCTCCCATGAGGGCTACCATCATCCCAAATCATATTCCTGCACTTCATGGGATTTTGAAATGCAATCTTCTCAAGGATCAATTTGATCCCATAAGGAATAAAATAGGTGGTAGGAAAAAACCTCCCATCATGATGTGTATGGATCAAGAAGTGTCCAACACAAACATGAGAGATGTTATCCATGTGAAGATGTCCTCCATCATCTATCTGCTCCTCCTTGAATCTATGAAGATCTAAGTGTGAGAAGGGAAGATCCTCCTCAAACTGTTGAAGAAATTTTCACTCCAAGATGTGTTGAAGTGCACCTCCAATGAATTCTTCCCATGAGGTCTTCTAATCATGCATGGCCTTCCAAAACCAAAGGGACCTTGGATTTGCTACAAGTAGAAGTTTCTCTTTGAGCAGGGGTGTGCTCATTGAGAAAGGGTCATCTAGAAAGGAGAAAGGGTTTCTCACTTCAAGATGTCTACCATCCATCATTCCATCCTCTATTGCTTCATGAATGAAGCTTCCATGTGAATGCTCCAATGAGGAATGGTCCCTCTCTTCTTCCTTACTGCCTTTGCACAGCGCAGTGCGACTCTGTTGCTATAAATCAACAACATGCAAAGATGAAGATCCCTTCATACAATGTGCTGAAATGAAAATAGATGGATTTCTAGTCATACCTTGGTGAGATGTAGAAGCAAGAGATTATTCCTCAACTGTGTTTTCCTCCTCCATTGAACATGAAGGCTGCTGTTAGTCATCAGTATTTTTCACCTGTTGATGATGACTAGTTTTTAAAGCCAAGTTTTCTAGAAGTTGATCTCCAATTTGTCAAATTTGTCAGCTAGAAAACACCCCTAAAATTTTTTCCCTCCTACCTTTTTCAATCAACCTATGATGAGAAAATCCTCGTTGTCAAGCCCTATCTAGTTTCATTCATGTAATATTTTCCATCACCTCTCATAAGCTAAAAGTCATTTGTTGTCATTCACCCTCATCCCCAGCTCATTCATTAACCAACTAATTGATAAGAATGTCAGCTACCCTACCTTTGGTGATATGTCATCTTGAGATCTGGTCATACCAAAGAGAATATTCCAAAGCTTTCAAAAATCTCCCCGAAGTTAGGTAGTGGCACTTTAGGAAATCCTCCCTTGGCAAAAGCATCCTGAGCCAAAACATTTGGTCAATACCAACCAACCCTGGATTGGCTCATAAATCTACAAAAAAAGCTTGATACACCCATAGGTCGCGCCACTAAAAGGTCTTGATGTCTCAGCAGTGCATGTGTCAAAAGCCAAACTGATATTAGGTGGATTTACAGTGTTTCAGTGTCTCTTTCAAAAAGCAGAGATGTACAAGTGTTCCAGCAGACATTGTCATGCTAAACATGAGAAGATAGCTGCTTCTCATGTTGTCTCGAGCCTGGGATAAGAATGCTAGTCAGAGAGGTAATTCAATAAAATTCTGCAAACATATTAAAAAAGGATACATATCTCAGAGCATGGCCCTCATAGCATATTGTCAAATTTGCACCTTATTACTTACTGTGATATACCAAGCAGAGATAGACATTACAAGGAAAGATGACATAGTTTGAGAAATGGATGAAATGTCACTTGTTGTTAACCTCCTCCAAGCATGAGAAGATGGTTGGGTGATTGTGTTAACCTCCTCCAAACATGAGTAGATGGTTAGGTCATTTGTTGTAAACCTCCTTCATTTAAAAGCAGATGGTTTGGAAATATGATAAAGGTCTCCTTCATTTAACAAGCAGAGGGTTAGCAACAGAGGTATAATCTCATTCAAAGAGCACAAGGATAAAAATGCTTCAAATGGCTTGAAAACTTGTTACACCATTTTCTTCAATGGATGAAACCACTGATACAGCAATGGTGTTTCAAGGAATTCTTACATGGTTTCACAGTTTGAAAGACAGAGTGGAAATTAGTAGAAAATAATTCAAGGTTTATGAGTTGAGGGCTGGTGTTAAACATAGGCCAAGTAATTATATTATGGTATTCAAAGAAGCTTTTTTTTTCTTCTATCAAAGGTCTCCTTCAAAGGGTAATCTGAAAATGGAAATCCCAAACTTAGAACAACCTTATCAAAATGACAATGAAGATAGTCTAAGCCTTGCTTCTGAAAGAGACTTTTGCAAATGAATACATAGAGACAATGTGTGTGAGGAAAGGGTATGAAAAATGTTTTAAATTCAGAAACAACACTCAAAGAAACAAGGCATATCACTGTCACAGACAAAGACCTCTTTATGTACATATGAAAAAACCCTGCTGTTGTATGTGATTGCATTAAGGGTCTCTAAAGGCCTCTTTCCTTGATCAACAGATATAAGTCAAGCCTCGGTGAATGCAACTAAGGTTTTACCCACAGTCAAAGAGAAATATCATTATAAGGATGCATCAACAGTCTTTGATATTGCTCCGGAGCAATGTTCCTTTTTGAAGGATAGAAATGGACAAACAGTGACAGAGTTATTTCCTAAATGAAAAGGCAGCGAAAGGGGTTTCGTGTCTTAAGGAGGCCTTTTTACTTCAATGAAAGCCATGACTATGGTGTCTTCAAAAAGAGACTGACCGCGGCATTTTTGTTATATAACTTTATCAAATATGGGTCTTTATGATGTTTTAAAGGTAATGGAATAACAAAGACAGATAATTATGTTTTGACATGAAATAAACCTTTTAAAAAACATCTAAACCCTCCAAAACGTGATATGAAGGCATTTGAAGTATTTATTTCAAATATTAAGGCAGGAGTGACCGTTTAAAAGGCCCAAGAGCATTTCTGAAAACACGAAACAAACGCTCCCCTAGCTGTTTCACTGGAGAAAATTGTTTTTCGGGAAAATTTCAAAGTTTTTAGGGCTCCAAGCCTGCGCGGTGCGCTTGTAAGTGTGCGCGACATGCCTGTGAGCACCCAAACACAGAGTTTACACCAATGCGCGGTGCGCCTGTATGTTTTCGTTCACCGATGCCCGAATAGGACCCGGCTACCTCCATTGTGCGGCGCTATCTTCTGCAAACGTGCCGCTCACCCAAAAGCCCTCAAAAAACACCTTTGAAAGATGAATCAAGGATCAACAAAGCCCTTAAGAATTCTTCAAGGTATTTTTCTCACTCCCTGATAAATTTTGAGGTTAAAAGGTGGTGTATGCTTGCTATGTTTTCAAGAGAGAAACAGTGATAAAAAGGGTGGGGTTTTTGGTCAAAATCAAAGTTATTTATTGTTGTGGGTGTCAAAGATCAATACAGTGATATAGGAAAGTTTTTCAATCAGCCTTAAAGAGTCCTAATTAAATTTCAAAGACAGTGATAACAAAGGAGCAGGGTTTGAAGGGAAAGGGTGTTTGTGCCATAACAAAGGGAGTTTCCACTTCAAACAAAAACCACCAAGATATCTTGTTTAAACCTTTTACTAAAAAACAGTGGTTAAGGGAGATAGGTTATTTTTCAAATTGAAAAGGGTCTCTTTGGTCATGGCTAGCAGAGGATAAAATAGTGAAAAAAGAGGAGGTTTGTTAGACCAAATTTGAAAGCTCTTCTAGTGTTATTAAAAAGCTAAAACTAGCCCATAGCTGCTAGACAGATAAATAAAGGTGCAGAGATCACAATTTTTTTTTAAGTGATCACCTAGACAGTGGTTAGAAGATGAAGGTTTGATCAATATAAATTGTCACTTTTTGCGTTGTGAAATAGTGAACTTTGTGCAGCCCCCAGGGTTCCAAAAATAGAGTATGTTGTGAAGGTCCTTTAAGTCAGTTGAAAGATGTTTTGTCTACCTTTTAAAGGGTAGTAAACAACAAAGGAGCATTGCTTGAGGGTAGGATCTTTTGTGCCAAACAAAAGAGTTCTTTCTTCAACAAGAAACCACAAACACATCTTTTCAAGACCTTTGCCCAAGCACAGTGATCAAGGTGTTTTTGTTTCTCATTTGACAAGTACTTGTTTGTTGGCATCAAAGAGGCACAGTGACTTGCAAAGAGGACAAGGTGTGGTATTGGGAAACCATTTCAAATACCATTTGGAACAGACTCTTTTGGTCAACCAACAAGAGTATCCAAAACAAAATGCCTCCCAGGCAAGACAACAGAAGTGGCTCTCACAGGAGGTTTGAACTTGTTTCAACTGAAGAGGTAAACGCTCATCCATCAATCCTGTTTAACTTTCATGAACTTGGATGTCTAGAGTTTTGTCAAAGGGTTCAGGAGGTGAAAAGCTATCTACCCTTGACACATATATGTGCTTTGAGATTGCAAGGGAAACACTTTCAGCTGGAAGCCTTGGATTTGAAGTTTTCTCCTAGATCCATTTCAAGGGCTACCAAAATCCCTTATGTCAGGGAAAAATGGTTTAAAAAGAGCTACCTAGACTTAGAATAGTACAAACACTTTTTGAAACTGGAGCATCAGGATACATATCCATCCATCTTTCCTTTTTCATATCTGTTAACTAGTTATGCTCCCCTCATGAAGATAATCATGAAATATTTCACATGCGAGGGAAGGTTTTCCCAGGTCTATGCTTACCATGTCCGGTTTCTCATGCACTTCACAAGAGCCCAATTGTTTAACCTTCCCTTTTTCCTCCATAGAAGTATTGAAAATATGGCCTCCACTGTTCAAAAAATACCTCATTCTCAGCAGTCAGCTTGCCTTTTCCATCATTCCCTCATCAAGTTTTTCATTCTTCATCAACTTGAGAAGAAGGGGATCTCTTGGGACACTTTCATTGCACATCCCGATTTCGCCACTGTTCCTTCATCCCAGGCATCTCCTTCACCTTCCACTCAACATATTTCTCCTTCTTCTAGTAAGCCCATTCCAAAAAATCTCAAATTTCCCATGATTGAACAAGAAGAAGAGCATGATGAAGAAGAGTAGCAGCATGATGAAGAAGAGCAACATGATGAAGAAGAGCAGCAACATGATGAAAAAGAGCATGATGAGGAAAGGTAGCAGAGTGAAGAAAAACACAGTGATGATATGTAGCACAGTGATGAAGAAAAACACCATGAAAAAGAGCAAAATAGTGAGGAGGGAAATGATGAGGAAATTGAACAGTTTGATCAGAATATTGGTAGCCCTCAAAGCAGCAAAAATGATGAAGATGAAGCCCAAAACATTGAGGAGACAGAGCCTAAAAGTCCTAAAGAAAACAAGGACAAGAGTAAAGAGGGCAGTCCTAAAAAAGACATGCAAGGTGACAATCAAAACATTCATGAAGAAACTCAAAACAGTGGCAGGGATGATGAGAGAAGTAGCAAGGGAAAAGTGCAAATAAAGCATGTGCTAGCTGACTCTCCTAGGCAAGGGGCCGTGCTTTCTTCTCCAAAAATGAAAAAGCACCAGACATCAAGGAAAAGAGTGCCTCAAACTATAACTCCAAATGTTACTAGGGCCCTTCGAAGCAAGGGGAAGTTGCCCAAGCAACCCATTGTCGAATTACCCAAGAGGAGGAAGACCAAGAAGGCCACCCAAAGCAAGGGAAAGGAGAAAGAAGAAAGCAGCCATGAGAAGGTGAGGGACTTTGACATAATTCAGATCCAAAGTAATGATAGAGACAATGAGGCCCGAATCCTAGAGTCTCTCTTGATCAATAGAGAAGAAAAAATTCATGATTTGAAGGCAGATCTAGAGAGGTCTAGAAACCTCATTCACTTTTTGCAAACAAAAAATAAACAGATGAGTGTCCACATGGCGGTATATGAGACACGGGCCATCAAATATCAAAAAGAGGCCTCCAAGGTGCAAATTAAGTTTTAAGAACTCATGGGAAAGTTCAATGATAGCGAAGATGAAGATCAGCCAAGAAGAAAGAGGCCAAGGACCATGGGAATCAGAAGAGCCTTAGAGAAACAAAAGGAGGAAGAAACTACCATTTTCCAATATTTTCCTCTCACTACTTTGTTCACCCAAGAGATAGAAAAAAATCGATAATCATGGCTTGAGATGGTGAATGATCACTTGGAGAAGAAGTTGGAAAATGCCAATAGATATTTGGACCTTCAAAGGAGGATGACCGAGCACTATAAGAAGCTTAATCAGTTTGCCCGAAGGAAATTGAAGGCCACACAGGATAAGCTCAAGGAAGTTCAAAAGAGGTGCCCGACACCAAAAATGAAGAAAGACACCACAAGTCTCCAAATTTTGGCCTCAGCTTCTCAGCATGTTTCTGAAAACCCTTGAGGGTCATGCTCGCCAAAATTGGGTGAAATTCAACAAGTTTTGGTTTTTTGCCATTTTTGGGCTTTTAGCTAAAAATAATGGGCATCACCATTTCTGTTTGGAACATCCTCAAAGGATTAAAATGGTATCATTGGATTCCATAATTTCAGAGGCATCTATTCAGAAATTTTTAGATCAATTGAAGATGATTTGGTTCCCCAAAATGGAAAAACATAGTCACTTTTTCCACACTCTGCCCCGTTTATCAGCAAAGTCTATTTTCTGGGTTTTCACACACATGTTAGTTTTTGATAGACTTTCGGTGATAATTTTGAGAAAACTAAGAATTTTCAGAAAATATACATTCAGAGCTTTCCAACGAGCTATCACGGGCCTCGTTTCGACATCGGGAAGGCTTCCAAAAGTTGCCCACAAGACAAAAGACTTTCTGCTGATATTTTTCTTAAGTATTTTTATAAAAAATGCACTTTTCTAAAGTGACTTTTACTCATGTGCGTTTAGCTATTTTTGGCCATGGTTAGTTATGAAAAGTCAATATATTTTCCTTTTTTAGCATTTTTAGGATATTTATATAGATATTTTGTGCCATAGGCTTTGCAAAGCCTCAAGGACAAAATCAGATATTTTTGATGGGCCAATGAGATTGCAAGTTGCACTAGGAGGTTTTCCCTCATCTTGGCCTATATATTCCAAGAGAATTCATTGTAAATAGGGCTAAAATTGATGAATAGAGCGATATATGGTTATACAAGCTTGGAAGAAACACTTGTCTCATGCATTGGATAGTTTCTTGAATGTTTTTGGATGATGAAAGAGGACTGCTGTTGGATTCCTTGACTTGGTAAAATCATATAGTGTCCCTCTCTATTATGTTTTCTTAGTTTTCATTCATATTTTATGCTCTTGATTGCTATAAGACAGTAGAGAATAGATCTGAGACATGCCCTTGGAGACACCTCACATTTCCTGTTTCTTTATAGCTTCTATGTTTTCTTCCTTCTTAGTCACATCAAAGAATCCTTGATTGCTCTTTGATAACTGAAGAAATTGTTTGCTTGTTTCATTTATGGTTTTATGCATGCTAAGTATGATTCACAGTATGCCCTGCTTACTCATGGCTAGTCATAGCTCCACCTCTGAAACCTTTCTTTGATTGTTTGATTATCATTAGTTCAATCAAGGAGGTCTTGTACTGATCTTTCCCTTCGCCTAAAACTATGCAACCTCACTTCAAAGTGCCCGATAGCTTGAAATACTATGCTTAGGAATTTCCTCATAGTGCTTTGAGTTGTTTTTTTGTCTTAATTGTCTTTCCCCAAAGTCTAATAGCAATTTCCTAAAGTTAGAGAGTCATATATCTCTATGTATTTCTTGAATGTTTATTTCTATGCATTTATCAGTTTATAGTTATATTTATCATGATTAATGGTTAGCCCTACCATGTTTTTGTTAGCTATTGAACTATTTATGTTTGAAATCCTTTGTTCTTCACAAATTTAGTGTCCATCCCACTCCATTTTGCCCAAAGATCCATTTTACCTTGATCAAATCAACCCTTCAACATATCTTGTATCACCATCTGGAGCTTTCTTGACCTTTTCGACCCCATAGCCCAGTTGATCTGACATATTTTTACCTATCTTAGTCTTTGATCAGTTCATCCCTCACAAACCTAAAAACAAAACTTAAAACCTACTTCATAACTAGCCTAAAATCAGAAACACGAGAAGCAAACACCTAGATATTCCTTACACAAATAGAGAGAGCCCTCTCCGAGTCCAGGAAGGCTAGGTCCTTGGACTCCAAAGATTGGTTTGACGTTACCCTGTCATTGGATTTCCAATCAGCCAAATCACGTGACTCTAACATAATGGCGATCACAGTGGGACTCTGAGTAACAAACAAACTTAGATTCCCTAAAAAAATTTAGCAACGTTAGAAATACTATCTGATTGACTTATCCCACCGCTCACTAACATAATGGTGATCACGGTGGGACTAACTGAGTACATAAAAATTTAGAAAACTCTTGTAGATTCATTAGTCTTTCAAAATTTAAACAGGCAAGCTGTCCATAAAATCATTTAGAGTAAACTCTTTTTGTTTTCACCACCCTAGAAAAGTGATGAATCAGGTTTAGAACACTCTAATAAACCATAGGCTGCACATAAAAACTTAGAAAACCCCAAAAACATCCCCAGATTGGCTATTCCTAGTTATTGGTGGTGGACCATAGCTATATCTCTATAAAAACAATCAAGTTCCACCTGGCGACTCCACTAGCCTCCAGTAGGCCTAAAACTCCATAAAAAACCAAAAATTTCATAAACCATACCTTTCTGTTGACTCATCCTTTCCAAAACTTAAAATTCATGGTGCAAACTCTGTGATCAGTGACAAACTAACTATAACTTAGCAATTCAGAAAACTTCACCTAAACATAGGAGATAAATAGAAATAAACTTGCAAATCGAACCATTAGCTTATCCAAACAGCCTAGCAAACTATTGAAACCAAGTGATAACTATTCCTTGCAAGTCTTCATCTCAAAGTTTGTTAGAAATTTTTTTCCTAAAAGTATCTTTGATATTATTGGTGGTGGACCATAGATCTCAAAGAAATCCACCTGGCGACTCCACTAGCCCTCGTTTTTGTTTTGACCATCCTTCACATTAGCAAAACCCCTAGAGAGGCCATCCATCGAAAAAAATCACAAATACCATCCTCTCTAAACTCTGAATTCAAAATCTGGCTTCACGAAGAATCAATACCAGATCCCATCCAGACCCAAATCCCCTTATCATAGTTGATAACCCAGAGAAGATTCTGTGGCAAGCTTCCGAAACTACCAACTTAGCTTCCGATAGGTCCATCCGTAAAGCAAGATTAGTACCTGAACACCTCACATCCTTGCAGGATTCCCCATTTGACTTAAAATCAGCAAAAACCCTTTTTAGAAGCAATTCACAAAGTAAAGTAAACTTTGACGATCTCGAGCCCCTAGATTTGCCACAGAGTCCTAGTAGAGAAGCCTCACCTACTACACCTCCTGACTTACAACCTCTCCACCACTTTGGATCCTACCACCCCAGATATGCTCAAAATCATGTCACTAGCCCAAGTACATTTGCCACACCCATCCAAACCACTAGTGTCCAAATCACCTCAGCTCATCCTACAAGCCCTCATATTGTAAATCATCCATTAGCTCCCGCCATGGCAGCTTGGTATGCACCCTTGGTTTTGCCACACCCTTTGGCTCCTTTACAAAATGACTACCAATCCAAAATCCCACACTTTACCAGAGTTGAGGCTACTACCATCCAACAACATGTAGATAGAATTAACGATGCCTTTGAATACATTGAAATAGAAGACGAGACCATAAGAATTAGGATGTTTGCCCAAAGCTTGGGCGGAGAACCCAAAAAATGGTTTAAGAGCTTAACTCCAAACAACATACACGATCTCCCAGAACTCTACCAAACCTTCATAAATAAGTGGGAAATCAGAAAGAACCCCATTCAAATCTTGTCAGAGTATAACAATCTAAAAAGGGAAAATGGGGAAAGTGTCTAGGAATACTGCACTAGGTTCAATAGTGTTTATAATGCCCTCCCGCCTCACTTCAAACCTCCACTTGGTTCAGCCTTAGCAAAGTTCCCTGAAGGCTTCGACCCAGACATGAATTATCAACTAAGAGACAAGGACCCCCCAACCTTAGAGGAAATGAAAAAAGTGGTCATAAGTGCAGAAGCCAACTTAGCAAAAAAGAGAGCTAGGACTAGATCAGAAAGGAAAGTCACATACCGGGATGAGGTCTCCCCTTCAGCCCCTTCCTTAGATCCTAGAATAGATGACTTGGTTAGATCCATGGCGAAAATGTGGGAAAAGATAAGTGAAAAGACACCTCTTAAGGACAACTAGCCAAACCCTCAAAACAGAAACTAGAACCAAAATTTTAGGAGAGAACAGCCTCAAAACAAACTTAGGGAAAATGACCAACAAATCAGGCCACCCTTCAATGAAAACTATGTTGATGAAGAAGAGAGGGATACATAACCCATAGATGAAAGTCATTTAAACCTAATAGGTTCTGATAACGAGGGTGAGGTTTACCTCACAGAAGAAGAACAAGATTTCTTCTCCCCGAATCAAAATGAAACCAACTATGAGGACCTCAAAGATCCTGCTATATATTTTCAGAACACCATAATAGAAGCTCACAGGAAGTATGATCTTAGAAGCAGAAAAAACCAAGACAACTCCAAAAAATGTAGCTCAGACACTGCTGTTACTAAAACCCTTGATACCATCCTTAAAAGAGCAGTGGATAACAACAAAACCATGGTCAAGAAAACTGACCAAAACAAAGATAAATCTATTCAGACAAACCTTGGCTTATATTGTCCTAGTACCTCTACCAATATTCTCGATATGAATGTGTTGAAAAAAATCCCCAACCAGAGTCAACAAATTAAGAACATAGAGAAAGTCATGGCTGAAAAAACTAAAGCAAACCTATCTAAACTGCAAGCACCCTTTAGTTTCGAGGGAGAAATATCCAAAATAAAGATCACCATGCCTCTCACTGAACTTATCACCCAAATCTCTTACAAATCCCAAGTGCTAAAGGTCCTGAATATAGGAAATGATGAAAACACCCTAAATCTAGATGATGACACCCCTGAAGTGTTGTTTGGTCCAAAAATAGAATGGAAATTCCAAGAAGGAACCACTCTTCCCTTTTACATCAGTCTGAATATAAATGACCAAATCCTACACAATGCCATGCTAGACTCCGAGGCCTCGCATAATCTCATGGAAAAGGTTGTGATGGAAAGATTAGGCCTAGAAATAACAAAACCTTATAAAGACTTATATTCATTTGATTCAAGTGGAGTCAAGTGTCTAGGCTTAATCAAAGATCTTTGTTTCAGTTTGGCCCAAATACCTGCAAAGCACCTGATCATGGACATAGTGGTAGCAAACATCCCTCCCAAGTATGGAATGCTTTTATCTAGATCTTGGGGAGCCAAGCGTCAGGGAAATATTCAACTTGATATGTTCTACGCCACTATTCCTGTATTTAACCAAACTAAAATACTCTATTGGGAATCACACATGAAATATATGATCAACAACCAAGAAAGGCCAGATAACATCCTGATGTACTCCTTGCATTCAGATCTAAATTCCTTCATTTTACACACTGATGAAGACATTGAGGAATAGTTGGGAGAACTTGAAACAAACTTAGACACACCACATAATCTACCCCAGGTTCTCTATGATGAGCTGGACACTCAAAATTATCATGATCATGAGCAATTATGCCTTGAGGAAAGAGAGTTCATTCCTCTTAAAATAGAAATAGAGCAAGAAACACAAAAAATTATATATCATCAAGCAAATTGCTCAAACCATAGGCAAACATTAGCAGTAACATGAGGAGATTTTTTCAGAATAGAGGCATTAGAAGACTTGCATATTACAAACCTCTTTGGAAATCAGGGGGAGGGAAGCTTAATGTTCTTACCATACCTTAAAGATTTACCATCTCATAACTCTACCCCTTCGAATGAAACCTCGACTGTAGCCATAACAACTAAAAATCCAGAAAAAATGTCTGATAAACTTCTTATGAATGATGACTACAACCCAAATATACTTGAGTTTCTTGAACTAGCTAACATTCTGTCACTCCACCAAAGACTTAGAACTGCTAGAATTTGCAAGATTGTTCAAGATATTACTACATGTAGAGAAAACAGGGAGAAGCACTATGACACTGCCATCACTCCAAGAAACAACTTCGACAAAAGAAAATACAAAAATCTTGACCAAACAATAATGATTAAAGATAAAACAACTGGACATAGGATCTGTTTTGATTTTAGAAATACAAATACACACCCTTGGGACAGAAATTATATCCTTCCTGCTCAAGACCATGCTATACAAATGATAGGTGCTTCTAATCATATGTATTTACAAAGTGATGTTTCAGGGTACCACCAAATAATTCCTTTGCAAAGAAAACAACTCAAAGAATTCTTCAAGTATCCTGGAAGTAGTTCCATCTTCAAGCCCAGAATTGCAAAACCACCAGACACCAAAAACATGCTCCTAAAAGCCATGTTTCCAATTCTAAATTTCTGCATTCTGATATACCTTGATGATTTCATCATATACTTAAAAAATGACAAAGAATATCTGCATTATTTGAAAAATATGTACAAAAAAAGGAGAAGTGGAGATCAAAGGTATAAATAAGTAAAGTGGGAAGATATAGGGTGGTTTAGAGATTCATGTATGAATCCTTATGTTATGCTTGAAAGAGAAAATTTTCCGAACTTTAATTTTCAAGAGCTGAATGGACCAAGAGTGGTAGGAGATCCTTATGAAGATAAGATGCTTAAGTTTCACCATTTCCAAGATTTCTGAGTTAAAACATTTTCAATCATTGTATATACCATTGTTTGGAAAACAAATAAAAAAACAGAAAATTCAAAAACAATAGGAAAGTAGAAAAAGAGGGCAGTTTGAAAAATAGAAAGAAAGCCCCATGTTCAGAAAATAGTCATTCTGAAAGCGCGCAAGTCTAAATGCCGCTACTAGTGCTCAAAATGTCTTGTTCAGTTATCTAGCATAATCATAACTGAACATGTTTTAAATTTATTTGCTGATAAGTTAGTGAGAGGAAAGATAGTCAATATTGTGTAAGCTTGACTTGTCAAATAAAATAGATTAGGAAAAGATACTGGTTCCACATGCTCAAAACAGAACCAAAGAGGAAACCAGGGATGAAAAACAAACTGTGTATCCTAGCCCTGATTTTCTAGATTTCATTTTATGCAAAATAATATTTGTGTGCAACTTTTCTTTCATGTCACAAGTACATGACAAATCATACTGTCTAATCCTGATTTAAGTCATTTTTCAATTTCATGTTTTAGAATAGAGAATAAAATCCTATCAAACAGCTTAACCTTGACAGTTGATCCAGCATAGGTAGAGAAACAAAGGAGTTCATCAGCTTAATCTAAACTCCCAACAGATATAAGTGTAGAATTAGATAGTGTCATTTTTCAAAAAAAAAATTATGTCAAAGGGTTGCTAGTCCAAATGTACCCGAAAGAAGAAAAATGTTAGGAAATGTAGCGGGGTAGGTAGAAATGACTTTGATGCTAATCATGCTATCAATTTTTAGAAATAACATCAAGGAAGAAAGAAATTTGCGCCAATGGATAAAGGAACTGGTCTTCAAAGGACTGAGATCTGAAATTATGGACACCTCCTGAAAAGGAGTTGCCCTCCCCAAATGGAGCCACTGTTAGTCATCACTATTTTTCACCTGTTGATGATGACTAGTTTTTAAAGCCAAGTTTTCTAGAAGTTGATCTCCAATTTGTCAAATTTGTCAGCTAGAAAACACCCCTAAACATTTTTTCCTCCTACCTTTTTTGATTAGCCTATGATGAGAAAAACCTAGTTGTCAAGCCCTATCTAGTTTCAGTCATGTAATCTTGTCCATAAGCTGTCATAAGCTAAAAGTCATTTGCTGTCATTCACCCTCATCCCCAGCTCATTCATTAACCAACTGATTGATAAGAATGTCAGCTACCCTACCTCTGGTGATATGTCATCTTGAGATCTGGTCATACCAAAGAGAATATTCCAAAGCTGTCAAAAATATCCCCTAAGTTAAGTAGTGGTACTTTAGGAAATCCTCCATTGGCAGAAGCATCCTGAGCCAAAATATTTGGTCAATACTAACCAACCCTGAATTGGCTCTTAAATCTAAAAAAAAAAGCTTGATAAAACCATAGGTCGCACCACTAAAAGGTCTTGATGTCTCAGCAGTGCAGGTGTCAAAAGCCAAACTGATATTAGGTGGATTTACAGTGTTTCAATGTCTCTTTCAAAAAGCAGAGATGTACAAGTGTTCCATAAAACATTGTCAAGCTAAACATGAGAAGACAGTTGCTTCTCATTTTGTCTCGAGCTCGGGATAAGAATGCTATTCAAAGAGGTAATTCAATAAACTTCTGCAAACATAGTAAAAAAGGATACATATCTCAGAGCATGGCCCTCATAGCATATTGTCAAATTTGCACCTTATTACTTACTGTGATATACCAAGAAGAGATAGACAGTACAAGGAAAGATGACACAGTTTGAGAAAGGGATGAAATTTCACTTGTTGTTAACCTCCTCCAAGCATGAGCAGATGGTTGGGTGATTGTGTTAACCTCCTCCAAACATGAGCAGATGGTTAGGTCATTTGTTGTAAACCTCCTTCATTTAAAAGAAGATAGTTTGGAAATATGATAAAGGCCTCCTTCATTTAACAAGCAGAGGGTCAACAACAGAGGTATAATCTCATTCAAAGAGCACAAGGATAACAATGCTTCAAATGGCTTGAAAACTTGTTACACCATTTTCTCCAATGGATGAAACCACTGATACAACAGTGGTGTTTCAAGGAATTCTTACATGGTTTCATTGTTTGAAAGACAGAGTGGAAATCAGTAGAAAAAAATTCAGGGTTTATGAGTTGAGGGCTGGTGTTAAACATAGGCCAAGCAGTGATATTATGGTATTCAAAGAAGCTTTGTTTTTCTTCTATCAAAGGTCTCCTTCAAAGGGTAATCTGAGGCTAGAATGCACAAACTTAGAACAACCTTATCAAAATGACAAAGAAGATAGTCTAAGCCTTGCTTTTGAAATAGACTTTTGCAAATGAATACACATAGACAGTATGTGTGAGGAAAGGGTATGACAAATGTTTTAAATTCAGAAACAACACTCAAAGAAACAAGGCATATCACTGTCATAGACAAAGACCTCTTTATGTACATATGAACAAACCCTGTTGTTGTATGTGATTACATTAAGGGTCTCTAAAGGCCTCTTTCCTTGATCAACAGATATAAGTCAAGCCTCGGTGAATGCAACTAAGGTTTTACCCACAGTCAAAGAGAAATATAATTATAAGGATGCATCAACAGTATTTGATATTTCTCCAGAGCAATGTTCCTTTTTGAAGGATAGAAATGGACAAATAGTGACAGAGTTATTTCCTAAATGAAAAGGCAGTGAAAGGGGTTTTGTGTCTTAAGGAGGCATTTTTACTTCAACGAAAGCCATGACTATGGTGTCTTCAAAAAGAGGCTGACCACGACATTTTTGTTATATAACTTTATCAAATATGGGTCTTTATGATGTTTTAAAGGTAATGGAATAACAAAGACAGAGAATTATGTTTTGACATGACATAAACCTTTTCAAAAACATCTAAACCCTCCAAAACATGATATGAAGGCAATTTAAGTATTTGTTTCAAATATTAAGGTAGGAGTGACCGTTTAAAAGGCCCAAGAGCATTTCTCAAAACACGAAACAAATGCTCCCCTAGTTGTTTCACTGGAAAAACTTGTTTTTTTGGAAAAATTTCAAAGTTTTCAGGGCTCCAAGCCTACATGGCACGCTTGTAAGTGTGCGCAACATGCCTGTGAGCGCCTGAACACAGTGTTTGCACCACTACACGATGCACTTGTAGCGGCGCACGGCGTGCTTGTGCCTCTTTGTTCACCGGTGCTCGAAAAAGACCCGACTACCTCCATTGCGCGGTGCTCTCTTATGCAAACGTGCCGCTCACCCAAAAGCCCTCCAAAAACACCTTTGAAAGCTGAATCAAGGATCGACAAAGCCCTTAAGAATTCTTCAAGGTATTTTTCTCACTCGGTGATAAATTTCGAGGTTAAAAGGTGGTGTATGCTTGCTATTTTTTCAAGAGAGAAACAATGATAAAGAGGGTGGGGTTTTTGGTCAAAATAAAAGTTATTTATTGCTATGGGTGTCAAAGATCAATACAGTGATAGAGGAAATTTTTTCAATCGGCCTTAAAGAGTCCTAATTAACCTTCAAAGACATTGATAACAAAGGAGTAGGGTTTGAAGGGAAAGGGTGTTTGTGCCATAACAAAGGGAGTTTCCACTTCAAACAAAAACCACCAAGATATCTTGTTTAAACCTTTTACTAAAAAATAGTGGTTAAGGGAGATAGGTTATTTGTCAAATTGAAAAGGGTCTCTTTGGTCATGGCTATCAGAGGATAAAATAGTGAATAAAGAGGAGGTTTGTTAGACCAAATTTGAAAGCTCTTCTAATGTTATTAAAAAGCTAAAACTAGCCCACAACTACTAGACAGATAAAAAAAGGTGCAGAGATCACAAAACATTTTTAAGTGATCACCTAGACAGTGGTTAGAAGATGTAGGTCTAATTAATATAAAGTGTCCCTTTTTGTGTTGTGAAATAGTGAACTTTGTCCAGCCCCCAGGGTTCCAAAAACAGAGTATGTTGTGAAGGTCTTTTAATTCAGTTGAAAGATGTTTTGTCTACATTTTAAAGGGCAGTAAATAGCAAAGGAGAATTTCTTGAGGGTAGGAAATTTTGTGCCAAAGAAAAGAGTTCTTTCTTCAACAAGAAACCACAAACACATCTTTTCAAGACCTTCTCCCAAGAACAGTGATCAAGGTGTTTTTGTTTTTCATTTGACAAGTACTTGTTTGTTGGCATCAAAGAGGCACAATGACTTGCAAAGAGGACAAGGTGTAGTATTGGGAAAACATTTCAAAGACCATTTGGAACAGACTCTTTTAGTCAACTAGCAAGAGTATCCAAAACAAAATGCCTCCCAGGAAAGACAACAGAAGTGGCCTCACAGGAGGTTTGAACCTGTTTCAACTGAAGAGGTAAATGCTCGTCCATCAGTCCTGTTTAACTTTCATGAACTTGGATGTCTAAAGTTTTGTCAAAGGGTTCAGGAGGTGAAAATATATCTCACCTTAACACATCTATGTGCTTTGAGATTGCAAGGGAAACACTTTCAGTTGGCAGGTTTGGATTTCAAGTTTTCTCCTAGATTCATTTCCAAAGCTACCAAAATCCCTTATGTCGAGGAAAAATGGTTTAAACAGAGCTACCTAGACTCAGAACAATACAAACCCTTTTTGAAGCCAGAGCATCGGGATACATGTCCATCCATATTTCCTTTTTCATATCTATTAACTAGTTATGCTCCCCTCATGAAGATAATCATGAAATATTTCACATGCGAGGGAAGGTTTTCCCGGGTCTATGCTTACCATGTCCGGTTGCTCATGCACTTCACAAGAGCCCAATTGTTAAACCTTCCCTTTTTCCTCCATAGAAGTATTGAAAATATGGCCTCCACTATTCAAAGAAGACCTCCTTCTCAGTAGTCAGCTTGCCTTTTCCATCATTCCCTCATCAAGATTGTCATTCTTCATCAACTTGAGAAGAAGGGAATCTCTTGGGACACTTTCATTGCACATCCTAATTTCGCCACTGTTCCTTCATCCCAGGCATCTCCTTCACCTTCCACTCAACATCTTTCTCCTTCTTCTAGTAAGCCCATTCCAAAAAAGCTCAAATTTCCCATGATTGAACAAGAAGAAGAGCATGATGAAGAAGAGCAACATGATGAAGAAGAGAAGCAGCATGATGAAGAAGAGCAACATGATGAAGAAGAGAAGCAGCATGATGAGGAAAGGCAGCAAAGTGAAGAAGAACACAATGAGGAAAGGCATAAAAGTGAAGAAAAACACAGTGATGATATGCAACACAGTGATGAAGAAAAGCGCCATGAAAAAGAGCAAGACAGTGAGGAAGGAAATGATGAGGAAATTGAATAGTTTGATCAAGATATTGATATCCCTCACAGTAGCAAAAATGAGGAAGATGAAGCCCAAAAAATTGAGGAGACAGAGCATAAAAGTCCTAAATAAAGCAAGGACAAGAGTAAAGAGGGAAGCCCTCAAAAAGACATGCAAGGTGAAAATCGAAACATTCATGAAGAAACTCAAAATAGTGGCAAGGATGATGAGGGAAGTAGCAAGGGCAAAGAGAAAATAGAGCATGTACTAGCTGCCTCTCCTAGGCAAGGGGCCATTCTTTCTTCTCCAAAAGTGACAAAGCCCTAGACATCAAGAAAAAAAGTGCCTCAAACTATAACTCCAAATGTTACTAGGGCCCTCCGAAGCAAGGTGAAGTTGCCCAAGCAACCCATTATCGAATTACCCAAGAGGAGGAAGACCAAGAAGGCCACCCAAAGCAAGGGAAAGGAGAAAGAAGAAAACAACCATGAGAAGGAGAGGGAATTTGACATAATTCAGATCCAAAGTAATGATAGCGATAATGAGGCCTGAATCCTAGAGTCTCTCTTGATCAATAGAGAAGAACAAATTCATGATTTGAAGGAAAATCTAGAGAGGTCTAGAAACCTCATTCACTTTTTGTAAACATAAAACAAATAGATGAGTGTCCACATGGCAGTATATGAGACACAGGCCATCAAATATCAAAAAGAGGCCTCCAAGGCACAAATTAAGTTGGAAGAACTCATGGGTGAGTTCAATGATAGCGAAGATGAAGATCAGCCAAGAAGAAAGAGGCCAAGGACCATGGGACTCAGAAGAGCCTTAGAGAAACAAAAGGAGGAAAAAGATGCCCTTTTCCAATCTTTTCCTCTCACTACTTTGTTAACCCAAGAGATAGAAAACAATCGAGAAGCATGGCTTGAGAGGGTGAATGATCACTTGGAGAAGAAGTTGGAAAAGGCCAATAGAGATTTGGACCTTCAAAGGAGGATGACCGGGCACTATAATAAGCTTAATCAGTTCCCCGATGGAAATTGAAGGCCACACAGGAAAAGCTCAAGGAAGCTCAAAAGAGACACCCGACACCAAAAATGAAGAAAGACACCACAAGTCTCCAAATTTTGGCCTCAACTTCTCAGCGTGTTTCTGGAAACCCTTGAGGGTCATGCTCACCAAAATTGGGTGAAATTCAACAAGTTTTGTTTTTTTGTCATTTTTGGGCTTTTGGCTAAAAATCATGGGCATCACCATTTCTATTTGGGACATTCTCAAAGGATGAAAATGGTATCATTGGATGCCATAATTTTAGGGGGAGTCTACTCAGTGATTTTAGATCAATTGAAGATGATTTGGTCCCCCAAAATGGTGAAAAATAGTCACTTTTTCGACACTCTGCCCCGTTTATCAGCAAAGTCTATTTTCTAGGTTTTTATACACAGGTCAGTTTTTGATAGACTTCCATTGACCATTTTGGAGAAAACTAAGAATTTTCAGAAAGTAGACATTTAGAGCTTTCCAACGAGCCATCACGGGCCTCCTTTCGACATCGAGAAGGCTTCCAAAAGTTGTCCACAAGAAAAAAGACTTTCTACTGATATTTTTCTTAAGTATTTTTGTGAAAAATGCACTTTTCTAAAGTGACTTTTCCTCATGTGCGTTTAGCTATTTTTGGCCATGGTTAGTTATGAAAAGTCAATATATTTTCTTTTTTTAGAATTTTTAGGATATTTCTATCGATATTTTGTGCCTTGGGCTTTGCAAAGCCTCAAGGAAAAAATCAGATATTTTTGATGGGCCAATGAGATTGCAAGTTGCACTAGGAGGTTTTCCCTCATCTTGGTCTATATATTCCAAGAGCCATCATTGTAAATAGAACTAAACTTGATGAATACAGAAATATATGGTTATACAAGCTTGGAAGAAACACTTGTCTCATGCATTGGATAATTTCTTGAATGTTTTTGGATGATGAAAGAGGACTGCTGTTGGATTCCTTGACTTGGTAAAATGGTATAGTGTCCCTCTCTGTTATGTTTTCTTAGTTTCATTCATATTCCATGTTCTTGATTTCTATAAGACAATAAAGAATAGATCTGAGACATGCCCTTGGAGACACCTCATATTTCTTTTTTCTTTATAGCTTCTATGTTTTCTTCCTTCTTAGTCACATCAAAGAATCATTGATTTCTCTTTGATAATTGAAGATATTGTTTGCTTGTTTCATTTATGGTTTTACGCATGCTAAGTATGATTCACAGTATGCCCTGCCTACTCATGATAGTCATAGCTCCACCTCTGAAACCTTTCTTTGATTGTTTGATTGTCATTAGTTGAACCAAGGAGGTCTTGTACTAATCTTGCCCTTTGCATAAAACTATGCAACCTCACTTCAAAGTGCCCGATAGCTTGAAATAATATGCTTAGGAATTTCCTCATAGTGCTTTGAGTCGTTTGTTTGTCTTAATTGTCTTTCCCCAAAGTTTGATAGAAATTTCCTAAAGTTAGAGAGTCATGTATCTCTATGTATTGCTTGAATGTTTATTTCTATGCATTTATCAATTTATAGTTACATTTCTCATGATTAATGGTTATCCCTACCATGTTTTTGTTCGCTATTGAACTATTTATGTTTGAAATCCTTTGTTCTTCACAAATTTAGTGTCCATCCCACTCCATTTTTCCCAAAGATCCATTTTACCTTGATCAAATCGACCCTTCAACATACCTTGTATCACCTTCTGGAGCTTTCTTGACCTTTTCGACCCCATAGCCCAATTGATCTGACATATTTTTACCTATCTTAGTCTTTGATCAGTTCATCCCTCAAAAACCTAAAAACAAAACCAAAAACCTACTTCATAACTAGCCTAAAATTAGAAACACAAGAAGCAAACACCCAGATATCCCTTACACAAATAGAGGGGAGCCCTCTTTGAGTCTAGGAAGGCTACGTCCTTGGGCTCAAGTTGGTTTGATGTTACCCTTGTCACTTGGATTTCCAGTTAGCCAAATCACGGGACACTAACATGATATTCCGGAGGAACACGGGATTGACCTCTTCATAGGTGCTTTAAAGGATAACATCCAACATGAAGTTCGCGTTTTGGAACCGATTCATTGGAGAAGGCATTCGGGTTGGCGGAAAAATTGAATGTAAAATTATGGCGACAAAGAAGCCTACCACTCACTTCTATAAAGAAGGAGAGTGTTGCTACACCTAGATTTCCACAACCACAAGGTTGACACCACAACAATTGGAAGAAAAAGAGAAAAAGGGCTTTGCTACGGTTGTGATAGCAAATACACTAAAGGTCATAAGTGTGTTGAGAAGAAATTATTTTACATAGATTGTGAAGAGGAAGAAGAAAATGAACAAGAAGAGGATATACACCGAGGAAACAACCCTAGAAGAGGAAGAAATGAGTTCGACCATATCGTAATGCATTGACGCAGGGATACCACTCCTCGAACTCTCAATATAGAAGGGCATATCAAGAAGAAAAAGGTGTCAGTGTTGATTGATTCGGTAGCACCCATAATTTTATTCATTGTAAGGTAGCTAAGGAATTGAATTGTTTCCTATGCCTAGCACCGAGAATGTCAAGTGATGCATTTGTAAATGGAGGAACTATAAATTTCTTTGGAAAATGCCATAATATCGAGCTAACCATGGGGGAATATGTATTGAATAGTCCAATGCTTGCCATTCCTATGGGAGGAGTCTTTGATGTTGTACTAGGAGTACAATGGTTACAATCTTTGAGGATGGTAGCTTTCAATTTTCAAACTTTTCTTGAATTTTTTTTCGGAGAAGGAAAGGAAGTTGAATTACGGGGTATTCATGGCGAGAAGCCGGAAGATAATAAAAATAATAACATGACAAATCTTGTAAAGAAATAACGATAAGAGACATAATTGCACAATTATGCTCACTAGAAGTTCAACATCAAAATCATCTAATTTTGCGGTCCAACAAGTCTTGGACAATCATTCGAAGGTGTTTGAAAATCCACAAGGACTCCCACTATTGAAAGTCATGATCATGCTATTCATTTGATTCCAAGAAGTGTTCCTCCAAACATCGGGCCTTATGAATATCTTTATGTCCAAAAAGAGAAAAATTGAATGTATGATTGTAGAAATTTAGGCGGGTATAATTCAACCTAGTCAAGTTCTTTCTCTACTCGTAGTATTGGTGCACAGAAGGATGGATCATGGCACATGTGTCCGATTATAATGACTCAATAAGCTCACCATTAAAGATAAATTTCCTATTCATGACAGTTGATGAATTATTGGATGAATTACATGGAGCAATTTATTTCCTAAGTTGGATCTTTGTTCGGGATATCATCAAATTAGAATGAAGATGAAGATATTCAAAAACAACATTTCAAACTCATGAGGTCATTATGAATTTTTGGTCATGCCTTTTCGCCTTACCAATGAACCTTCTACATTTCAAGGGTTACTGAATTCATTTTCAAACCCTTCCTTAGAAAATTGCTAGTATTTTTTGATGATAAACTAATGCGAGCGGAGTCTTGGAAGGATCATGTTGAACTTGTGTTGACGGGGTGCTCAACCTATTGCGGGAAAACAATTATATGTGAAAACATCCAAATGTTTCTTGGTCTGAGTGGAATATACGGGTCATATTATATCTCGAGAAGGGTGTTAAGGTAGACCCTAACAAAATTAAAGCCATTAAGGAATGGAAAGTCCCCACAACCATAAAGCGAGTTGCGAGGATTTCTTAGGTTAACAAGGTATTGTATGAGTTTGTTGGGAAGTATCGAGAGAATAGCGACACCTCCGCTAACGTTATTGAAGAAATATGAATTTTCATGGACTCCTAAAGCAACTAAGGCCTTTGAACATCTTAAAGAGGCAATGTGCCTAGCACCGGTCTTAACACCCGAGACTTCACAAAGCCTTTATTGTGGAATGTGATGCCTTAGGAAATGGAATTGGTCTTTGTTTTAATGCGAGGAAGACCCATTGCTTTTTAAAGTCATTCAATCAAAGGAAAGAATTTACGAGAAACCTATTTATGAAGGAAATATTAGCAATATTGTGCACTAAAGAAATGGCTAACTTACCTAATGGGAAGGCACTTCAAGGTAAAAAATGATCATGATAGTCTTAAACCCCTTTTTGGAACAAAGATTATCTTGAGCGGCAAAAATGGGTCACAAAGATGTTGGGTTATGACTTTGAAATAATCTACAAAAAAGGGAAGCTTAACGTTATTGCAGATGCACTCTCGAAAAAATGAAGAGGTGGAAGCATTGCTTTGTGCCATTTCTATTATACAACTAGATTGGATAACGAAGCAAGAGATGAATGGAAGAAGGACAAAGAAGTATGCACACTCATTCAAAAGTTATGACAGATCTAGTATGAATACATTTAGTTGGATAAATGATTCTTTATGGTACAAAAATCGCTTATATCTTTGTAAAATTCCCAACTAAAAAAAAAATTCTTTGGATGCACACTTCTCCTTTAGGAGGATGCTCGGGGATTTTTTAAAAAACTTACCACAAGGTGAAGAAAGAAGAATTTTTTTGGGATGGCACGAAATCTGATATGCAAAAAGTTTGTGGCGAGAATGTTTGGTTTGTCGGCAGAATAAGGATTGAGACTAATTAAGACCTAGGACTTATATAATCTTTATCCATTCCAAGTCAATGTTGGGGAGGAGATTTCGATGGATTTTATTCGGGATTTACCTAAGTCCGAAGAGAAGAGTGTCATCATGGTGGTAGTTGATAGACTTACCCAAGTATGCACACTTTTGTGCATTATCTCATCCATTTAAAACGAGTACGGTTCTACTACATTTATGGACACAATTCAAAAGCTACACTTGGAAACCCGAGGATATTGTGACCAACATAGATCCCATTTTCTTGGAAATTTTGAGCCCGAGCTATTTTCTTGTTTGGGTACTCAATTAGCTCATAGCTCATCTTATCATCCTCAATCTAATGGTCAAGGCGAAGTATAGTAAATAAATGTTTGGAGGGATATCTTTGTTGTTTTGTATCTGATGAGAAAACAAACACAATGGGTTAAGTGGTTACTTCTCCTTTGAATGGTGGTATAACACTTCCTTCATCTTTGTAGCAAAAATGACCCCATTTATGGCACTTTATCAATATCATCCACCATCCATCACATCTCATCTTTTAAGAAAATTCGAAGGTTCAAGCGATGGAAGATCATCGAGCATCGACGAAAGTTCTCAACTCTTAATGGATAACACGAATTTCTACACCCAAAATCGAATGAAACATGAACATATCAAAATTGGAGCGAGAGAAGTTTTATTTTTGATGTGGGAAGCCCAGTTGTTTACGGCTACGACCATACAAACAAATGTACCTCAAGCAAGCTAAGAAGGATAATAAATTATTGCCCGAAGTACTATGGTCCTTACAAGGTGTTGCAAAAGATTGGTACTATGGCATACAGAGTGGAGCTTCGTGCTTCTTACTGAGTGCATCTAATTGTCCATGTTTCATGCTTAAAGAAGGTTATAGGTGAAAATATTTATTGTTCAAATAATATTGCCGGAAATTGACGAGGAAGGAAAAATAATATTGGAACCTGAAGTGGTCACGGAAACAAGAAGTCGAAAGCTACAAAATCGATCAATTTGAGTATCTCATCAAGTGGAAGAACTTGCCAGAAGATTCATGGGAAAGGTAGAATTTTATATAAGCACCGAGAGCTACTCAAGCATTGAGGACAACACTTTTGAAGGAGGAGCATGTTAGGTCTCTATATTACTAGTATAGTCCCTTATTGTTGTTAGTGTAACCCCCTTATTGTTATTATTGTTGACACTTTGTAACCCCCATATTGTTATTATTGTGCCCTTAAATTTTTATTGTTAGGTCGGCTAGGATTACATTGTGGTCCTACTAGGATTACATTACGGCCCGATGGACTCCTATATATAGAAAGGAGGTTTGTAATTTGTATCATACAAGAATTGTTCATTCATGTAATGTATTGGAGGTTGCCCCACCGAAGTGGCTTATTTCTAAGGTGTTGATATCTCTTTTCTTGTATTTTGGAGTTGGTTCCACAACATTTTCATATAACATTGTCCTAAGATGGATTCTCTTATGGAGAATGTAGGCTACTGTATTTACATGAAATTTTCTTTTTATTTAAACAATTTAATAAAAATGGTATAGAAATATCATAAGCCTATCTTTATGATAAATCTCAACCATCGATTTGTGACTACTACTAAGAATACTCTAGAATATTCCATGGAGAATAAATCCATACCCTCCACCTAATAATTATTGAAAATTAGATTTAATTTTGGAAGCCATTGTAAAAATAATAATAATAGTAATAAATAATATTTTTTTGTATAAAAATGTGATTGCTAAAAGTAATAATTATTATGGTTAGTCATATTTGATTATGTTTATTTATACCTTTATTGTTTTCATAATGGTTGCTTGCACTTGAGAATGACACATAATAGTTGACTATGGTTAAACATGTTTAACCATGATTGACTATGGTTTCATATGGATGATTATGACCAAATATTGTTGACCATGTTTGACCATTTTTAACCATGGTTGATGTAACCACCCTTTCACCCCTGATTTGCATAAGGTATTAATCATTTGACCTAGTGGTAGAGGGTGGCATGGCCTCTTCTTTTCTTTAAAAAAAAACCCAAAAAACAAACCTCTAAGAGTTTTTTCCTTCTAACACTAGATGAAAAATCCCTTTTGACATTAAAAAAATAAATATTGAAAATAAAAACAAAATTTAATTACGCCGTAAGCGTATTTATTTGAAAAACAACTTTATTTGAGTGCCTTTTGTCTTAATATTTGCCATCGATCTCTTGTTAGACGATTGAATCAAAATGAGTACGTTGATTGAAGAGCGACGATTCACGATAGTTCTGATTCTTGCATAGAATGAACGAGGCTATGACGAAAGCACTTGAGTAGGATGATTCACGGAAAGGCGAGCACCAAATAAGGAGAGAGCTGTCGAGATCCTTCTATGGCTTGACGAACCTCCGACATATGGACCTGTTTAAGTGCGAAGTGGAGATACGCAAATTCCGTGGTAGGCTGTAAGAACTTGCCAATCTTAAGGTTCCTCTCAATCGCCTCCTCTTCTTCTTGCAAAGTGCAGAATTATTAAATATTTAAATTTGAATTGTATGGAACCTTTTTTAATGAACAGGAATGAGCTTGATCGGTCGGTGGATCTATCGGAAAAGCTAATTCTTGTTGTTCACAAAGCTAATTTAGTTAATATCCTTTTGAAGGATTCTCTTCCTCTTCTTGAACACAATGCATTCTCTCACTCTAGAATTATCTTTCTGCTCTTGTCTCTCGGCGGTACATGTTGTATTTTCATTTTGTTTACTCACAGTTGCTGCCCTTCTTTCAGTACGTACTGCCCATCTCATTCTTTTTCATTTGGCTTTGTTTTGCTTAAAAGATTTTGTGCAGTGCAGGGTTGATGGAGTATGGCCATGTTCTTTATTACTTTATTATAGTCTGCAATGTTTATTTCAAATTTTTATTTGGAAATAAAGAATGTAGAGAAAAGAAGAAACTAGAAAAAAAGAGGGAAAGGGATGGTAATGGGATGTGTGTACATGTAATGATTAGAAAGATACCACCACTTATCCTTTTACTGTATGAGTTTTAGTACTCCTTTGCTATCTAATAACTCCTCCATTTGTGTAATGCAACGTGTATGGTTATTGGCGAGTGTTCAACATTTTATTTTCCTTTTTCTTTGCATTTTCAACGGGATGGTGGCGAGATTAGCGAGGAGTAGGTGAGTTTCAGCGACAATGATGGTGGGGAAATTGTGATGAAGCGCTGCCAATTTTGCACTTGATGAACTCAGTGCTTATGGAACACATAGCAGTCCTTGGGTCTCATTTTATGATCGGGGTATTTTCTGATTGAACTTAGGTGGTATATATTTTATCCCATTTTGAAATCACATCTGCATTAATTGTGGGTTGGCTATTTTATATTTGTGTTTGGGTATTTTATATTTGTGTTTTGTGTTATTGTAACTTAAGAAAATAGGCGACAGCGTGGAATGAGTCATATCAAGTCTGTATGGAAGATGAAAATAATGCCATTGTCCCTGCATTATCCAGGTGGACAGAACAGAGCAACAACCTTATGGTTGATCATCGCATGGATAGAGATGAGGGAGAGAGGTATAAATCTCATCTCATTTCATTCATAGACAGAATACTGTGGAAGGGGAAGCCTTATCAGATGATGTTTTATGTTTCTATTAATGTGTAGCACAAATACTTTATTCAACGAGGGAGGGAATTGCATTTGATAATGCCATCGGTTATAGATTTTTCTGGGTGCAAATATTTTTATAAAATTTACACACCACTACACTAAGCTAATCTACGAATGCGATTATCAATACGACTGCAATGCTTAATTTATGCGATTATCAATACTAATATGATGCTTAATTTATATATTTACTGGATTTCAATACCAATTATTTGAAAACTTCCTCTTTGTTTTTGTTTGTTGTTTCCAACATTTTGCAGAGTATGGAGATTGTCTTATGGCGAAAGAGGGAATCTCATCAACGAAAACACCTTGCAATACCTTTCCAATTCCTCCAAAGCTAAATAGGTATACCTTGTAGATATTCTTTCTTGAAAAATATGATGCTCTGTCCTAAACGGAAGGACGGAATAAAGATTCCTGCATTTTCTTTTGCTTTTTCTTTTACATTCATTACTTTTTCGATAAGATATTCTCTCATAAAAAACGTTTCTTTATATTGGTGGTAATGTTTTATAATTCTCTATTTAACTTGAGACTCTTTCAAGTTCTTATCCTCCTCCATGGGTTTAATGGGTTTTTTACTTCCAACTATCTCACAGTTATTTAGGTTATTATTTAATTATTATTTACAAAACGCATTTTTAATTATTTATTATATATTTATTATCTCTGAAATGCATTTTCTGAGATGTTGTTTATTTATTAATTTTTAAATGCATTTCCAATATTATGTGATGTTAGCAATGCCGTTTCTTTTTGTTCCTCTCCAAAAAATATCAATGTCTATGTCTCTGTTCTATGGGTATAGAAACAACCGCTTTCAATACCTATCGAAGAATTCTGGTTTTGTCATCCCCAATAACACAAAAGAAAAGGTCACAATCGACTACACACTTCGTGTAATTTTTTCCAAAAAAAAATATAATAATTAATTCACATACAGTTTTATTATATTAAGCGTATGGTGGTCTGCTGCTACGTTTATGACACGAGTCGGTGGAGCCGAATGAGAGCATTGACGAATCCTACCGAACAGTCATTGATTCCCTTCGGACTAGCAAGACCTCTTTATGGTGGGTAGATGCATACCTAAGTACATCAAAATTTTAAAGCATAACTTGCAAAGCTACAACATCTCGAAATTCTTCTTTAGTTATGAGTTAGTGGACATGATTTAATTGACGGTGCAGGAATAGGTGTTTTCCAATAAGGCTAATGAATGAAAACAAGCAGGCATGCAAGGCATTCCTCTTATTCTTTAATAACAATCAAAGTTCTGTTAAACTGAAGCAATTCATTGTGAAAACCCATTGTGTAAGTTTACTCCACCATAACGATCTAAAGTACTTCTTTTATTATATGTAATTATAAATTTTTAAAGAACAATGGTACGTGGGGTGTTTTGTACATTATTTTGTAAATTTTATTAATGGAAAATGAGTTAAATTGAATTTTGTTTTGGTTCATGCGATCTAGTACTCTATATATAAATTATTATTTAAAATTTCATTCAATGATTCGAATTAACCAATAAACATTAAATAAGTTAAAATAATAAATTGTTTAATATAAATAATTAAAATTTAAAATGCATTAAATTAATAAAATTTAATTATAAATAAATATTTAAAATCTATATTCAGCTTGAATTAATTAAGACACATTAAATATGTTAAAATCATAAATATAAGGCATAAGTTGATATTAAAAATCATAACACATCTCCTAACATGTATATATATGAAATGATACGTTATTTGCAAATAAATGTATAAATAAAATTTAATATAGACATAATTTTATGTGTGGATAACCAAAAAGTAAATTAAATAAAAGATTGACATAATGTAATGAATATTTTAACTAGGTCAAAATACGATAAAAAATAAAAATAATAATAAACTATAAAAACAACCATGGTATTCATGTGAAATGTAGTTTATTTAAAATTAAGATAGCCCGAGATAGTCTGAACTCTAGATCTACCAGAGCCCGAGAGGGATCATATACATGATATGCGGACCTAGAATAATAATAAACTATAAGCAGAGATTCGGTCTCCTTCCACCAAAGCTATAAAAAAGTGAGACTTGTAGATTATAGTTTTACAAAATTGACACAATTTGATTAAGAATAAGTTACAAAACATCGGGTGTATTTTATTTAAAATAGTAATTTGTATTTGTATTTTTAAATGAATATTTTTAAATTTGTAATTGAGTAAAATGTGTTAAATTGATATTCTAATTTTTAAGATATTTATTTAAAAAATAAAAAATTATGGTGAGCTTTTTTCTATTAATATTTACTCTGGAGTATTGCTCGGAATGACTCTATCTCAAGTCCCAAAGAAGATTCTTCTTTCTCTTCATATGTAAACACTGTTGAAACTCCTCCTTTCCTCCTCCTTGTACAAATTTAAACTGTAGGCACAAGGTAGTTGTTGCATATAGGAACATTTTAGATATGATAAGAAAATGTAATACTCCATTGTAATTTTCCCTAAAAAATGAGTGGAAAAGTGTAGCCTAAATCTTGAAAATTTCATGGTTAATGTAGTATAAGATACATGTAAATTTACGAGTTTTATGTCACAAGATTAGAGGCTTCTGCCCAATATCTGACTTCTCAGAAAGAGCCAAGTTCTTTAATTCAACATTTGCTTCCAAATCTCTCCTAGAGTGCTAGAGTTGTTTTCTCGATAAACTTGTTTTTAATGCTCTTAAGACAATAAGCCATCATTGTTGCATATAGGGGCATTTAAGTCTGATAGAGAACGATATTGTGTTATAATTTTTTCTCTAGGAATGTGTTGGAGTTGTTTTCTCAATAAACACATTTCTTGCTCTTAAGTGATAGAAATCCATCATTGTTGCATATAGGAGCATTTATCTCTGATAAGAAAAGTATGACCTTTATGTTGTAAGTTTATCTACAAATGTGTTGGAGTTTTTTTTCTCAATAAAATTATTTTACTATATTGATGATGAAATTCATCGTTGTTGCATATAGGAGCATTTAGCTCACATTAAGAAAAGTGTGATACTCGGCTTATAATTTGCTCTACAAATGTGATGATGTACATGAATGTCGAAAATTTCATGGTTAATGTAATATAAGATAAATAAAAGTTCATTTCCTCTACACAGATCGAAGAAAGCATGCCAAGTAGCTTCAACACTACGAACAGGAACATGTTCGCCAACTCCATAAATGCTACCAAATCTCTATTTATTTAAGACGAGGAACTCCATAAATGCTACCAAATCTCTCTATTTATTGAGAGCGATTTGCTCGACTCCACCTTATTTTTCTTGCTCTTGAAGTGATGAAAGCCACCTCTCCATACATTTTGTACATAAAAGAAAAAGAAAAAAACCAACTTCATAAATGCAGAAAAAACAAGAACATGGAACAAAAAAACCAACTTCATATCGACTATCTTGACAAAACAAGAACATGGAAGACACGAGGGACATCGATGGTAAAAGAAAAGTGATAACACTGAATGTTTCCAAAGATCATGAAGGGAATAATACATAGGTGACTGGAAGTAGGAATTGATCGAATTAAATATGGTGGCATGATCAGACAGAGGTATTTAACTTAACTTCAACATAGGCACTGTGGTTGTAAGGTTTAAGGAAGTAGTATTGCATTAAGATTTCGATTACTTGATTCCATGGAAGAAAATTTTGATTTTCATTCCTCCACAATGTCTCCTTCTCTACACTATCCTTGTTCTTCTAGGCTACACTTTCCTTTATCTCTTGTTCCTTCTGACGTTTCTTTTGCAACATGTGGTGCAATTGCTAGTTGTGCATAAGGCATTCTTATTTGAAAACAACTCCCCTAGCTACTGCTTGTGTCCATGTCTAAGGCATTGGATCAAATGTTAATTTGATTAAATGTTTTAGGCCATTAGATCCAAAAGTAAATAGTATATATATTTTTTATAATGTTTTTTTTTTTTTTTAAAATAAGTTAGATTGAATTTAGGTTTTGGTGACTTTTAAGTTAACGTTGTTATTAATTTTTTTTTATATATTTTTATATGTAAATGTAAATAGTTTTATATATGTTTTTTTTTATAGTATTCGTTTTCCTTTTTTAATAAGTTAAATTGAATTTAGGTAATAAATAAAATAGCAATAAAACTATAAATCGGTCCATGGTATTGACCCATGGTATTTCATGTGGAATATAATTTATTTAAGCGAAATTAAGATGGCCTATATCAATCTTAACTTTCATTGGAGTATTTGTTTTTTCTTTTTAATAAGTTAGATTGAATTTAGGTAATAAACTAAAATAGCATTAAACTATAAAAAAGCCCCGCATTGATGACGCATGGTATTCATGTGGAATATAGTTTATTTAAGGGGGGAATTAAGATGGCCTAGATCAATCTTAACTCTTGGATCTGCAAAGGGGAAACCAAGAGGGATCAAATGTCTTGATATGCAAACCTCTTTTAAAATTGAAAATACCTAAACTAACTATTTAATGAAATTATTTTTAATTGTTTATAACCATTATTCTTTTAAAATTTTACTTAATAGAAATGTATCTAAATTTTCATACATCTAAATATACATAGTTTTCTTGTTCTATATTATTTTTTATTCTGACTACTTTATTATTCCAAAAATACATGGTTTTGTTATATATTATTTATGTTACAAGCCTTTATTATTTATGGGTAGTATTTCTTAATATATAAAGAATGAAATCAATAAAGATGAATGTTCATAATTCTCATTTCCTAATTAACACTAAATTTTACCTTTAATTAATTAATTATAATAGTTTGTAACTACATACATAATCTTTCAAAAAATTGTTAATGAATATCAAATTTTTTAAAAATTTAAAAAAAAAACTATATACATATCTTTAATTACCTAATTGTTGTTTCTAAAACTTTTACATGTTTTACTTTATAATCATAAACTAATTTCACATTATATGACGTCAAACTTACTCAAATTTTTTATTTTGAAATTTTAAACAAAGTTTTCACTACATAACTTTAGTGTTTATAATTTTTTTATTTTTCAATTCCAAACAAAACTTACGAAAGAAAAACCGATCAGGTCTCCTTCTTGTAGATTAAAGTTTTAAAAAATTGAAATTGTGTGATTAACAATAGAGTAAGTTGATACAACCCTAAAGGGAGTTTTTGTACATGTTTTATCCATAACATTTCCCTCCATCAATATATTGGAGAGTCTTCGAAGAGGAGTCTATTCTGGTTACTCACTTAGGATCCACAATCGAAAAGAAAATGGCTAAGGTTTCACAGCTATTAGTTTGTAACACAAATCCACAATCGAAAGGAAAGTTAGATTGAATTTATGTTTTGGTGACTTTTAAGTTAAAATTTTATTATTAAAAAATTGTTATATTTTTATATGTAAATGTAAATAGTTTTATGTGTTTTTTTTAGTATTTGTTTTTTTCTTTTCAATAAGTTAAATTGAATTTTAGGTAATAAAATAAAATAACAATAAACTATAAAATAGCCCATCGTATTTACCTATGGTATTCATGTGGAATATAGTTTATTTAAAGGGGTAAATTAAGATGGCCTAGATCAATGTTAACTTTAGATGCTTTTGTTTTTTTCTTTTTAATAAGTTAAATTGAATTTAGGTAATAAAATAAAATAACAATAAACTATAAAAGAAACCCATGGTATTGACCCATGGTATTCATGTGGAATATAGTTTATTCAAGGGGGAAATTAAGATGACTAGATCGATCTTAACTCTGGATCTGAGAACGAGGGATCCGGCTGTAAATATGCAAACCTTTTTAGAGTGAAAATATCTAAACTAACTATTTAATAAAGTGTGTATTTTTTTTAATTGTTTATAACCATTATTATTTTAAAATTTTACATAATAAATGTATCCAAATTTTCATACATCTAAATATACATAACGTTTTTCTTGTTCTATATTATTTTTGTTACAACTATTTTATTATTCCAAAAATACATGGTTTGTTTATTTATATATTATTTATGTTACAACTACTTTATTATTCATGGGTAGTATTTCTTAATATATAAAAAATGAAATTAATAAAGATGAATGTTCATAATTCCCATTTCTTAGTTAACACTAAATTTACCTTTAATTAATTAATTACGCCATAGGCGTCTTTATTTGAAAACAACCCTCTTGGGTGTCCTCGTGTCATAATCGAGCCCTTTGATTTTTTGTTAGACGGTTGAATCATCATCAACCATGGATTTGCATTGTAGCGGTTGTGGGTTGTAAAACGGTTGCCGAAGTGTGACTTAACTTGGAACGTTAGCGAGAGCTAAGAATCCTCCATATGGAAGAGATTTTGATACTCACCTATAGTGATTACTGTAATGACGAAGCTTGTTGAACTCTTTATCTTTGGTTTCTTTCTTGAATGTGAAAATTCATCTTTCTCGGGGTAGGTTTCGGCTAAATTATTGATTTATTTTGAATACCACGAAATTTGTTCTTGTCGGTACATACATTTGTTCCCCACGTATCTTGTATTGGGAGGAATCTACCAACACATGTTACGGAGGTTAATTTTATGCCCGGTGTGGGATTTTTGTTTTAACGGTGGCTGCGATGCAGTTGCCTCAAATCCCCATTTCCGGAAGAAAAATTCTTGTTCTTTTATATCTTCTTGTTTGAGGATCCCTATTTTTGAAGAAAAATCCTATTCTTTGCCTGTCTTCTTGTTTAGGATCCCCCATTTTTTCGACAAAATTGTTCTTTTACGAGTTCTTGTTTGATCCGGAGGTTAGCATTTCGAGTCTAATAATTATAGGGTCGTTAATTTGCGGGGAGCAACACATATCACGACCTGGCAGTTGACAAACCTCATATATGTTCCGGACAATGTCCTTATTCCTAGGTGAAAAGGGAAAAGGACATAGTATCGGGCTCTTGTTCCTCATTCCCATTGGCGGCTTAACGACTACATTCATTTCTACCTCCGCAACGTCTCTAGAGTTGATGGTCAATTCTCCTTGTTCAACTAGCTACTTATCGAAACCATCGGTAATGAATTGCGGGCATTGGTGTTGCGATTCTCTAGTGAAAGCATGTAGGTTATAATATTTCATTTATTGATAGCAAAAAATAAAACTTACAATCACAAGAATATTCTATAAAATTTATGTAAAAGGTCATTTATATTTTCAAATTATTTTTGTACGAGATATAGCGAACTCACACGACATTAACTTCTATAAATTTTTAGATAATTTTGTTGCCTTTAACGAGGCAAAATTTTCGCATGGTACAAATTCATGGAGAAAATTTTCAAGAAATTTTCAAAATCTTGGGCGAATTCATGGAGAAAAGTTTTCAGAAATTCATGTCCAGAATGTTTAAATCCATTTTAATAACTAAAATGATTGAACCATCAAAACTCCTTGAATCCTGGACACTTAAAACCTTAAGCTTAACAAAGCTTGTAATTCGGAATTAGAATTTCAAAAATTTCGATGATTTTTTTCAAAATTATATCAAAATTTCTATTTTTTTTTGCAGCAATCTAATTTTTTTAATATAAATTCTATTATTGCAACCCACACAATTTTTTTAATAAATTCATTATTCCAATCTTAGGGTTAAATCAAATGTACATCTTTCTTGTTTTAATGTTGGTTCTGATTTTTTCCAATATGTTTATATTATAGGAAATCTTTATGTCAATTAAATGCTTCTGTAATATTATCTTTTTCATGAACATATGCTACATATTGCAGCATTTATACACCCTTAATGCGAGAAAATGGTGTGCATTGGTATGGGGCCTCTTGGATGTGCTCCCGCGCTTCTTATGGGAAAGTAACAATATCTATGGCGAATGTTTAGAGAGTAAACAATATGATTATTGAGTAAAATTTTGCAATGAAGTACAAGGTGCGGCAACTCAGCAGCTTTGATGTGAATATAGTTTTCCGTGACATATATGATGGAATCATGGATATTCTATAGAGATGTGAACGGTGTAGTGGCAATGTTGTCACAGAATGTTGATGATTGCATTGAGAAATCGGTGAAGAAGTTTATCACAAATTACTTGGGTTTATAGAATGGTGGGAGATCATCCTTTGTTACCTTTCATTTAAAAGATATTTACGAGGATTGGGCTTAAAAATGGTGAGAAAGTTATCAAAATTACTTGGCCTTATTGAATGGTGGGAGATCATCACGAAGGCTACTTTTCATTTTGAGAATGTTTTTAAGTGTGGTTTCATGATAAGGGATTCTTAAGATATGCAGGTTTATGTTTTGTTGTTACCTTATTTGAAAAGTTGTTTTACTAATTTATAAAAATTATTTGAATTGTATTTATGTAATGATTTTTAATGAGGTATGGTGCAGGTTATTGGTTCAAATTTTATGGAGAAGAATTAAGTTGTATTTTGCTATTGTTTATGCTCTTTTTCGACTATGCTCATGGACACTTTCTCTATTTGACATAGTTGTGTCCACTTCTGGTTATCAAAGTCTTCATGCATCGGTTATTTGACACACAATTATGTACTTAACAACACATTTCTATTCATTCTTCATTACTAAAATTGGCCAGGAAATCACTATACAACACATTTCTATTCATTCTAGATTACTAAAATTGACAAAAATCACTACACATATTTTTTAAGTAGCAACTGTTGGATGCTTTAAAGATCTTACGGCGTTTCCCTTTGCAACATGCGGTGATGGTGCAATTGCTAGTTGTAATAGTTTGTAACTACATACATACTCTTTCAAATTTTTTTTTTTGTTAATGAATATCAAATTTTTTAAGCAAAAAAAAACTATATACATATCTTCAATTAGCTAATTGTGGCTAGAAAACTTACATGCTTTTTACTTTGTAATCTTAAACTAATTTCACATTATATGATGTCAAACTTACTCAACTTTTTATTCTAAATTTTAAACAAAGTTTTTCACTACATAATTTTACTTTTATAATTTTTTTGTTTTTCAATTCCAAACAAAACTTACAAAGAAAAAACCCGATTGAGTTCTTCTTTTGTAGATTATAGTTTTTAAAAATTGACACTTTGTGATTAACAATAGAGTAAGTTGAGACAACCCTAAAGGAGTTTTTGTACATGTTTATCCATAACATTTCCCTACATCCAATATGAGTCTTCGAAGAGGAGTCTATTCTAGTTTATAACTTTAGATCCATAATCAAAGAAATTGGCTGAGGATTTCACAAATTGTGGTTATGACTTTGATCCAAGAAATCAAAGGAAATGGATAGTGATGTCACAAGTTATCATTCACATCGTGATTTATTGAAGTTCTTAGCTGAAATGGATATTATTAGATGCATGGTGGGAGAGACACTTAAAAATTCAAATTCGATGTTAGGTTCTAAGTTGAAATGGATCATATTATAGATGCATGGGGGCAGAGACACTAAAAAATTTAAAATAGATATTTCTTCTGGCATCCATATTGTCTACAAAGCCATCCAAATTTCCCACATTATATGATGTAGAAACTTTTCAATTTTTATTTTGAAACTTTAAACAATGTTTTACCTAATAATTTTATCTTTGTAATTTTTATTTTTCAATTCCAAACAAAACTTATAATAGAAAAAACCCATCAGTTCTTACTATAGATTAACCAAATTAACAATATGTGATTAAAAATAGAGAGTAAGTTGAGACAACCTAAAGGGTTTTTTGTACATGTTTATCATAACATTTCCCTCAATCCAATATATGTGATATTACGAGGGAGAAAGTGTATTCTAGTTTATAACCTGATCCACAATCAAAGAAAATGGCTAGAGTTTTACAAGTTATTGGTTTAGCAGCTTTAGTTACGTTGAAAATGGCCCTAGGGATGTCACAATTTATCATTCAAATAGTGATTTATTGAAGTTCCTAGGCTGAAATAGTTCTATTAGATGCATAATTGTGGCTAGAGGCACTAAAAAATTCAAAATAGATATTGAATTTCTCATTTGAAATGGATGTAGATGCATGGTGGCCGGAGACACAAAAACATTTAAAATAGATATCTGTTATGACATCCATATTGTCTACAAAACATCAAAATTTCACATCTTATACAACAATTTCTAACAATAACCGCTCAATTTACTCTCCAGGACATGAAACCTCACCTATGTTAGGAGATCACGGTGTAAAATCAAATGTTCCTCTAGTCTTTTTAAAGGTTCATAAATAAAACCTTCAGCAGGAAAGTCAATATTGTAGTATAATAAGCTGATTTTTTTAAATCATTGTGAAAAAAACATCACATTAGCTCTATAATCATATCTAATGCTATAAGGATCTAGAAGGTATTCACGTGACTTGGAAAACTAGGAAGATGCTTCTAATTTTCAATGAAGTAGTCTTCAAAAGTTACTAGCTCTATTTTAATTACATAAATGTATTGAAAACCAGCTGATAGTATTTAAGTTCGGTTATTTTATTTGGACGTGTTTATAGTGATATTTATTTCTATACAAGTTGAGCATCAAATTATTATGTAATGATTGTGCCCAAAAGTTTTTAAATTATTTCTCTTTAGCTATATCTTATCGATTTAGTATGATTTCAATCAGAGAAGGGCTTCAAATTAAGAACTATATCTTACATCGAGCACATGATTCTATTAAAATTTATGAAACAAATTCATTTTTCTAACTTGTATGTTTAAATATGTGATTTTAGGAAGTGATGCGCTTCCTGAACACTTGATTATTGTGTGGAAGAAATTTGAATTTTATATCATGGAATAGTAGGTATTTCGATAGTAGTTACATTGCTTATAACATATTTTGTATCCTTTGTATAAGCTATTGTATATACGGTTCTAACACATTTCCACGAGATGTTAGCTATATGGTGAGTAGTTGATGTAGCGATTGCATTACTTATAATAGTTTTTTATATCCTCTGTATAAACTATTGTATCTAAAATTCTAACACATTTCCCCCGAGTGTTATCTATATGGTGGTAGATGATGATGGGTTCTTTAGACACTTTATTAGTATTGTGGAAGAAATTATATTCTTAAATAAGGATTGTGAGTAATTCATGTGTGAGTTGCATTTGCTGTGAAATATTTTTATATCATTTGGATAAGTTGTTGTATGTCTACATTATACTACTGGTATGGATACACATTTTAGCTCTTAACTATTTTGATTATTGTCAATTGTTTGATATTTTGAAAATATAATTAAATGATTGATGGTTTTGGAACATCAAAGTTACTATGATGTATATATCTTGGATGGCTCTTAGGTAATGAGATTGATTTTCATGATGAAGGCACTGATCACTTCACAAAAACCCTTTTCCTATTGATAGTATGTGTTAGTTGTACTGAATGGACTATTTATATTGTCCTCACTATGATAATATTGTGGTTATTTTTTTTATAGGTACATATAAAGTTTATATACATATTATGTAATGAAATGCTCTTTAATAATTACGATCCTTTGAAGAGTAATTAAATGCCTCTATATATACAATGTCTCATCATTATTATTTTATTTGAGCATTTAATTAAAATACGAACTCTTACGATTAATATCACATATACAAAAGTCCACCTTGATAAAGGTTTCTTGCATATATATTTAACATGTAGGTTATGATTCTCATTGTTGAATATAATCTTTTAATGTCATAAACGTTGTATGTTCTGTGAGGTGTGTTTTCATTGACATCAACAAAGTTTGATTGTAATTCTTTTTTAACAACATATAATAATTCCTATAATGATTATTATGACCAAGTTGATATTTTGCAATTTTTTAAAGGGTAGATATGTATGCCTATTGATGTAACTCATTTACCTTCACCTCTTTTGAATTTCTAATATGAAATAATTCGAATAATATTTCTTAGATATTTTTAACAAAATGCTAAAGTTATAATTCTGTAAATAATATTTTTAAAAATTAATGTGATTAGGTTGTGAAGAAGTAGTATTTTTTAATGATATAATAAAAATAGTCTATTATGTTTTTTATCTTTAAACGATTCAATTAAGATTAAAATTTGTGTGTTGTCAACGGGGAAAATTTTTATTTTTCATAGCAAATTACCTTTTATAACTCTAAGTTATAATAATAATACTTTTTTTTTTATAAGTAAACTCGTTACCTGCCAAAAATATGATTAAATTGCAAGAAAATTTTAGGATTATAATATTTTTTGTCCAAGTTGACAATGTGAATGTACTTATTTAGCTTTAAAATTGGCTCCATGTTCAATATACATGAGTTTAGTAGGTAATAATCAATGAAATTGAATGACATATAAAACCAAACAATTATCATTAAAATTAGTTCTATATATTATAGTAGTTATTGCTTGTGAATGCAGTATTTTCAATTGACATTCAATTCTTTATTCAATAAGTTGTTTTATTTAGTAGAGTACAATAATTTTTTAATCAAATAATAGGTAAAACATATTCACAACATAATTTGTTTGAATGAATGAATGTTTGAAAATACTTTAATGAGAAAAATAGATTTGTAATTATAAAATACAAAGTATAACTTAAATTTGTGCATTTATTGTATTTTTTTTTTTTCTTATGTATATAGAAAATAAGCAAGTTTGGAGTTAAGAAAATAAACCATAACATGAATAACAATATCTACTTCAGAAATTTACTCATATTAAAATGACATTCACTTATATACCAAGACTTTTGTTATTCATATATAATTTCTCACAAGCATGCAATTGGCGCTCGGATGTAGATGAACTTGGAGTAAAATCTATTTACGGTAACAAAAAAGTCTCTTTATTTACATCTATGCTAGATATATTGTACTTGAATGTATTTAAAATATCTTATTTTAGTTACATACTCATTTCATACTTGTTTCGGAGGATTATTAATCACAAAGGTTTTCACCCCATTCTATTTCAATATATATAACAATTTTTATATATGTGAGCAGGTTATGTTGGTTTACATATATGTTTTCACCCACAATTTCCTATTTCAATATCTATAACAAAATTTTACGGATTCCATAACTCACATAATCAATATCTTTAAAACCTCTGTTTGCTTACATGGAAGAAAAAATTACCTTTCCTTCCTTCACGATGGCTCCTTCTGCGCCACAAATTATTTCATTATGTTGGTTTACATATATGTTTTCACCCATTTCTCATTTCAATATCTAATAAATTTTAGGATTTGTTGTCTTATAATCAATATGCTGACCTCGACGACCTACTTCCATATGAAAAAAATTTCCTTTCATTCCTTCACGATGGCTCCTTCTACGCAACGACTTATTTCTTCTACGCTACTCTTTCCTATACTGTTCCTTACGACATTTCTTTTGCAACATGGTGCAATTGCTAGTTAAATATCTACTCCTAATGTGGCATGTCTTTGCACCTTTTTGGTGCAAATTATAGTATATTTAATTGAGACCATGAAATTACTCACTAAGATGAAACATGCGATCAACCTAATGTTATGAATCAAGAACAATGCCACAAATTTCAGCTAATATGCTACATCTCGAATTACCAAACATAGCCATTAATCATATTATCTAAATATAAATATGTCCACACTATACCAATGTCAGCTTATATATCAAGTGATTCCAAAATAACTATATCTTTTCTTTTTACAATGCATACATATTTTCTTCTCTTCATTATTCCTCCTCCATTTTGTGGTATGCTATTTATAGGAAGAATTCCCACCTTTACAACATGTGTTTTTAGTTTTTTTAATAATATATTAAAATAAAAAGTACATTTTCGTTGAAGCATTACATATTTAATTTTAAATAAAATATAAAAATAATAAAGCGATATTAAACTACATTTATTCATTCAGAAAATTAAATTGAGAAAAAAATATAATAAATCTAATCTCCAATATATTTGCAACTTAATATTCAATTATATATATATATATATATATATATATATATATATATATATATACATATCAAATATATTTTCTCCAACATTATACATATATATCCAGAAGTTGGGTAGATAACAAGGGGTTGAGGAAGCTAAGAGCTCTGCAATAGGATTTCTAAAAAGAATCATTGAACTAGTGACCCATCTTGACCTTCCACGTCAATCATCAGGGAAGGCACTGAATTGACAAGCTTAAAGGTTTGTTGCTGGTATATACTTTAGTGAGGCATTTTGAAATAGTGCCTTAAGAACACTACTCAAGAAAGGATCAAGCTTCTATATCTTCAATACTTGACAAGTTTCACAACTTATGACATATCCATCATTGGTAAGTCACATACAGCTCCTAGTGATATGGTAGGATTCCAAGGTAGTATAGGAGTTCAACCATGTTTTTCATTCTCTCCCTGGCTTCTTAGGATCTACATTGAATGAACTGGAATGATTATCAAAAAATACATTGGGAGATATGAATTTAACTTTCTCTTTGGAGTATATGATGGCATTATTTTGATATCACACTTGACGAAAGTCCTTAAAAAGTAGCTATAAATCCTGTTATATAATTTTGTGACTCTCGAGGGCTTATGGGAATTTGGGGAAAAAGGTACTTCCCCTACCTCTCAATATGTTAAAGATATGTAAATTTAATGTATTTTTCTATATTAGGAGAGAGCGGTGGATATATTCTCATCTTGTGTATTTAAGAGTACTCTTATTGCGTGTGCTTCAATGTGATATTAGAATTAGAATGTCAGTTAATTAAAGTTATGTGATGCTCCCCTTAGGAAATAACATTATTAACATCAATTTTAGGATAGAAAATATGACTCTTTTGGTCATTGATCACACCACATACTAAGGATATGGTACTTAGGAACTTATTCTTTGATTTATAAATTCATGCTAGATAAATAGTTCCTCATAAACAGATCCACATGAAGGGTATACTTCCTTAGACCATAATTATTGTGAGTTCAACATGAGCACAATGGTACTTCTATGTTCTTCTTGGTTGTGATGATAATCCATAAGTTTAAACTAATGAAAACCCTTTAATAAATTACTATATCATGTAGTTAGATATTCTATGCATCACATCATAAGAAGATAAACTCCCCTCCGATTTAAGGTCCCCTTATTGCTCCATCAAGTCAATGTTGACATTTATAAGTTGTTTCCACCCAACTTCATCATAGATGCACTAAATCTCTAAATAAAGAAATAAATAGTAGCATTTGAAGGAAAGATATTAAAATATTATACTATGCGCATGTGGAGTTGTACCTATGGCACCACTCACATTGAACCTATATTACTATTATAATATATATCTTGTTTTTAGTGACTAATAAATAAGCCCCCTAGATACATCAAACTCTAGTTCTCTTACGATTATAGAGTTCCCCTTATGTAATTCATTTTTTAAAAAATTGTCTCCATGTAGAAATATCACCACCTCGATAGCATCACTATATACATCATCTGGTTCCTAAAGAAGGAGACCTAGCACCATTGTATGTGATCTCACCATGCCTTGAGCTTTAAAGGTAGATTATTCATTTTTAAAGGCTCTCCTAACTCACTCAAAGTTTGTATATAACGAATAAGATTCTTAGGTATCTTCTATCGAGAGATGTTTGAATTGCATAGTCTTGTTATTGGCAAATTTTAGGCCCACGAGCTTATCATTGAAAATTACTTTGTTAAAATTGGATAACTAGGTCCAAACTCCATGTTGTGATGCTCGGATTAGAATCTGCCAGTATTTTTGTTTGATTCCTCCTTTCGGAGAGGTGTAAGATCCATATAAAATTTATCTTAATCGCAAGATGAGCGGAAAGGAAATTTGTTTTGAATTTATTATTTATAATAAATTATATGTACGAGTTGACATCAGGTTTTACACCGACGGATGTGTCACCCCACTGTTGATGAATATAAATACGATCGAAGTTGGAGAGCATTACCACTCACAAGAAAACACACATCTTCTTCTCTTCTACGATTTCATCGAGCTCCTTGCGGGGCGATTTCAGCTCACACGTGGGAAGAAGGACAAGTTTGTACGGCCCGAAGAAGGAGAAGCATATTCTTTGCGGCTGGGTTTCCTAGGAAGTTTGACCGGCGTTGACTTTGGTCGACGCATGGTCCCAAAAGGGCTGAAATTTGTTGGGGACTTCGATTTTGGGAGACGTACACATTGGCACAAGAAGCTGAGGTCAAGGGTGACCAAAGGCGGAGGCTGCGTTGACTTTTATGTTCTTTGCGTTGACTTTTTATGGAAAAGCGTTGACTTTTGCGGGAGTTGACTTGTGTTGACTTGGTGACTGATTTGAGGACTATTGTGACACAACTGCGATTTGGCTAATCAGGAGACTTTCTTCAGGTTGAAACATCCTGTTGGCCATTGTGTATACCATCACATTCTTGTTGCGGGTTTGTCTTTTTTTATAGATCCTTGGTATATTCTATCGACATTTTATGCTTCATTTGGGTAATTCTTGTAATAAAAAGTAAAGTTGCATCAACGTAAACATCTACAAAAATTTACATGGTATCGGAGGTGAGGTGAAGACGAGCTAACTTTAGCAATCACCATCTAAGAAAAATGGGTTCCTGAGTTATGGCTTTAAGAAAGAATGACAAATTGAAGCTAGGGATGACTTCCATGCAGAAAATGATATTAGATCTCAAGTTGAAGATACATGATGTCATGGACATATGCGGGTAAGATACAAGAACCTCCATCAAATGCTTCTTTATTTTGCTAAAACCAAGTATAAGAAGGGAGATTAAGCAAAGCTAATGATTAGGAATCTATTCATAAAGCACAGTGGCCTACATCTACGAGTTGGGTACATCAAGAGATGTATGATAAATTGATCCTAATGTTCAAGGTGACAATGTAAACCAAGTGCTATTCTTCAAGAATCAATTGAAGAATACGAAGAAAGAAGCGAGGATGAGTTTGTCCAAACATACTTTACGAAATTAATGAGATTGAACAATCTCTTGTAGCACTGTGGGGAGACAATGGCGGTCGTGAGATGGTACTCACACCGCACTTGGAGGACTCCCATATGAATGGCAGTATTCAAAACTACCATTCTCAATAATAGTACAATCCCCTAACTTTGACGGGCTTAAATACAGATGCATGCAAGAAGAGACAAGAATGAAGGAATACAAAATAGCCAATGTTTTCTTGCTACTCATTGTAGAAGAAGAACTACGGTAGTCCTAAGAACAAAGGAAGAACGAGGCCCAAGGAAAGAAGGGAAAGTGTTTCTCTTGTCATAGTCTTGGTCACTATGCCGAAGAATGTCCTTTCAAGAAGGATTCTCCGTGGGCGTGACAAAAACAACAACCGAGGTAATAAATCAAAGAAACATGAGGTCCAAAGGAAAAGGAAGGCTCCCTCTGATGCAGGAAACAATCAACCTTCCAAGAGTCTAGAAACTCGGTGTGAAAGTGTGTTGTTGATAAAAGATGAATACATTCTTGTATACACTCTCCTCTCTGCTGCATCACTTGAAACACTATGGATGTACGAGTGATAGATAGTGGTGCCTCAAGACACATCAGCAGGTTCAGAAAGCACTCTCTAACATGGTTGAGAAGGATATGATACGGAAATTATCCTTGGAGATAGCATACCACATATCCGTGAGAGGGACGGGGACTATGACCCTCCACTTATTACGATGACAAGTCCTACATGCGAGATGTACTCTATGTACCAAAATTGAAGAAGAACCTTGTGTCTATGTCAACAATTGAAAATGAGGAAACAAATGTGCAGCATTCATTAAAGAAGGTACACATGTGGAAGAAGAATATCAAGGAAGCTATCGTATGATTTGTTTTAGGTTGGAACACTTTACTAGGTTGAAGGAAGTCCTTAAGAACGTGACATGAGATGATATCCGTGAGACCGATAATAAGCACTTAATATGAGACGAACGAGAACTTTGCATAGGAGCTAGCATCAAGACGGAGACCACAATGTTTGTGGGCTACAAAAAACTTCTAAGGTCTATAAAGTCTATGTACCTAGTCAAGGAAGTGGAGATATGCCACGAATGTCTTATGGCAGAAGATGCTTTCTTGAAGAAAGTAGTCAATCTTACGAAGATGCGAGAAGATCATGAAGCAAGGCCTAATCAAGAAGAACCAAGGATGAGACGATGGACGATTAAATCCACCTCCTTCATAGGGAAGAGACCATCATAGCTCGGGGACACTCTCGAGGGATCTTTGGGGGACCTTATGGCCCCAGGGTGGACATTAGTGAAGATAAACCGAGTAGATGCCAAGGGTGTCTGGTTGCCATAGTACCATTACATAATGCGAGGTACGGATCCTTTGAGGAAGCCATAAAAGCATCGAGTTTGGAAGGATGCTATGCATGAAGAATGATGTACGGGATGTGGTTCCAGACCCAGGACAATCGATTGTCACCACAATCGTCTGCAAGATTAAACGTGGATGCGATGGAGAGTCTTTGAAAAGTTCAAGGCCAGATTTGTTGCCCGTGGCTTCTCTCAAGGGATAGATTATGATGACATATTTTTTGTGGCACGATATACCACCATTTGATCAATCATAGCCCTTCTTCCTCGCGAGGATGGGTGCTTCATCGGATGGATGTCCAAGGCCGCTTTTTGCAAGGAGAAATGAAGGAAGAGGTGTATGTAGAACAACCTGCGGGGTTTGAAGTTTGGGATTGAGACACTCATCTCTGCCCGAGGTTGAAGAAAAGCCTATATGGGTTGAAGCAAGCACCCGAGGCACAGTACGAGAGAATGGATACACGGTGAAGTTAGGCTTCACTCGAAGTAATGCGGATCCGAACCTTTACTTCCAAGGTTGTCCAAGGGAAGCCTCTCATTACGAGTGTTATATGTGGACGACCTCTTTACGGCAGTGCGCCCCAAACCTCTCATTCATCAATGCAAGAGGGAACTGTCGCTCCTGAGTTCGAGATGAAGGACACAGGGCCGATGCACTACTTCCTAGGCCTAGAGGTGCGAGGAGACACGGAGAGATTTTCCTTTCTCAAGATACATTGTAAAACACGGAAAGTTTGTGGTGTGATGGACGCCAAGTCCCGCAGAACTCAACTTTAAGAAGTTGAGTAAACGGCGTTCTTCAGGCAGGTCCTACTAAGTATTGTCGACTCATAGGGACCACGATGTTCTTAATGAACACAGAGTGACGTATGTTTTGCGGTGAACACTTTGAGTCAACACATGGTTGATCATAACATTCACTTGGGTTGGTGCCTGGGAAACTTTGAGATATCTCACAAGGCACGATAGACCATGGAGTTGAGATACTAACTGCGGGAGTATGACCTCCCATGGATGTGCGTGATCTTGGAATTGGGTGGCCGGTGTGGTGGATCGCAAAACCTGTCTGGATGCTACTTCACATGTAGATGCAGCCGGGCGGGGAAACTAAGAATCGATGGCCAGTGACACGACCAGAAGCCAAATACTTTATGTTGTTGTGAAGTCGGTTGGTTGCGAAAGCTCTTACGTGAGCTATTGACATGTGATAGATGCCACGGGTGTCCTTTGTGATAACTAGAGGGGGATTCATTTGTTACAAAATCCGGGTTCACATTCATCCAAGCATGTTGATGCATTGATGCCACTTTATCTAGGATATGGTAGGCAAGTAGTAAGTAAGCTCGATCATATAGGAATTGGATGGGCCCGGACGCCGAATATTCTCACAATGCCCTTGGGGGAAGGTCATGTTCCTAACCTTAGACGAGAATCTTGGAATCATGGAACGACCATATGATGTGGGTCTTGTTGGACGATGAGCTACGGGAGCTGCGAAGGGCTTTGGGGGACGACTTTTTGGGCTATGGACAACCACAAAGGCTAGGCTTACCAACCTTGATGGTGTGCTTGGACGCCACCATTGGGTGTGAGTTGGTTCACCTCTCATTATCTGCCCCGTATGCATCCTACCCATTGAGTTCGGGGTTCATGGGAAGTACCTCTCATTTGGCCAATGAGGTGGGAAAAGCCGGGAGACCGATGGCAAATACGTGGACACATTAGAGATTGCCGTACTCTCTATCTAGGATGGCACGGTCCAACCACTTCGTCCAGGATCCAAAGTATAGTGAGGTTCGGACCTCCATGACTCCAGATCAGATGAACCAACTTCGGGTTGGTTGGGAGCTCTGTGTGAGTCTGAAGTAGAGGTTTTAGACCTGCGGGCTGAATTGTCATCGGGGGGATAGTGTCTTTGTGACAACATACATTAGAAATAAAGAGGCAGTAAGTAGTTGAGTTGGGATGACACACGATGTTTGATTACTGTGATGGATGGAGTTCTCCCTAGTTGAGAGGGAGTGTTAAAATTGGACAACTAGGTCAAACTCCATGTTGTGATGCTAAGATTAAGATACGGTATTTTTGTTAGATTCCTCTTTCGGAGAGGTGTAAGATGCATATAAAATTTATACTTAATCCGATGACCAGGCTGTTGTTTTGTTCTTATTATTTATAATAAATTATATGTGATCGGGCCTTAAGGTTTTACATCCCGACGGATGTGTCACACCTCAATGATGGATATAAATACGGAGTCAAGGGATTGGAGAGAATTACACACTCACAAAACACACATCTTCTTCTCTTCTGCGATTTAGTATTGACTCCTTGGAGGACGATTTCAGCTCACACATGGGAAGAAGGACAAGTTTGTACAACCAAGAAGAAGGAGGCCTTGATTGTTGCGACTAGGGTTTCCTCGGAAGTTTGACAGCGTTGACTTTGGTCAATGCATGGTCCAAAGGGCCCCGAAATTTGTTGGGGACTTCGATTTTAGGAGGCGAGTACACATTGCCACAAGAAGCAGGGTCAAAATATTGACAGAGATTGGAGAGGCTAACGTTAACACATGTTGCTACTTTGTGTTGACTTTTATGGACAACGTTGACTTTTTGCGAGTTGACTTGTGTTGACTTGGTAGTGATTTGAGAATTTGTTGTGACACACTGCGGAGTTGGCTAATCAAGGAGGCTTTCTTTGGTTGAAGCTTGTCTGTGTTGACGCGTATAACACCATCACATTCTACATTTTGGTTTGTCTTCTATAGATCCCTTTGGTATGTTCTGTCAGCCCATTTTACTTAGCTGTTTTGGGTGATTAGCAATAAAAAGTGATTGCATCAAGCATAGAACATCTCTTAAAAATTTACATACTTCAACCCATTTTCAACCAGCCCACTCAAAAAAATACAATGTGATCATAACAATTATGCGATGAACAAATGCATAAGGCGATCTTCGAATCTATCTCCATGATGTTAAAATTACCTTTGAATTTCAAATGGTAGGACAAATGTTCCAAGACAATACAACTACTTTATTTTGTTTGTTTATTTATTTTAATGACTAAAGAAATTAGAAATTGGGCCATACATCCTCACAAAGGCCGGGTTTTTTTTTCCAACTATTAACACTATATAAATCTAGGTGCATACATACACCCTTTTTGTGATTTCTAGCCTACATAAATTAGAGATTTGAACTTAATAGTCTCTTGATACATAAAACTTCATTATAAGTGCGAAGGTTTTAAGCTCAATTGGTTAGGTACCTATTGCTAAAGCACCTTGCCAATGAGATCTCAATGAGTTAAATTCTCTTTGATGCCCTTAGGTTTGGGGCTCAATTAAAACCTAGTAAGATGTGATCCCTTCAAGTGGAATAGATTTTCCTGATTTTCTTAATTTTCTCTTAGAACAATTCTACTAGATGCCTTTAGAGGATTAGGCTTTGATTAATTGAAAACAATTCTACTAGATGTGCTAAAAATTATGCTTTGATTAATTTACATATATTCAGTCATTACAGATATTTATTTGATAAAATTTCCAATAACAACACCCTTTTTCATTAGATTTTTTAGAATATTTTTGAATTTTCTCTCCATTCATGAAATATTCATCCACTCAGGTAAGTCAATATATACATTTTCTCTAGTCACTATGTTCTAAATGAAATCTGGCCACTATGGTGTGTGCTTTTTTTCTCACGGGATATGATGGAAGGGACAGTAGAATATAATGCTACAGATATTTGTTTGATAAAATTTCAATAGCAACACCTTTTTTCATTGATTTTTTTTAGAATACTGGGGTGTATCTCCATTCATGAACTATTCATCCACTCAGGTAAAGTCAATACATACATTTCTCTGGTCACTATATTTCAGCTAAAATCCTGGTCACTATAGTGTGCTTTTTTCTCACGAGATATGAAGAGACAGTAGAATATAATACTATTGCGATTTTCATTTTGAAGGATGGGACGTTAGAATCCGATTGTATTGCGATCTCAAGTCAGTGCAAACATTTATTTGTTTAATTTTCAAAATTCAACAGCTCTTCATTAAAATTTGAAACTACTGTGATTCTCTCTGCAACGAAGAAATTTGCAGCCATATACCCACTCAAGTCAAGTCAATACGAATTTCTCTGCCCATCATTATTTTTCATTTTCACGACAGGTGTCTTTTATGTTTTTCTGATGCTTATGAGTTGACATTTCTTTGATTTGGTTTTTGATTAATTGGGTTAGGCTTTGATTTTTGATTAATTTGTGAGTAGTGATGACTTGATTGATGTCAGAGTGATTACTAATTAACCAATCAGGATGTGATTCTTTCAAGTGGAGCCAATTTTTTGAAGTTTTTAAAAATTTTCTCATAGAACAATTCTACTAGATGAATTTTTCTCATAGAGATAATTCTACTAGATACCTTTCGAGTTAAGCTTTGATTAATTGAAAACGATTCTACTAAGTATGCCCTCAGAATTAGGCTTTGATTAATTTACATATGTTCCGTCATTACAGATATTTCTTTGATAAATTTTTCAATAGCAGCACCCTTTTTCATTAGATTTTTAAAATACTGTAAATTTTTCTCTTAATTCATGAAATATTCATCCACTCCAGTAAAAGTCAATACACACACATTTCTTTGGTCGCTATGTTCATTAAAATTTGGTCACTATGTGTGCTTTTTTTCTCACGAGTTCCGAAGGAAGGGACGGTAGAATATTACGCTATTGCGTTTTCATTTTGAAGGATGGGACGTTAGAATCTGATTGTATTTTGATCTCAAGTCAATGCAAACATTTATTTGATTAATTTTAAAATTCAACAACTCTTCATTAAATTTGAAACTACTATATTCTCTCTGCGGCAAAAATTTTTATTATATACCCTCGAGTCAAGTCAATACAGATTTCTCTGTCCATCATTATTTTCATTTCACGACAGGTTGTCTTTTTTATTTTCAGCTTAGCATGTTTGAAGGACGTTGAACATTCATTAAACAACCATGTGCCTCTTTCCCCTTTTGATTTTAAATTTTGGGACGTTTTCTCTTTTATTACAATATAAATTTACAAGCATCAATTTACAATGTAAAAAATAATAAAAAAACTCTAAATTATTAGACTGTAGTTGATAAATAAAATCAATTTACAATTTAAAAATTAATATAAAGATATAATAATTATTATTAAATAATATATAAATTAAATATATTGATATTTAATATCAATATATACATACATTTCTCTGGTCACCTCATTTTAGTAAATCTGGTCACTATAGTGTGCTTTTTCTCACGAGATTTGAAGGAAGGGACGGTAGAATATTACGCTATTGCGATTTTTATTTTGAAGGATGGGACGTTAGAATCTGATTGTATTTTGATCTGAAGTCAATGCAAACATTTATTTGTTTAATTTTCAAAAATTCAACAACTCTTCATTAAATTTGAAACTACTGTATTCTCTCTGCAGCAGAAAATTTGCAGCCATATACCCACTCGAGTCAAGTCAATACTAATTTCTCTGTCCATCATTATTTTTCATTTCTACTACAGGTGTCTTTTATTTTCTCTGATCCTTATGAGTTGCCTTTATCTTATGTTCTGTTCAGCTTAGCATGTTTGAAGGACGTTGAACATTCATTAAACAACCATGTGCCTCTTTTCCCTTTTGATTTTAAATTTTGGGACGTTTTCTCTTTTATTACAATATAAATTTACAATTTACCATTTTAAAGTAATATAATAATATAATAATATTAATTATTAAATAATATATATATATATATATATATATATATATCTTAATTATGGAGATTTATCTTGATTTATCATTATATAAATAGGTTTTTATAATATGGTAGACAAATACCATTGTATCAATACTACATGCACAAAAAATAAAAAATCAGAACTCACTTCATATGACACTAGTTCATATAATTAAAAAAAAAAAAAATTTAATTAAGTCAATTAAAAAAAGAACAAAAAAGAACACAACTACTTTGAAAATAAATCTGAATTTTTTGTATTTGTGTATATTGTCAATATCATTCTATAAATATGAACTTTGTAAATATTGTAAACTATTGTGTGGAGGCTAGTCTTCATCACTTTATAATTATTTACAATTAAATTAGAACTAGCAATTACTGCAGATAACATAAGCAAGTAAGGATTAAATTGGGGAAGAATCGTGACATATAAAAATCCATTATGCGGGTGCATACTCTGCCATTCATTCTTCCTTTTGGATCAACTAACCCTAATCATTACGAGTTTTCATTAGAGTTTTTGGAATGCGGAGGTATTAGACCTCTTTCATTTAATCACCTTTAGACTATGATTTAACAGTTAAGTAAAACAACATTCAAATGTTGAAGGCAAAACTTGCAAACATAAAATGCACAAGAATATTTATTCCCAAAATATCTATATCCTATGTTTCTCAACAAATGTATTTTGCTCAGATTTGATTAGTTTTGACAAATTCAACTAAAAATAATATAAACAAAAAATGCATAGTTCTCAAGATTAACCATGCATTTATTATCGTACAACTAAATAATAAGACTAGCCTATAATGATTGGCATGTGGGACGTTAGTTTCTTCATTGTTCTACAGTAGAAATGCTTACCTTGTGCTTAGGGGTGGGGAATCTATGTTGAAAAGAATCTTGGGACAATTATTTGACCTAAGAGAGCTGGGTTTGGTGCCCAACAAGATATGTCATAATTTGTTGCTAACAAGTGGAGCAGGCCTGAGGTTTAGTACTATGTCTACCTCCAAAAACTATTGAAAATGCCGATTTTATCGAATTCGGTGCAAAATATAGAACTTCCTCTTCCAAAATAGGAGGTTCATAGAGCTTGAGATGATTAACATTAACCACATGGTGGAGGAAAAGATGGCAAGGTAAATCTAAATGACATGCATTTACTGCTACTCAAGTGGTATAGGGACATAGTGGATGAACACGAGTTTAGCAAATGTCACTTACCCTTAAAACACAATTTTCCTACATAAAATTAGATTTTTCACATAGGTAAGCTTTTACAAGGTACAGTGCCTATTTTGGAATTATTTATAGCAAGGCGAGGAGTACGAAGAGCATCATATGCTTGCAGGAATGGATGTGATCAATTTCTAAACAAAGGAGGATGCTTGCAGTACACTTCTTGCTGCCAGTTGCTGAGAACATGCGGAGGAAGAGAGGTGGGAAGATTGTATGGAAGCAACCATTGGTAACCATGACAACGAGTATAATTGCGTTGTATTACATGCAAATAAGAATCACACTATTTATTTTTAAATTGTAGTGAGAGCAGTAATAGTTTGCCTTGCTTTAGCTTTACAATTTATTATAGGTATGGAAATTTATTTTTTTATCCTAGTGTGATTTATATCAAACCTAGGGTGTGTGAAGATCATCGAGATACTTGGGCGGCGTGCAAATGGAAATTATAAATAAATAAAGATACCTTGTGTTCTTCTTACGCTAGTGATGGGAGACAACTAGAGGAAGAGATATGGGCATATTATGAGAGCCAACCACTAGTAACCATAATAACATGATTATAATTGTGCTTTAGGACATGGAAATAACAATCCTACGTTATTTATTTTTGGTGTAGAAACACATACGACTTGTATTGGACTGAAATTTATTACTTTGGTCTACCATTTATTCATTATCAAATTAAAAAGGCTTAGTTTTCGTGAAGTTACAATAGAATTCATCAAAAATATCCAATAGTGGAGATTGATAGTATAATGACTAAAAAGTATCATAAACGAAAAAATATGGCTCATGAATGAGGGAATTTATATAATGAATTATGTAACATGTTAGAGCCCAACATATTCCCCATGCCTAAGACTTTGCATGCCCTCATGCAAACAAAGTCCTCATCTACGACATTGTTTCTTGGTGTTGGCGATTAAAAGTGAATTATCTTATTATCATAGACTTGATATGTTTCATAAAAAGGTAGAACAAATTGAGAATAAACAAAATATGGAATAGGAAGGGATGGTGGATGATGATATGGTAATGACGAGGAATTTGTGAGACCATTATTCACTTTGTGGTTCTTTTCTCAGCTAAGCAACACTGACTTCATCCTCTTATTGAGAGAATTTAAATTATTATTTTTTGTATGCTTTATGATGTACAAGAAGAATACACTATAGATGTAGCTTGTATTCATGTACCATATTAATTTTTCATTCCTATGGAATTACTACAATATGCATTGATGGATTTGGAAATGGGAGGTTTAATGGTGGTGTAAGAAAGTAAATATTTATGAAATGAAAAGTGGTTAATAATCATGATTCTTTAAATTTTTATGAATTAAAGAGCCTTAAACATGTTTACATCAAGTATACGTTTTTAATTTTTATTTGTACCTGATTTCAGGTGAATGTTTTATGAAGTTGAAGATGAGGCGGTAAGGATGAGTCTAGATAGTGTGGAAAGGACAAGTGTGGGTTTAACTTGATCTATGGAGGAGCCTTGAGAAAATGATTGAAGATGAAAAGGTCAAAAACCACCCCCATGCAGGGTTTGCATCTCCTTATGAAAACAAAGTTGATGTCTTGAAAAAGAAAGTGAAAGAACTCTTTAGATAGCTCTAAGCTAAAGACAAAAAACAAAACAATGAATAGCAGATGAATATGAAAAAAAAATTTAGTATAGGATTTAAAATGATGCTAAACTAACACCAAACATAAAATAAATTCCAAATCACTCATTACATATGCAGTTTACATCAATGTATGATTTTACATATAGAAAGAAATATTTTATAAATTTAAGGGGTTCTCCTTCTTTATAATGAGAAAAGTAGAGCTCATTATGATCACAACAAATGATGAACTTGAAAAATTAGTCATTACCCAACAAATACAAAAGTCGTATATTCATCCAAGTATCACACGAGATAAGCTTTCACCCGGAGTTGAGCTCTATCAGTTATACAATATAATTAAAATATTAGGTATAATAACGAATGTCATGAGACTCAAAAAGGTTACCTTAAGGTCATTCTGTAACAGAATTTATGGAGTTCATTTTTTCCTTGACTTTATCCACACATGATTCGTTTTCATTGTAACATTATCACAAATGCTTTATTCATCATTGCTGTAGAAATAAAAAGCACTGAGTTTGATTCCATTGTTTAAGAAAATGCTCCATTCTGTGGCATCCATAGCATCGAAGTAGGTTTTCTAACACAATGGTATAGGTGGTACACCATGGAGCATGCTTCCATAGCCTGCGATGCCTTAATCTCTCAGAAACCTATTTTTACATTAGGCTCTAGTCAAATAACTTCCTACAATTTTAGGTTCATATTATAGATGTTCTTTTTAGGCACGATAGTTGCGACTTTGAAAACCCCTTAGAGGCATAGGATGATACCTTTCAAAGTGGCTGATTTTACTAATACTGAATACATATATGATACTCCATGGACCTGTATGAATATTATTTTTAATGTAAGATGGATGAAGGCTGCAAAGAATATGTAAAATACCTAATTCATATATCATGAGTTTTCATATATTATTTTAAAGTTTTAAGTGATTCCCTACATAAGCAGGCATTTAAGTCACTATTTTTCAGTCTTAATGTATATGGTTGAAGATCATGATTGTTGGCATTATGATGTAATATTTTGTCCTTGATGACATGGCTGATGAGTTGCCTTTTGATGTATTGAAGATGTAAAATTGGTTTATCTACGGGTCGGTTCAAATGTGACAGGAGAAAGAATTCTAGTCGGGGACAAAAGAATGATAAAGATAAAAAGTTTCAAGATGTGCAACTTTGAAGAAGGCAACCCAGTATACAAAGGAAACCACGTATACTCTCTTTGATGGAGGAAACACGAGTATACATCCATAATTAGTGTATACATAGTTTTGGTGAAGAAAAGTCGCGTATAAATGTGGGTACAAAGAAGCAAGTCGCGTATGTACTTACGCACTCAGGTTATGATACCGAGAGGTCTTTACCATGGTATTAGCCCACAATATTGAGCACAATAATGATTATTTGATTAGTCAAGAATACCATGTGTGCCATGTGGTTTTGGCTCATGGTATTGGCTAGGCTCTAAAATTCAAATTGTATAAGCATAAGAAGATCATAGTGTTAAGTTGTGCATATGTATGGGTATTGAATTATTACTTCACTCTAAGTATATTTGCATGGAATGGGTTATAGTTTATTGATAGATGCGAAATATTGATGCACCTATGGATATAATGATGGATGGGGATCTCTAGACTCGAAATGACTATGTATTTTCTTGATCTGTTTGTGAGATGTTTAGATTTGTGTTGTGAAATGTTTTCAAAGTAAAAGGGTAAGATGCGGAGTTGATTATTTGTTCTAAATAGTTATGCGAGTCCTGAAATGTTAATAGATCTATATGCGGGTTTGTCTCGGTAAAAGCGCTTATATACGACGTGTTTGTTTCGGCAAAAGTGTGTAAGGAATATGGGGTTTCTTTGAGAAGAATGTTGAAGGAAATATTTGATAAGTTTTCTTGTATTTTTGTTGTACGTCAATGATGTTTTCATATAGATACGGGTTTTTGAGTATTGCTTGTCTTTGATAATCGATTGTGATTAAAGATGGGTGATTGGTTCGTCGGCCCAGTGGTTGAAGTGAATGATTTGATACAACCATGAGTTTCGGTTTGATGTATGTTGTTGTCTTTGAAATGAGTGGAGTGGGTTAAGTGCGAAAATCTAATGTAAAGAGGCCTACAAGTTGTGTTGTGTGTTGAAGTTGTTGGATCTAGTGTGAAACTTGATGAAAAATGATCTACGGTGGTGCGAGGATTGGAGCCTTCAATGAGGGGTCGTAGCTTCCTTTAAGTGGTTCTTTGGTTGTTAAGTCCATATATTACTAGTGTAGTCCCTTATTATGTCATTTTAGCCCTCCTTATTGTTATTGTTATGCCACAACAACCCCCATATTGTTGTTATTGTGCCCTTACATTATTATTGTTAGGTCGGCTAAATTATATTGTGGCCCCATGGACTCATATATCGAAAGGAGGTTTTGTCATTTGTATGATCCAAGAATTGTTCATTTATGCAATGTATTGGATTTTTCCCCCTTGAAATGGATGATTTATAAGGCATTGATCTCTCTTTCCTTCTTTGTTTGGAGCGGTTTCATAACATTTGGAATTAGAGCTTTGGATTCTAGGGTTTAAGCTGCTCCAAACGGGTCATCGTCACATTTTCGCTATAAATTTTTTCTACAAAGGTTTAGAAGCTGAAATTTTTACAGAGCTGAAGTGAAAATCCTCAAGAATGTTGTGTAAAAATTTCAGATCTTGGTTCGCAATATTTTCGGAGATATGATCTGTGGACGTTAGGAGTTTTCTCGAGCTCTAAATTTCATCTAAAATAGGTCATCGCGAAATTTTCTCTATAAATTCTTTCTTACGAAGGTTCAAAAAGTTGAAATTTTTACAGATAGAATCTGAAATCCTAAGGAAAATCCTATAAAAATTTTAGATCTTAGCTTGCAACATTTGCGGAGATATGATCTATGGAATTTAGGAGTTTATTCAGGGCTCCCCGAATTTCATGTCAAAGAGGTGACCTTGGGAAAATAGTCATAACTCTCTCTCTTAATGAGCATCAAATTGGAATTTTGTAAAAAGTGGCCGCAAGTACACAGAAGTTAGTTTGTTGTGTATCAATTTCGAGGAGATGAAGGAGGAAACAATGAGACATGGTACACCATACAAGTTCGCTTTGCGGAACCGAGTCCATGGTGGATCATTGTGGGGAGATTCAACATAACTGCCATTCAATGCTTTAAATAAGGTCAAACTTGTGGCATTCGAAAGAAGATTCAGAAGGCTACTGGGGCCAAATTTTAGATATTGAGGATCCACAATTACATAGATACTTTAGTTTCATTATCGAGCTCCTCAAAAGCAAGAAAAAGGTTTGTACTTTTTTTTAAAAATCACATAACTTTTGTTTGAAAAAGCAATTTGAAGTGATTCCAAGTATATTGAAGAATTTTGATCAGTATTGGGTTCTATAATTCCTCCAAAAAATAATTCCATACTCATTAAGCCATAAAAAAGCTATACTATGATACATGAAGGAAAAATTGCGATATGAGATATAAAAGTTACGGTACAAAATTTGTTCAAATTTTTGATCTTACGAGAAAACAACCGAAGATGACATAAATGGTTTAAAAGCATAAAAATGGAGGCTAACTTAGATGGTTTGAAGGATCAAATAAAAGCTAATATGGATTGTAAATTAGTGGAATATCACATCGAGAACGCATCAACAATAGTTCTCCAACTCTCGAAAGGATAACCTAACTTTGGTGCATAATCTAATAAAACGACGGGGAAGATGAACGTCACATGAAAGGAAATTTTGAAGTAGTCATAGAAGCACAAGAACTAGACAAGTATATTCAATTTTAGAGTATCTCCTCAAGTGTAATAACTTTCTAGTAGAAGATTCCACATGGGAGGATGAAAATTTTATATAGAAGTATCAAGAAATAATCGAAGCATTGGGGACAACGATTGTTTGAAGGAGAGGGCATGTTGGGAGTCTATATTACTAGTGTAGTCCCTTATTATGTTCGTGTGGCGAGTCCTTATTGTTATTGTTGTAACCATTTTGTAACCCCCATATTGTTATTATTGTGCCCTTACATTATTATTGTTAGGTCGGATAGGAATATATTGTGGCCCCATGGAATCCTATATATAGAAAGGAGGTTTTGTCATTTGTATGATCCCAGAAATTGTTCATTTGTAATTTATTGGAGGTTTCCCCCTTGAAGTGAAGTTTTAAGGCATTGATATCTATTTTCTTCTATTTTTGGGAGTTGGTTTGTAACACTAGTAACAAGATCGGGGGTTAGTAGAACCCTTCGAGATCATTTGGTAAACAAGAGCGAGGTCATATCTCCCTTCTAGTGGTATATGGTAAATGATATGAGGGGGTTGGAGCTCCCTTCCGGTAGAATATAGTTAATGAAAGGTTGTAGCCTTCTGGGTGGGTACGCGTCTTTGGAGATGAGTATGCTCTAGTATATTGTAAGCAATTTTCTTTATCATAAATATTGAAGACATAGATGAAAGCAACAATGGTTTCTCATACTTGGGTTTCAAACTTAAATCTTGGTGTTCATGTGTTGCTTACTGTGTGATGATTTATTAAATTTCTTCTTGCACATGCTTACTACTTACTAAATGTGTGATTAATGAATGATGCACTAATCTAAGTGATATTTATATACATAATAAGGTATACGGACATACCTGAAGTTTTATTAAAGATAAACGCATGTATACGCTAGTTGGATTAATTAAATTTGTGTATAGAAATCAGTAAAAAAAAGGTAAATTTTATTGTGTGTTATAAATATTGATTCACCCCACCCCAGCCCCCTCTTGGTATTTTTCCCAACGATGATTTGGTATTATGGTTATAGTATTCAGGTTGTGTTTTCATAGGTATCATTGTATGGACCTCTTAACTTTGTTTTAATCCCATTAATATGATTTGGTAATTATAATATTTTTGAGAAACAATTCGTATTGTGGTAATCATAAATATATATGAATAAGAAAAAATTGAAATTCTAAAACAAAAAAGGTATATCGACTCTTAGAATAGTTTGGAATTATCCATTTCAATTCAAATTTTATGAAAATGATTTCTTATTCAATTATCTTTGTGGGGAAATAGTCATCTTAAAACGAGATAAGTAATGATAAATCATGAATTCTCATTCTTAACAACTTAAGGTAAAGGAAAATCTCATCAAATACTCTCCTAAGTGTTCCATTTTGTTGTGAAGGTGTCTTTTCTGCTTTTGGTACCAATATTCCTCCTATATTTCCAAACATCCCAAATGAATAAGATCCTTGAATACGGAGTTTCCTTGTAAATATTTTGGTCCATAAAGATGAAAAATGATAGTCTGAAATTACGGAAATTGAAAATTTTTGGGTGTTGGTGCTTTATTAGGCGGAAGGAGTTTAATGTAGGCAACGGTAGGGGATCTCCCGGTAAAAAGTCCCAATTAGACCTTAAACCGTTTTGGGTAAGTTCCCATCGGTGTGGGGTCCCGATTCTTAGCTTAAGACGCTATTCCCTTAGGTCTCAAAGGAACTGATTTGAATCTGTGAGCACACACTTATTCATGAGATCAGGAAATACATGATTGAGGTATTAAACATGTTCACAACACCATATGTAGCAAGAGAGAATAAATAAAACATATACGCCGAAGAAATGGAGTTAACGGCACGTCTTTGGGGTAATGCTTGCAAGGTATCGACCACGGAAAAGCAGTTCTCAATGGCGAAATCCTTGTTACTTTCTTTGAAAGATAAAAGGAAATGCTAATAGACAAGGTATTAAAATTCATTTAGAAAGCAATAAAACAACTGAACATCATTCACACAAACACGAGTAAACATGAAGCATAAATGATATTGCAGAAAATGCGGGTTTCATTAATCATGAATGTTGCGAAAACGTTCAAAAATACTGCAGTCTTTAATACGACCAAAATACATCATCAAACCAGAGATTTGTAGTATTAAGTATTCCTTGTATGTCACAAGTGTAGTCTTTGTCTGATACAATGTGTACGAGTTTTCCAAAAAGAAAAAGCCCATTTACAAGCTCCTATAGGAGTATTTGTAATGCCAAAGCGCCGTTGAAGCTTCCTTAACCCGACCTTTCACCTTCTTGGCCGTTGGGTTGCCTTGCAGCCCATTCCTTTGCGACTGCGGCACAGGTCGGCTGTTGCAACTGCGACCTGGCTGCGACATTGTTTACGTGCGACAGGCGGTCGCGGGGTCACACATGTCGTAAGAGAATTGTGAGAAGCGCGACCTTGCGACTGTTGGGCTTTGTGACCTCACAACCTCCGGCGAATCTGCGACCTCGCGACACAGGCAAATGTGCGACTTGCGGCCTAGTATTTGGGTCGCTAGGTCGCACACCCGGCGGGCACCGACGGGGGTACGACTTAGCGACACAGCGACCTGCGACTTGTTTGAAGGTCCTGGTTTTGTAGAAACTCAAATAAATGCGTCGAACACTTCTACTTGCAAACAACGTAAACATGGGTCACGTATCTTCAACGCGGATTGATGCTAAATTGTGGTTAGTTGGGCGAAAGGGTTAGCAAATAATGCACTTGGATCTGTGTGATCCGAGTTTTCTCGGTGTAGCTGTAGATTCCCACGGCAATCGTTGGGTACACTTGGAAAAGTCTTCACCACTCTCGAGAGGCGCTCGGCTAACGAATGTAAACCCGATCTATATTAACCAATTTCTACGTATCTAACCATTCCTTGGTGGGATCCTTCATTATTTCTGAATATATAACAATAAGTCTTTGGGGACTGAGGCCACGGACAAATAGCATCCAGGACATTCATAGCCTGGCGAGTTATTGTGCCCCATGGAACTTGAATGAGCTTCTTCGCCAGTTGCACCCCATGAAACTTTATGTAGTGCGCTTGAACGTGTCCTTGGTCACCTTCTCCAAGCACCGTGTCAAATAGTTGTTCCCTTGTCGTCGACAAATTCTCATTTGAGAAAAAGGGTAAAAATATTTTTACAATACTTTTCGAGAAGAGAACACACGGAATACTGGAGGCTTATCTATTCCGGGGAGCCTTCTTCGAGAAGAGATATCCATGGAGTGGAGTAAGCTAAAGCTAGGGCACTTTGTAGATGGATGGTTCCTTTTAGTGCGGGGAGTTATGCCTTAAACGCGGTCCACTTAGAGTAGTTTACGGCATCAACACGTATCTATCTCACATTGGCATCCTAATAGTGAACGACCCTTCATTATTGATTGGCGCACACACTCGACACCAATCGTATATGCTTCAAAGCGCGACATGTTGATCTCGGTGTATTCATTCCTCACGGCGGCCAGTGCACTTTCGCTACACATATGGACAATGTATTTGCTCCTACAGGTACGCAGTCAATGCGGCAAGGCGTTGTTATGCGCATGCGCGGAAATCATCGTACAATCTACTTTATCGATTTTGAGCGAGTCGCGCGGTGGAGAAAATCTCGGGTCGCGGCGTTCTGTAGGCGAGTCATTGCGACCCTGGGCCTCCGGGAGTCGCACGGTCGCACGGTCGCTGTCCCCGGCCCCGGTGGCATGAATTGCGGCACGCGCTGAAGGGTCGCGCGGCTTGCTCGAGTCGCAAGTCGCATTTTCATTTGTTGAACCCACCATGCGACCTGGCGGCTGTTTCTTCTTCGTTTGGGCGTAATGTGTGTGAACGCTTCACTTTCTCCACTAAAGATCATCCAAACATCATGCGGGATGGCACCATGCGTTCAATAGGCTAGCGCGGCCAACTGCTCCCTTCATGGTCCTGCAAGCCCCGACACCTTCCTTCTTGCCCGGATCGGAAACAAAATAAGCTGACATTTTCCCATGAAAACCGTCTTGGAGAGTTACGATGGAGTGTTTTTTCTTGCTAGGCGTGGTAGATTCAAAAAACGTATTTGAATAAAGAAACGCTTTGTTCCTCGCACTAATATCGACGGTTTATGAACTGTGTCAACGATCTCCATCTGGTTGGAATTATGCGTATCGTCACGCCATAGTTATCGAGAATATTTCCACTACGAGTTTTCGTTATGACATTCCGCTCCACTTTTAAGTAACCATTGGAGACATTATAAATCGTTCCACATTTAGACTTGATAGCAGAAGCTTTACACACCGCCCGGCAACGCGTTCATGATTAGGAAGGCTTCTTTTGACTATATTTTACATTAGAGCGGTTCTTTGTAACGTTGAAGTCGTAGGTGTGATACCCGGATTTTATGTTATGAATTTTGACAAATATAACATCATGTATTTGTACTCGCATGGGTTAAAAAACTAGTATCAACCTTTTGCATATTTAAAGCCATTATACGAATTTCAACTTAATCATGAAGGCAAATATTCGTTGCGGTTCTCGGCTTGACACAAGAGCATTTGAGCGAGTCGAGATAATTTACGTCCCGTACCCGTAAATATTTCTGGTAAGGTTCTATGCGACGTGACTTTGAACGTTGGACCATTAAACATATGTTTTTAACACATTCTGCAATTGAGAAAATCAACATTTGAGGCTTTCACTTAGTCACGATTTTTGTGATCATAGCTCGTTATTGGGTGTGCTATAAGTTTTCAGCCTTGATGAATACAACTATCATCAAAATACAACGTATTCTAAGTCCATGTTTTGATTTCTTTAAATTGTACGTATATATTTGCTCCAAACTTTTCGTAAGTGAAAAATATCCCGGACAACTAGCATGCAGCTCCATATTTGAAAATAAAAACACGAGCATTATGTTACCCAATACGTAGACTTCGGCATGGAAAGCTTGCGTTCATACGCAGTCTCTAGCTCAAGCTTTGAACGTAATTCTTTGAGCATTGCATAAGTGTCTTGTTCCAATTGTTTTATCATCGATTGACATGCCGTCAATATTTTAATAACGTGCCATCGAACACTTAAATTTGTGCAACGAGTCTACGCATGTCTCGTAGCGCTTCTAATGCACGGAGTTTGTGCTTTATATATGTATATCCGCGCCCAAGCATGGTAGAAGATTTTCCTACCTTGCACCATTGCTTGGTATTCACGACCCCGTCATAAAATATCTCCGCTCTAAACTTCCGCCATCGGGCCTTTGTATACCGCTCCATGTTTTAAAAAATGACACCGTTGTTTGTCAAAACGAGAACCCCGCCATCGACGTTGCACTCCTGTAGCGTGTCCATCTATTCCCCACATCTGTGGCAGGTACGTATTTGAACTAAGTATGGTGTCTTCATGAAACATGCCGCCATATAATTGTGATTTGCCATTTCAAATATAAAAGTTGACCACCCCATGTAAGTGCCATTGAACGTTTAACATTTTATATGGTTTTGGAAATGACATATGTTTGCGCTTTGGTTTTATTACCTAACACTTAAAACCATAGTCTTGGTCCACTAGATGCGCACCCATCCGTAATGTTTTCCATAGTTTTACTTGACGCTATCGATTTAATTACATCATATTTAAACCATTACTGATCCTTATTTCGCCTGTAGCTCGGGGGTTTATGAGACATGCCTCCTTTCAAGGCGTGTTCGAGATGTTAATGCCAAAAGCGCCAATGCACCAATTTGTTAAGTTGTCAACACAACTCAAAATCATTACGGATTCCCGCAGTAGCCTTTTATAGGATTTGACAAAATGCACCTTGCCATTATCGAGATGTATCTTTGAGCGGCTAAAGACTTATAACCAAAGAATATATTTTCTCGTTGTCATGATGGGTCAAATTAGTGCGGGACATTATTATTAGATATCGAATCACCACACGCTATATTGTCGATATATGTGCTTTTGGATCAACATCGTCATGGCCAATCACATCGTGACTTCATTTGCAATTTTACGTGGGCCCTTTGCATAACCACCTCCTCGACTTTGTCACAATTCTTTTCGACATGATACCATCGACCAACGCGATGAAACCTGTTGTAATGTTCTTTGGTCAACTCGTGGATCCAGTCCTTCTTCGGATGACTCCGGCTCCGCACCCTTGAAAGATAAGAATGGTTGCATGTCTTTCGTGGTTGTCTTGTAATATTTTCAAAAGGCGATGTTGAGTGCTGAACCATTTTGTTTGAAGGCGGGCAACTCTTGATGCAATACGGATACATAAATTTTTCTTCGAAGTGGGGCCGAATGGAGCCGGTCGGTAACCACTCGATGAAAGCCAATAAACTTATTTGCTGCCAATGTGTTCCCAAGTCCTATTGTATTGAAGTTCCCTTGAGCGGCGCGGTCTTATTTCTAGTACATGCGATATATGTCCTCCGCTTCTCATGTTTCAACTCGTACGCTCATATCCTTGTCTCCGGTGTGGTGACGACATTTACGAGTATGTCCTGGCAGATGGGCTTGTATGTTAACATTACGACATCATAATTACTCTTCCAATAATGATAACCACAGATAACACACACGACACTAACAAGCTTAAGAGAAGCATTCAAACAATATGCATGGTAATCTCATTACACATGGTGCGACTATGACAAGAGTGTTCGAGAGCGTCTGACTGGATATTGTCCTACATATGGCGTGATTGGTGTCAACATCAAGTCATGGTGATGAGACAACTCATGAGGGATTAGAGATAGGTTGGTGGGATGTCGTTGGCTGCGGGTTAGGTGAAAGACTTTAACGCCTAGGCGAGCGGAGGGGAACCGAAATTTTAAATATACCCAAAAATTTTGGGTGGTGTTGTAGCGGCTACTGTGATCTTTGAATTAATTACCAAAATTATGAAAATTTAAATTATGGGTACTCGTTGATTGAAATGTGGTACCAAACGGTTAATTTGCTACAAGACTATGTTCCAATGCAATCATTTCCAACTTCATGTAACATTCCAAACATAATGTTCATAGCTTAATTTATTGAAAATAAAAAACTAGAAACAAATCTAACTATCGAAATAAATAATAAGTGGGAAATAAAAGTAATAGTTGAAAAATGCGCTATCAAAGATGGAATGAGTGCAATAATCATTAAAGAGAAATATGAAAGCTGAAATATACCTCAACATAAATCTTCTATAGGAATATAGATCTCCCATTTTAACTAGTTTCTTTTTGGTTGTTAACATTCCCACTTATACAAAATAAATGAGAAAGATGTTGCACTATATTTTATAACTAAACTAACTATTGTATGAAAAATTTATTTATTATCTTACTCTACTTGAGAAAAATAAATTTCTCTCCTCTGTATAAAGTATTTCCAATGTAACTATGTGTGTAACACATGTATAAAAATGCATTCATACTCAAGTTTAGAATATATTTTTTAATGTATACCTAAATACGAGAAACCAACTATTTTGATGATGTAAAGAAGTTATCAAGAATTAAGGACAAGAATGGTATTATAGTTTTCTTGTAAGCTGCGCTTTCAATAAAATAAAAAGTCTCTTGGTTTACCTCTTTATTTGGCTCATTTGGCATATATTCCTTTCTTGTCCCTTGTGCAAATCTTCTATTATTAGATGATTGTCCTCTTGTGTGCTTAGGATGTGTAGATAGGCATGTCATAAATTCTTCAATCTCAAGTTATAATGGTTTCTCTATTGGATGTGATACCTAATTCTTCGATTTTCTAAGCAGGTCGCAAGGAGGTGAAAGATATTCTTATGGATGTGGTTCATGAAGTTGTTTTTCTACTATCACTTCTAGAAGGAAAATAAGTTCTTGACTATTGTCAAATTTTTTTCTTCCTTAGAAGAAAATATCTGCTTCTACTACGATTTGAGAGTTCTCCCCAAAATATTGATCATCCTTGAATATTTCTTTACCAATTTCTAATCTCTACATGGATTAGCGTATGGATTTCTTAAAGAGTACAAAAAAAAAAAAAAATCCTAAAGAAATAAAAACACACTTAAGACAAATATAAAACCAGCTAATCATGCCTAGAAGAACCACCATGTTGCTAAAAGACCACCGCTGTACCAAGTTATTTGTTTACAAGTTAGGCTTCTCTTCTTTCATGATTTATCTAAAGGAAAATACACTTGCCAGAAAAAATAAAGAAACAATGAGGCTTTAAAGCCTACCCTTTAATGCTACACACATGAAAAATATAAACTAGAAAATCAACTTGAGAGCCTTAAACTATGTACTTTACTTTTCTCTACCCTATAGTTACCACAGAAAATCTTACCTGAAAATCTAATCTACTAAAACTCAACCTACAAAAAAGAAAAAATGTTACTTGGACTATTTGCATCTCACCAACAATGACACCCGAAAAATGCTAGGGGTTTTATATGTTTATATTAATTTCCCTTCACTTCAAAAAGTTGGCAGTGTTCATATACTTAGAGATGAAAAAAATATCACTAGTTGGGAACACTTAAAAAAACCTATTTAGAATGAAATACTATATTTTGAAAAGATTCACCCAATTTAATATAACCTATTTCTCTCAAACAACTATAATTGATTCCATTATCTTCCCTGGTACGAACAACTGAGACTTCAGCAGGGGAAGAAATACCATATCATGTGGGTTCATATTGGGAGACATATATTGAGGTCAAAATGACATAATATATTGAGCATATATTAGGGGAGTAAATTGTTTTTATATTGGAAGGTATAAAAATGGGCTCAATTTAATGAAAACATAAAAGAGAATTATAAAAAATGTTAATGAAAAAATGGATATCTATAATATCTAGTGAAAGTAGGGGTATTTTAATTGGGAAGGTGTATTGGGTTCATATTGGTAGGGGGTTAAATAATGTGATTTTTAGAGGTTTTCCAATATGTAGTCAAATTAGGGGGTATTGTTTGGTATGCCACACGAACACACGTGACATGTCATACGTTCATTAAGTAAATCCCAAGTGGATAGAATCAGAGTACGAGACTCTTATATTTGTTCTAATTCCTAATTGAAAACCATTCAAATCCTACAATCCTATAATCAATTCTACTTCTTCAATCAAGCATTAATATACCAAGTCTTCATTCAAACCTAAATCTCTAATAATCAACACAATCAATTCCCGATTCTAATCTTATTTCTTATCAATTAACATGCAAGACTAGGAAGCATTCTTCAAATTGAAACCAAACAAAAATAGGTTAAACAATACAAAAATTAAGTGTTAGATCTAATGAAAATCGTACAAAAATTTGATACTTACGGAGAAATTCAATACTAAATTTCTAACTAAATCTAATTGATATAGCTTGGCCGGGATAAATAGCGAGCCCTTGCCATGACATGTGTCAAGTTAGGTTAACTACATAAATCATATTATTCACAACACATCAACAAGTAAGAGAATACAAGTTGAAGTATTATATTATAAGTCTTCAATAAAACCAATGCATTATAATTGCAGTGAAATGAAAGAACACGGATGTTCTAAGTAGGAATATTTATATCTAATCTTCTTTTTGCAAACCTATGAGGTATACATCAAAACTACGGAGAAATGGATAAAAACACCTCTCCAAACTCAAAATTAATTTACAACCTTGGGAAAATATTCATAAATTTGATTTTTTTTGTAATTTTATACAAATTGGTGTTAAAGAACCAACCATTTCTTTTCGATGTGATGTATTTTGGAGATATGTTTATCTGATCTAATTTTCTACTATAAACATAAAAATATATTTTAATTTCATGATTCAATTCCATGGCCTCATAAATCGTGCATGAAGTTGATTGTTTAGATACATTTGCTAATTTGGGTTTTGTCGGGTACATACAAAGCCCAGCCAAATAACTAGTTGTAACTTTGTTGTCCACGGAATTTTTGGAAAGCAGGTTTTATATATAATTAAATTGATATATTTCAAAAAAGAACCCATTTTTCGTATTCTTGAGATTCACCACCATATGCACGTAAATCTATGCAAAACATGGCAATTTCAAAACTCTTACCTATTTTGGTTGTGGCTTAAAATCATGTCTTAAGGATCCCACACGTGTAAATTTGGGTATATTCAAGGTGGCACCTAATTTTTCATTCTTTGAGAAATAAAACAAGATTTTATAATTTCAACTTTTTCCGTTTGTGTAAGTGTAAAGCTGACATGACTGCTAGATTGGTATTGGTTTGGTATATAAGAAAAATATTTCATACCTAAACATGTTTCTTGTCCACATAACCACATTATTAACCCATCATTGGTAAAACCATGTCAAAAACACATTTAACCATTAAAAATATAAGAAATGTATCATAATTAACCACATGGTAGAAGAGGTTCATTTAGCAAAATTTGATGATATAATAGTTATGGATCATTAATGGGGACTTTATATAATGAATGATATGAAATACTTAGAGACCAACAGTATAAATCTTGGCTAAGATTAATAGAGTTAAGGTGTTATTTTAATAATGATATTGCATTACTAACAACAAATTTAGGGGGACACCTTCTCATTATGGAAGATGCCATTGATTTCATGCCATCTGAGCTTTAGAAATTTTTTTTTTCTAGGGATAGCCATACTCTTTTAATAAAGGATTTTTGGTAAGAAAACTCCACATATAAATATTTTTTTTACGGATTTGTAAAAATATCTAACTCGAGTGATGGCCACTAAATGTATGACCAACTCACTGCTCGTTATATTTCCAAGATAACCTTGTGGTCACATTCCAAAATAAGGTGGGAGGAAGATACACTAGATAGAGAAACATAAAAAACACACCTTGAAGGGCCATGAATTCCTCTTTTACACAAATTCTCAATTAATAGGATCTTTCTACTTGAACAAAGGTCCAATACAAGATGTTTATTTTGACATCCAGAGCGGTAAGTTGCTGTTCCAAATTCCATATTTCAATGTGATTTCTTAATAGAAAAATTAATGTTCATATGCTTGTTTCACAATGTATTCATGAGTTCTAATATTTAGAAATAGGTTCTACCATATGTCTTGGTGCATTTCCTTGTAGGTGAAGGATTAAAGTGTTAGAAGTGTTGTCATTGATGGCAAAGGAAAACGTGAGAGGAAGGCAGTAGAAGTGTTGTCATTGGTGTGAAAAGGACAGCAATGAGATAATACGGTGACGAGGATGTAGCAGACGGGGGTAGACGGGGAGCATGAGAGAACGGTGAGAACTGTGAGATAGAATGAAAAAGAATCTTGGGCAGCATAATGAACGGAGAGATTGAAAATATCTAGAGGATTCCAATGAAGAAGAGCTGTTATGCGAAGAAGAAAAGCACAAATTGTTGGGGGATATTCGGAGCCACGGTGTGAAGTTGAAAAGCTATTGACATATTTACACTTAAGTTCCACAATGCGATTTGATCTCATCCTATGGCAACTTTCATATATAAACACGGTGAGGGTTCGGAGGAAATCCCAAATACAAACACAGAATGCGCATTAGGTTTTCTAATAGAACTATTGGTTTAGCATACGAAAAGCGCCAAGAGTGCAACAAAATGTGTATAATAAAATGTTGAAAATTCGAAGACGGAACCACGAGGGTAAGAGGTGGAATCGAGCTTTGAGTAGTGAAAACCTAATGGAGTTTGGGTGTTAAATCTTATGGTAGTGTCGTATTAAATTAAGAATGAAAAAAGGGTTTATATGTTCGGCGAAATAAGAAGCAAAACCTTTGAACGGAGTATATATATATATATATATATATATATATATATATATATATATATATATATATAACGAAGGCACGAAGGATTTGAAGTGGAACCATGGTGTAAGCGGAACCCTAATTGTATGATGCAAACCGGACGTAAGTAAACACCTTGGTATTGCGCGGTGTCAAAAATGGTAAGTGGATTTCTCATTTTAATGCGATCTATGTCTTGATCAACACATGTCCTAAGGTGGTTTTACAAAACAAATTTTATCACGTTCGTTTGGCTGAAAGCTTAGCTCAATAAAAAATGCAATATAGCATGCCATGCAGGGGATCATCGGTGATCGATAAACTATCCGCCATTGGATGCGAGAGGCATGTTAGTGAAATTGGGCAGAAGTGAATGTATATGTATTAAAATATCATCGGGTTTGATATCTATTACAACATTTGATATATATTAAAGTTGAGTGCGCATATAAGAATGGTTATGTACGGATATATGTTTGATGCACGTTGATACATTATGTTATGCCAAGGGTTAAAACCATGGTCAAGGATTGACTTAGGCTTTGATATATATATATATATATATATATCAACAAGGTCGAGAATTCATTATTGACGAGGTTATTTAACTGACGATGTATGGTAGACAATGGGAAAAATGTTTTGGGTGTGAATAAGTTAGAAGGGAACTTGGCACATGAGTAAAGAAATCTTGATAAAGTTAATAAATAATGAGCGCATGTGGTCGTGATAATGAGGTTGAAATACAGGCATATATATATTATAGTTATGGATGCGCAAATTAAAAATACAAGGTTTGTTTGGGTTCAAAACAAACAAAGTCTTATAAGGACCGAAAGTCACGAATTGCATCGAAAAATATGGCGGTGGAACGCGAGTTGACAAAAGGTCGGAATTGAGATGCGGACCGATGGGTTTTATGAACCATGATTCATATGTGTTTGATTTACGCATCAAATCAAGCTGCATCACATTGGAGCAATTCATCGCATCGGCATAATGAAGTGAGCAGGTAATTCATCGCATGACCATGATAGGTAAGGCAGGTAAATCATTGCATCGAAGTATTCAATTAAGTTAATCGCATCGAGAAAATAGAGAAAAAGGGTTTATAAAGATGTGGGGCCCAAATATTTGAGAGGTTTAGCGTTGGTGGTTCATCGATATAAAACCCAAGTTTTATTAAGAAGGTTTATAACATTTGATTGAGGAAGCGAGATATTTGTTTTACGGGAATGACAAATCCGGGATGTATATTTAATGAGTATGAGCATTTATTTTAAATATGAAACCAAAGGTTATATCTTTGATGGATTTGAGGTCATATTTCATAATGAAAAATGTGATGCGAGATATATATACGATTGAGTTTTGTTAAAGGGTTTTATAATAATGCGAGAGTTGTTGTGTTCTATTAAAAGATAGTTGTATATACGGCGGTTACTATTAAATGAATAGGAAAATGAAAAAGAAATGAAAAATATAGTGATGGTTGTTGATGAACGAGACGGGAAAATAGAGAGAGTAGTGTTGTTGAAGTGATTTGAAATTTATGTAATTGAATGAAAGGTTTTAATTGTTTACATTTTTGTGATGTAATTGGCAATTCTCTAGAGAAAGACAAAATCTCATTTTGTAAAGTTGAAATGGATACATTTTAAAAGGTAAATTGATAAAAGAAAAGAGAATGCGAGAATTGAAGAAAAATAAATAATGAAATAGATATGAAGATTGGAGTACGGTAAAAAAAATCAAGGTACGAACAAGGCGTATCAAGGTAAATCAACAAAGTGTTTCTTTTATAGCGAAAGAGAGGCCCATTTCATGCAGTTGTAGCTTGTAGAATTTGAGGTTGGAGCCTCCAATAGGTTGGTTCTTACAAAAAAATCGATGGTGAGAGGATATTGGAGCTTTCCCTTACATCTGTAGCCAATAGGAACCTTATGGTTTTCTCCCTTTATGGGTTTCCACATGTCTGTTGTCTGTGTGCGATGTCTATGTGTTGATGTGGTTATTCAATGCAGCAATACTTTGCTCTCATAATAAGTACAGCATTTACATTATCTTAACATTTCTACTCATATAAGTTTGTTTCCATATAAAGTTGATCATGAAGTTATATTGTAAATAGTTTAATTGAAAGTTTAAAATTTCATGAAGGTTTTAATGAGATTCACCCAGCCCCGCCCTCTCGGTTTAACAAAGGTTTCAACAATTGGTATCAGACGAGGTTCCTTTTTGGTAGCGGTTGCTGCTGGCGAAAGGAGATCCTGGTCCTCGGGATGGCTAGTCGGGGAAGGATCCCTCAACGAAAAGAGCCCCTTTTTTTTTCATTGGTGCAAATTATGCTTTACGGGAAGAAATCGGAGAATGAGAACATACCTCTTAATGTCCTTAAGAATAAAAGTTTGGGCTGCGGCAAATTTGGATATATTTGTAAGGCAAATGTCCCAGAAAGAGAAAGAAGCTGACCAAGATTTTGTGGCTAATGCAAAGGCAATGAATGCAATCTTGAATGGTGTTGTGTGAGGTAGAAATTCATCAAAGTAATGCACTGTAAATTACGCAAAGAAATGTAGGCTTTATAAAATATTCATGAGGGAGTCAAAAAGGTGAAGACAACAAAAACTTTAAGTCTATAGAGCCCAGTTTGAAAACTTAAAGATGAATGATGATGAAGACATTTCTAGTTTCTTTCTAAGGGTTCGAGAAATTGTCAATAATATGAAAGCACTAGGTGAAACCATGCAAGAATGTGTAATTGTTTCAAAATATCCTAAAGATCTTTTCCATCTAGTTTAAATCCCAAGGTCTGTATGTTTTCTTAACCTTGACCATGAACTAGCTACTTGGAAAACTAATAGCCTATGAGATGAGGCTGCCATAGATAAAGTCCAAATGTAAGGGGAGAGAGCGACCTTTAAGATAGAGAAGAAGAAAGAAGAAGAAAAAGAAGATATATACTCTGATATACACGAACCAAGAAATGCAATTAATTTCTAAAACACTACAGCTTCATCTCATTCGGCATTAGTGATGTTTTGGAACAATTCATAAGAGCAAGGCTAAAATTTTGTAACATTCGGTGTAAGTGAGCATAAAACATAAAGGATTTAGAAAACTACCTATATTATGAACAAAAAACATAGCTAAAATTACTTATCACAAATAATATGCACGGAAAGCTTCTCGAGCCGGTAGGGGCCCTCTACCACCGGATCAGCATACGAATCTTAACTCCTTAGAGCGCCGGTCATACCATCTGAAATTTGAACTTCTTTTATTAAAGGAAAACGCTTCAAAAACATCGTATTACGATCTTGGGAAAACTTAACAACAAAGCATCCACACAACGCTATCCATCTCTCGGTCCCCCGATTTCTTTCTTATGAAAATTACATAACTTCCTTGAGAGGAAATGGGGATAAGTGTCTTTCCCAATTAAAATCAAATTAGAACTCTTTTCAAGGCCTCGTACTTTTGCTACCACAAACATCATGGGAGTGGTGTCATTAAAAGTCTACCTCTTGGTTCGATTTCCTCCACGTGCATAACCACTTATAGATTTACGCTCGGACTTCATAGAGAGCAAGGAATGATGTGGATGAAGTCTGGAATTCAACCATATGCGCTTTTCCTTGAACGACACGTAACCCGTTTAAACACTAAAATAGGCACGGAACGCATGATTGACTACGGGAACATCTATATTACGTAGCTATTTTGCACAAAATTATTAAAACTTGACAAAAACCATGAAAATACAATATGTTAATCAATTGCATGTAACCTTTAAGCAATCCTAATCATTCTTCATTGATTTTGAGCTTTATGAAGTGATAAAAGAATGATGAAATAGATTGAAGGTTTGTAAAGAGAAGGCAATTCTGAGGCTCAACATGCCCAGCATACATGTTGCATGTCCTGGCTCAATTTCTCAAAAATTATTCCATGTGCTACGAAACCTCACATTGAACATCCAACCTTATCATTACACTTCTTATGGCCCTAATCGATTTTTCTAATCTCTGTCGACTTTTCGGAAATTGGTGCCCATCTTCCTCACGTAGTGGAGTGTCAAGTTTATTTTTGGTATCGTATGGGTTTTTCTTCTTGCTCCATCAAAAGATTTGGCAAATGATTTTTTTTTCTGTGCTTGAGCTAGATTGACTATGGGATCTAATACTTTATTTTTGAAAGCGTATCTACGTAATACCGGAATATGGATTAGTTGTAGAATGATGCTTCACCTCAGGGTACCTCTTTGCACTTAGAGATGGATTGGCTCCAAAAGTGTAATGGAGGTGAATGGATGGAGGTAATTAAGCTATAAGGGAAAATCAAGTGGCTATGGATCTGATGGATGTTTGTGATATGATGCAATGTTGTTCTTGGTAGCAGCCCACTTGATGAAGTTTGTCTTTGATTGTTGGCAATATGATGCAATGTGTTGTCCTTGATGGAATCTAGCAGTAAATTTGTCCTTGATGGCGAAGGAATTGTGAAGAACATACGAAAGCCGAGTAACTAAGAAAGAGAGAGACAAAGAGGTAGCGAGAGCGAGAGAAGAACGGAGGAAGAACAAAAGGAGTAGAGACAAAATGGGAGAAAAAGAGTACAAAACTGTGAGAGTCTTGGTGAGCAATGACACACATTCGAAGGATGAGAGAAATGTAAGGATGAATTAATTGTCATGGGCCGCATCAAAGGAGGTGAGAGGAGAGAGTTGATTATGGTGATGGGAAGCTTAGTTTTACGGTGGAATGAAGACATTCGTAGTTCCGGGCTACGGAGGAACGAGAGTTTATTTAAAAACGGTCATTTCGGGCGTTGAAGCCCTCAACAACCAAGTATGAAGAAAATTGAATAAACGGCGGTGCTTTAATTTTTTGCAGAGGAAAGGACAAGTAGTTACACCATAGCGCAAATACGCAAGATCGCAAGTTTTGAAGTTGAATGTTTTGTTGATGTGGATATTTGCAACGATGTGATGTCACGCCATCGCATATCACACCATCGCATATTACAAAGTGTTCGCAAATTTGTGATGTGCTCCCATCGCAAAATTGCAAATGTGAACTTTGCGCATTTTGTTTGATCGCGCCATTATAGATCGCACATCGCAAATGAGTGGCGAGATATTAGGCCGGTGTCGAAATGAAATCCAGTTTGTTTGAAGATTGAAGTCGGGTTAAAAGTTCATTAATTTGATTAAAAGTAATGTTACGGAGATAGTGTAAAGATTTAAAAAAAGCTGAGAGGGGGTGCTAAGTAGTTGTCGAGAGAAATCAACAGCGACCATGGATGTTAATTGGAGAATTACTATGGGGGCCTTGCATGCAAGTCGGCATCAACTAGTTTGGTACCTCACGAGGGACCTACGGAGGAGTTTAGCAAATATATATTTTATGTTGAGTGTAGGACCAATTTCCTTTGTATCATTAGTTCAATATACATTGTGGGTTATCTTAGTGATCACGACCCTCAAGTCAAAGATTGAATATTATTGAAGGTCCCAAATGGGACGATTCGTGCATAGAGAACGAAGGTTGGGGTTTCAATTTAAATTGCTCGATTTTAATACGTTGGATTATCATGTGACCGAGTCAAGAATACCATTAGCGGTTCATGGTTTTGACTCATGGTTTTACTAAAGGCAAAGCTTATATAAGGAGAAAGAGAAATAGAGAATGATGTGTGTGAAAAGGGTTGATAACAACGGAATCTATTTGGAATATCTGTATAGATAAACTGCGATACATACGGAATCTATGGCGCACACCAGCAGATATGATCGGATGACGATTAGTCTGGTTTAATCGGTAAAATCATGATGAACATATGCATAGGTAAGGATTATGAATGAATACTTCACTGCGAAGTATGTCGCATGGAATGGTGTCAGGTTCTTTGATAGATCTGAATTCATAATGCACTATGGAAAATGATGAAGAGGGATCCTAGATCCAGAAGCGATGATGTACTTTACGCGGATCTGTTTATGGAATGTTTGATTTGAGATGAGAAGAAATATGCAAGATAAAGGATGAAATGCGAGTTGTTTATCGATGCGAAGAGCTACACGGTCTGAAAAGTTACAAATGTATCTATGGGGTTCGCTTGATAAAAGCACGTGTATGTATGAGGTACTAACATGAGAAAAACACATATGGGTAGTTAGAGTTTTCTAAAGAATGCACGAAGTATACGCGGTAGTTCAAAGTGACGTGTCTATGAGGATCTGACAGAAATAAGCTGCGTATGGAATCTAGGGTTTTGCTAAAGTATGTGGTATGGAAATGTCTGATCTATTACATTGTTTTACCTGTCACGGTAACCTGATACAATTCATGAATGCAGGTTTGTTAGATGATGATCATCTTTACTTGATTATATTGATAAATAGTCAGTTGTTAGTTGATGGTTGATGAATCCAATAGATAAATTGATGGGTTTATAAATTTGAGTTTGATGATATTGAGCCAAATACTGTGATGTAGATTAGGTGTGAAAATCGATGAAAAGCTGACACATGGGTTATTGTTATGTTGAAAATGTTCAGTTCAAGTGAAAATTGATGAAACCATAAATTCATGGTGATCTTTGAGGGTCGAAGCCTTAAGTCAGGGGTTGTAGCTCCATGGAAGGCTAATGTAACTAAGAGTGGGGTTTAATACACTCGGGAGAGAAATTTGATAGCAGAAAGAGGTTCTTTGTACTTCTACGGTGGGTGCCTACATCTTTGGTATGAATACGTACCCGGTACATGGATTATGTATGTTTTCTTTATATAATAAATATTGAAAAGTAAAAATAATCATGAGTCATTAGTTTTCTCACAACACAGTTTTCCTTAAATCTGGTATACATGTGTGATGCCATGTGCAGTGGTTTGTTACGCATGCTGCACATGCTTATATACACTAAGCACTCTGACCTGACTAGATAGTACATTATCTAAGTAAATTATGCACATAATGAGATCTCTGGACATACGCATGTTTTATTAAGGATATCCACGTGTATGTGAGTTGTAGCAGAGAAAATGGCATGCTGAGTTTTAAAAAATGAAAAAGTGAAAAGTTTGATAGCTCTAAATGCGATTAAGCCCCCCTAACCTCAAGTCTTTTAGTAATTTAATTTGTGGGCGGGTCTGAAGCTTGATGACAGAGATTAGTCCCAGCTGGAAAAAATAAAAGAAGAAGGCTATGAAAAGGAGATATCAAAAACATATGGGCGAAAATGAAAGATAAGCAATTAGTAGATGACATTCTTGATTCTTTCTTATGTATAATTAGTGAAAATAGTACAAAGAAATGTCTTTGTGGATCAAAAGCAGTTCTCCAGAGATCCAGGTTGAAGATCAACAAAGATTATTTAATAAAAGAGAATCTATCTACAAAGATATGATCTCTAATTTGAAAAGGTTATACGATAATGTAACCAATCGAAGTGAAGGACTTGAAAGCGAGAAATCATCTCTGCGAAGGCGGGGGATCTCGAAGCATCGAACAGAAGAATGAAGAACATCTCTGATCATTTGGAAGAAAAGGATTTGACGAAATCATCTGCATTGGCAATCTGAAATATAAGAATAAGAAGAATGAACTACAATCATTTGAAGAAAAAAATTTAAAGGAAAATCATCTCCTCGAGAATATCTTTGGAAAAATCAAATAAGAAGAATGAAGAACTTGGAAAGCTGAAAAAACATCTCCCTCGAAAGTCTGAAAAAATCTGGCAGAAGAATGAAAGACTTTTCCAAACTTTTAGAAACAAGAAAATGTATTGAAGGAAGAAATTTTAGAACAAGATGATCAAGTAGAAAGAAGGAAGAAGAGGTTGAAGAAAGTATGAAGAAGAAATGCCCCGAAAGATTGGATGTTGGGGTAATCATTCTAAAGGTAAATTAGAAGAAAAGGATAAACTTTTTGAGGGTTTCAAAGATAGTACTAATATTTTGGACAATATTCTTATTAGTCAAGGGTCCCCCTCTATTAAATTTGGTCATGGTTTTTCATGAAGCTGTTAAGGGAGAATCTAGTTCACAAGAAGTGCTAAAGATTCTAAGGATATCGATACAAAACTTTGAAGTGTTTGGAAGAAACAAAAGGTCTTGAGCAATCATGAACTTTCAAAAGAAATCATTATTATAAATATAGAAGCAACGTCAATAATGTTGAATTCTTTAAATGTCGCAAGGTATGGAGCATGTTGCGACCAAATTGTAGAAGCATATTTGTTCGGTCACAAACAAGCGAGATTCCACACGAACGTGCAGATTTCTTTGAGGATATTGTTTTTCATGCGACAAGTTTGGTCATAAAGCGATGATTGCAATAGAAGAAGGAATGAAAAAAGCATTATGATCCCTATGCTTACTTTTACACAGTACACGGTGTATGCTTGTAACAAGTATGGACATGTAGAAAAATAATGTAGGATGAACAAATGCGAGAAATTGGACAATTTCCGGCACACGATGAGGAAATTTCAAGCAAAGTTTGGAAAAAGAAGGAGGAGCGGTCAAAAACGTGAGGAATATTGACCCTACGCGGTCATCCGCTTCTAAGCTTAATTCTCATAATGAATGCGGGAATGATGTGAGATACATTATAGGAATGGTGTGTATCATCAGGGGGAGCAATGTATGATGATTCCCATGGTTAGTTTTGGTAATTAAATTTGTGTTTATTTCTAATAGTGCATACGATGTAAGAAAATAGGTATGGGTGGCATAAGTTCGGGGGGATATGGGTGAATTTTTTTTTTTTTTTTCATAGCACTTTATATATGGAGGTTTCATGAACTAAATCCACATATACACACATAATCCCAATGGAAACCCGAAGCTATAGCGATATGATAATACTTGACTATGAACATGTAACACGGATTCGGGAGGAGCATTTCGATCTACTAAAGTTGCATTGTTGGCATTGTGTATGCTTATCCCTATGATGCTCATGTTAGAATGATGTGATTTCTTATGATGAGATTATGGATGGTCCCAGTCACGTTTTGCGGAAAAGTATCTTTATTTTCACACATGGATTTGATGTAATATTAATGATTCGGATATAAGGACAAAACATGCGGTTATTTGTTGATGAACATCATGACTATAAAGACCTTGGTAATAACAAACCTCATGGATGATTGCTTGATACATATTGACTATGATGGTGTTTCGGTATGACAATTATTTAGCGAATATGATGTTGCTACAAAGATCACGATGTGAGCTCTTGATGTGCTTATGCTACAGGTTGTTGGATGACACTTGAAAACATGGATACATTGTGTTATCTTTCTTCTCGGATATTGTTGATACAAGTCTGTGGTGTTTTCTCATATGGTTCCACTCTATCTATTATCATGATGATTCCCACATATGTTTTCTACAAAAGAAATGGAAATTTCACCTTTATAAAGACAAGAGATTGAGTAGATATTTGGTTTCTACGGAAAAATACTATGATGACCCAGGTCAGGTTGAAGATATTGAACTGTCGACAAGTAGGATTGGTGCTGATAAGCACATACGCGGAATTTATGAGGAAATATATCTTCTGCATCAAATAACAACAATATAGAAGGTGAATCCAATGGAAAGCAACAAAGAAAGATCTATCTGAAAAAGGCTTCATCTAGTGCAACAAGCAACTAATAGCATATTCTTATCCCAAGAAAAATATCTCAAAGATCCCGAGGGAAGCATTCGAATATCTCGGGGCAGTGGGAATAGTCTGCGAAGTACAAGATCAGATGCGATTAAATTTAGGGTTAAATTGGATATGCGGATGTTTTGGAAGAGACGATTATATATACGCGCGTTTACCTTCTGTTGCGTATGAGTGTTTTCTAACAAAAAAATTACAGGTCGGCATTCTTTAGCACGGTGGCAAGTGTTGGTATCTACGAGTGATGTTCCGCTCTCATATTTTTGTTTCATTCTCTAATATTGGATGAAGATGCCTTAACGATTTATTTGTTGAAAGTGTTCGGGATGCACAAGCTAAGGGAGCTTTGGTCATATGGGAAAGGATGCATTGTTGGCATTCTAATTATTTGTTGTAGCCTAATCTCATGCTTGAAAGTTCTTTGGTCTTGATTGTATAATTCATTTACGTAATTTGATGAAAAGGGTCATGTTATGACCTATGATGTAAAATTGTAATATTCGGTCATATAAGGACTTCGTCATTTTTGTAAACCCACTTGGTTGGGTAGTTGAGTCAAAATGTGTAAACTCACTTGGTTGAGTACTTGAGTCTCATATGCAAATCCACTTGGTTGGATCATTGATGTAAGTATGAGTCCTTGGTGATAGGAAAAGTCATAGGAAAATATGTTTGAAGCACAGCATGAACTCGAGGGGGAGCATGGCAACCCGGTACACCAATATACGCGCTCTTTGTTTTCTACAAGAGAAGAAAAACCTTATTTTGGTTTTGATACTTGCCCTTTTCCTTGATGTCAAGGGAGAGTATCATGGTGTTTGAATAATGGTTATAATCAATGTATCTACTCATTGTGGTGATCAAACACCATAATGGTTGCACCATCAAGTCCAAAGGGAGATTGTTGGCAATATGATGCGATGTGTTGTCCTTGATGGCAACCACTTGATGAAGTTGTCTTTGATTGTTGGCAATGATGCAATGTGTTGTCCTTGATGGAATCCTACTTGATGAATTTGTCCTTGATGGAAAAGGAATTGGAAAAGAAGGAGCATGCGAAATAATACTTCAGAAAAGAGAGACGGAGAGGTAGCGAGAGGCGAGCGAGAGAAGGAAACAGAGGAAGAATAGAAGGAGTAGAGATGAATGGGATAAAAGAGTACAAAGGCGCAGAGTCTTGGTGAATGCTTAACACACATTCCAAAGAGGATAGAGAAGAAAATATAAGGATAAATTAATTGTCATAGGCATGACCACAAATTGCGAAGGAGAAGTTGATTATGGTGATGGGCGGTAGCCGTTTTATAGTGGAATGAGGCAGTTGTAATTCAGGACTACGAGAGGAGGTAAGAGTTTATTTAAAAATAGTCATTTAGGGCATTTAAGCCCTCAAAAACCAAGTATGAAGAAAATTGAATAAAACGAGGCGGAAGGTCCTTTAAGTTTGCGAAAAGGAAAGGACAAGTGGTCCCCACCACTTTAGCGCATATCGCAAGATCACAAAGTTGCAGTTTAAATGTCTTGTTGATGTGGATATTTGCGTGATAGATGTCATGCCATCGCATATCACTTTTGTCCACATATTACAAAGTGTTCGCCAATTTGCGATGTGCTCCCATCGCAAAATCGCAAATGTGAACTTTGCGCATTTTGTTTGATCGCGCTATTGCATATCACATCGCAAATGACCAATTGCGATGTGGGCCAAGGGGTCAAAGAATGAAATATAGTTTGTTTGAAGATTGAAGTCTAGGTTAAAAGTTCATTGAAATTTAATTAAAAGTAATGTTACGGGGATAGTGTAAAGATTTAAAACAACCGGAAGGGAGTGCTAACGATTTAATTGAGGAAATCAAGCACTAACCATAAGATCAACGGCGGAGAATTACTACGGGAGCCTTGCCGCCAAGTCGGCATCAACCATTTGGTGCCTGCGCAGGGGAACCTACGAGAGGGTTTCGCAAATATATAATACCTTTATCTTTGGTGTGGGACTAGATTTCCCTTTGTATCATTGGTTCAATATACATTGTGGGTTATCTGGCTTGATCGACCCTCAAGTCAAAGATTGAATATTATTGAGGGACATTTGAATGGGACGGTTCATGCATAGAAGAACGAAGGTTTGGGGTTTCAATTTAAATTGGCTCAATTTTTAATACGCTAGATTATCTATGTGACCCATCCGGAATACCATTAGCGGTTCGTGTTTTTGACTCATGGTTTTACTAAAAGGAAAACTATATGGAGAAGAGAAATAGAGAACGATGTGTGTGCGAAAAGGGGTTGATAACAAAGCGAATCTCTTTTAGAGATATCTTGTATGAATAAACTACGATACATCGAATCTGTCGGCGCTTTTTGTGAATATGATCGGGATGACGATTAATTCCTGGTTTGTCATTGTCAAAATCATGATGAACATATATGCATGAGTAAGGATTATGAATGAATACTTCCTACGAATGTCTTGCATGGAATGGGTATTATTTTGCTGATAGATGCGAATTCATAATGCACCTATGAAGAAAATGATAGAGAGGGATCCCTAGATCCGAAGTGATGATGTACTTTCTGAATCTGTTTGTGGAATGTTTAGATGCGAGATGAGGCGAAATACTTTCGAAGTAAATGATGAAATCTGAGTTGTTTATAAATCCCCGAAGAGCTACATAGTGCAAAAGAAAAGTTACAAATGTATACGAGTTCGCCCGGTAAACGCGTGTATGCGCGGGGTATGCTTAAGGAAAAGCGCATATGGGCGGTTAGAGTTTACGAAGAATGCAAGGAAGTATACACGAGTTGGTTTACGAAGCGTGTATACATGCGGGTTAGTAAAGCTAGCATTATGGAATCTGGGAACACTGGCGAAGTATGTGGTATGAAATGTCGGTCTGTTCTGTTACTACTATGCGGCAATGATGAATTCATACGGATACGGGTTGTTAGATGATGATCATGCGCTAGTATGTTGATAAATGATCAAGTTGTTGATTGAGTGGTTGATGGATTAATGAATGAATTGTTGGGTTTATAAGTTTCGGTTGATGAATGTTGAGCTTAAATGTGTGGAGTGGGTCCGATCGTCGATGAAAAGTGGCACACGCAAGTTGTGTTATGTTGAAGATATTGGATCCGGTATGAAAAATTGATGAAACGTGGTCCATGGTGGTGTGAGGGTTGAAGCCTTCGGTCGGGGAGTTACAACTCCCTTCCGGGGGAGAGAGTTTGGTAAACAAAGTAAGGGGTTGTAGCTCCCTTCCGGGGAAGGTTGGTAAGCGAGAGAAGGTTGTGGCAACACGGGGTGAGTCTTTACATCTTTGTGGTATGGTACACGCCCGGTACATGGTTGTAACATGTGTTTTCTTTATACCAACAAATATTGAAGGCGAGACGACAACATCGGTGGTTTTCTCCGAACTTGGGTTTCCACCTTAAATCTTGGTGTTCATGTGTGATGTATGTGTGATGGTTTATTATTATTCTTTGCACATACTTCTTTGTTAAGTAAATATCTAATGAATGAATGATACGATGATCTCGTAAAGAATTATCGCATAATGAGATCTGCGGACATACGCATGTTTTATTAAGGATATCAGCGTGTATCACGGTTAGCTTCGAAAATAGCGTATGATTTTAAAGTAAGAAAAAGTGAATTTTTTTAGTGCGCCTAATGCCGATTCGGCCCCCCCCTCTCGGTATTTTCCCAACAATGGAAAATTTATGATGAACTTGTGGTGAAATAAGTGAATGATACAATCTTAAGGAGATGTGGACTCGTAGGTTACGTTTGTGATTATGGCTGACTTAGTCATTAATCAAGGTTTAATGAGGATCATTATGGATGTTGGATAAGGGATATGGCCAAGATATGTTAATCAATTTAAATGATAGGTTGTTTAGGAAACATATGATTATACACATTGTGTCTATTTCATGTTTTAACTTTTGTTATTAAAATAATTTTCTGATTTACCTCGAATTTTGACCTTGTTAATTGTTGTGCTTGATGTTGCTCCTTTGGTCCTCTTTAGCATGTTGGTCTTTAAAACTGTGAATCCTTCAATTTCACCTTAATCATCATCTCTTTGTAGGCTATACAATTATTGTGTATGGGCTTCTTTGAATAAGATGTGGTGCAACATACGTCTGTAAAAAAAAATGAAGTATGGCTATGGAATGAATGTGAAATGTAATGGAGTGAAAGTGGAATATGACTTCGAAATGGAATGAAAGTGGCGTGAGATGGAGTGAAAGTGGGTGAGATGGAGTGGAATTGTAAGATGAAATGAATTTTGCAATTTCTCTCAAATGGTGCATACTTCCTAAAAAAATTTTGAGGTTGTTACCAATATTATTATGCATCTTCGATGAAAAATCTACGTATTGGACATGAGATCTCTCGAAAAATGAGAAATGGCTGTAGGTGAAAGTGGCCAATTTCTAAAAGAATACTCACTAAAATTTTCTGAAATTTTGTGTTTATTTACCCTACCTCAATTCATTTACCATAAAAATTTCGGGACCGGAAGGTACGGTTTGAAAGTTATGATAAAATCAATTTCATACTGTTCACCCTTCATTACTTTTAATGTTGCAACAAAAAAAGTACGCGCGAACTCATTTTAAGACGATTGGGTGATTCAAAAGGGAAAATATGTATTTTTACCTTTTTATACTGCCACATGCTTTTAAAGTTTCATTTTGATGAAGAAAAGGCACTATTGTGCAAAAATACGAAATCTGTCCTAATACGCTCTCAATGCTGAAAAATGAAAATATGCCTTAAAAACCCATCTGAAATGCCCTTAAAAGTTGTTTTTTTTTTTTCAAATTTTGTCCATGCTGTACTCAATTGCTCTATTATTCTAAGAAAACCCGGAAGCTCGAATTTTTTGTTTCTGCTCAATCTCTTGCAATATTTGTGCCAAAATGCCTTTGGAAAAAGTTGCAAAAAGCAAAAGCAGTGCTACGACAATATTCATGACGCACTTTCCACGGATATTGTTGAATTGACAAAAATATAGACATGCTATTACAAACTAATAAAATGTGCTACGCAGGTTGTTGATTCCATATTACATTGGTCTTCATAAAGCCAACATTCATGACACAATTCTTACGATGCGAATAAATGTGTCGAAGTCGAGCATGGAAAGAAATCATTGGATTAATGATCAATAATGAAAATCATTAACCAATAGAGACAACTCAACGGTAATGTAAAATGAGTGTCAAGGTACCTCGAGTGCATCTTGACGGGGACGAATGAATGTGTCGAAGTCGGATCGCACAACGAGATTTGACAATCGAGAGACATTGTTGTATTCCCATTGTTATCAACGAGGAGGCTTGCCATTGATGAATGCAAGCTCCAAGGCACTCAAATAATCTTTAATCTGATCCCAGATAAAGAATGTTGAGGTCGATGGGACAAGATGTTGGAAGGTGGACCTTAAGGAATTCCACATCATCCAACTCGAGCATAGAACCAAAAATGGTTGAAGAACCATGAAAGATTGAAACCATCATGGAAATTGCAAAACCTATTGTGAAATTTGCTCGCTAGTTTACTTTTGGTTTTCAAGCAAAGCTCATGTCCAATTGTGACAATTTTGGTTTTCGAGAATAGGACTTATTTTTCTCTTTACTTTTTTTTTTCTTTTTTTTTCTTTTTATGTCCTACTCTACTTGAAAAATAAAATATTGTTTAGTATATGAATACTTCGATGGAACCATGTACGCAGCCAAGATGATAGATAAACTCATATGCGAGTTTAGAAGATACTCTTTGATATCTTCGATTATGTAAGGATGCCAATTGTCTTGATTTAGATGATCTCATAAGATAATGAATAATTGAGCATTGGGATCCGATGGTAGCGCTTGAACCAAGATTTAATGTAATATTGTCTTCCTTGTCTTTCCTCTATCATGGTAAGTCTTGATGTGATCTTCATTCATGAAGATACGGTGATAGGCATGCATGAAATTTTTCAATCTACGGTTCAGTGCTTCTCTTTATCAACGGACATCCTTGATTCTTGGACCTTATCTGATCTTTTTCTTCTGGTTGTTCTTCAATGATAACTGGTGAATCGTTTTGCAATACCTCAAAATTGTGAGTTTGTTGAGGTGTTTTATTGTTGAGGATATGAGATGGTTGTGCGGTGAGTAGATGAGGATCTTTGGGGTGTTTGTGTGGATGGTAATGGGAAATGTTGAATTGAGGTCAAATGAGGGTGATATTGATGTTGTAGTGGAGGTAAATGGTATGGATAGCATTGGTCATGGTGTATGGGGATAGAGAGGGAAAGATTGAGGAAAGTGGATTTCCTTTATGGGGCCTTTGCCAACTTTGTTACCCGAAGATTGGTTTTGAAGAGGTTGGGATTGAGATGGCCAAGGTTTCCAAGGTTGGTTTGAGGTTGGGATTGAGATGGCCAAGGTTGCCAAGGAAAGGGTGTTTTCCCAGTTACCTTGAGATTGTTGTGCATAACCTTGATGCGTGCATGAGATGTTACATCGTATTGGGTTGATGAAGACTCATATAGTCCTCTTGGAGCTACATCGAAAGTTGCTCTTGTTCTTGATTTGATCCATTATACTTCTAGTAAATTGCCTTCAACCCTGGTAATGATGGAAATATGTTCGGTGGTAATGTGATCTTGCAAAAATTTTACATATTTTAATGTTATCAAGTGGACATTCATGCGAAGCATGTTTCTTTTTCGTACAACAAAATATGAGTGAAGCAAATTTTTGCTTGTTTTGCATTCTTAGCATTTCAATTTGTTCATTTTAAATTACCAAGAATGTTTGTAAATTATTGAGTTCGGTTGTTACAAATGTGATGTTGACTTACTTACTTTTTTGCCATAAATGGATCTTGAGGGGACCTTACACACTTTGCTTTTCCTCTTGATATGTTCTTGCATAGTTCACAATTTCTTGAAATGACAATCAATAGACATCTCCTTTTCCCACAAGATTAAGAAGATCAATCCATTCATCCTTTATAGCATTTATTAGGAGAGTTTTTAATGCATATTTGATCCTAAATCATGCAATTTATATCTTTTGATATTATAAGTAAATCTCTCCACTAAATATTCACAGGCTTTCATCTATTTTTGGTTCATCTTAAAGACTTCATTTCTAAGGTCACGGTGCATGCGATAGCAACATATTTTTCCAAAAATACTCTTTTCATATCATCCCATGTCCTTATCGAATTTGTTCCCTAAAGTCATGAACTATCTAAGAGCTCTATCCTTGAATGTTCAGAACATTCAATTTTTGCATGTCATTGAGTAGCCATAAGATCTGCAATTATTTCAAATTCAAAAAGAAAGGTTTCGGGTCTTCGATCTCATACCTTTGAAGTTGGGAAGTACATATGGATGGATGTTCTTCATTTGAACGTTGATATCATTTTCTTGAATGGGAAATCCAAAAGGATCTTCCTCATTGTCATCATCTCCATCCATTTCTTCAAGCTCCTTTGTCACCTCTTCTTCTACTGCCAAAAATATGAATTCATGATGTGGATGTGTGGCTCTTACTACACCACATGTGTGGTAGGTGATTTGAAGTGTTTTTGTTGGATGTAAGAAATGAGTTACCTAGTTACACTTCCCCAACGATAGCGCCAAAAATGTCTTGTCAATTTAGTGTTCCTAAATTGCTTCCATTAATTATCAACTAAGACTTTTAACTTTGATGAAGTGTGGTGCACTATATGTGCTAGTGACCTCTTCCTTACTTCGTTGTATGTGTTTTTCTTATTGTTTTTTGAAGTTTTGTCTTTTTAGTACTTAGTATGCTACTCTATGTTCAAAAGATGAAATCAAATCTATGTCAAAAAAAAGAAACCTTAGACTCAAAACAGTGGTGTAATTGTAAATTTTGTCCTAATTAGAAAATGATGAAAAGCGAGCAAAATCTACTGGAGTCTATGTATGGCGTAAGAACGGAAAATGCTAATTCACAGTTACAAAACTTGACAAGGAAAATAACTCTTCATGATTGCAAAACTTGACAAGGAAAATAACTCATAACATGAACTCGGTACAATTCATTACATTAGAAGTATGTGGACAACTTGAGAAAAGGATAAGTTTAATGCAATGAGGTTCTTCTAAGCAAACAACAACTTACAATATCACGAAATCTCATCCATGGTTGGGAATTTGTTGGAACATATTTAGAAAAGATTATACGCGATATAGTAAGGAACCCTACTCTAAATTAACCTACGACACTAAAATTAATCCATTCTACAACTCAAAATATCAACGGTAAGCCTCATTCACGGAGTTATAAATCTTTTGGAACAACTTTGGAAAAAGACGTTTGTGAAATCATGAGAAATTGCGGGAATAGTCAAGACTTCAAAATGACATCACCAATTCTCATCCCTATAATGATGTATTAATAGAGATTAAGAATAGGAATAGTTTGTAAATAATGAAGGCACGAAACTGAGGCCAACCTTTAACTAACAAAACTTACAATACATTAAATAGAGCTGAACTATTATTAAAAACTAATTTCCGGAATGCTACAATGAACTAGAATGAAATTAATCTCTAAAACAATACGGTTGAACCAAAATGAAATTAATTTCTAAAACACTACGGCTTGCTCTCATTCGACGTGGTGATGTTTGGAGACAATTCATAAGAGCAAAATTTGGTTGTAACATTCCAGTTGCAAGTGAGCATAAAACATAAAGTTTAGAAAAGCACACCTATATTATAGACAAAACGAGCTAAGAGTACTTATCTAAATAATATGCACGGAAGCCTCGGGCGAGTGAGGGCCCTCTACCACGAGATCGGCATATGAATCTTATCTCCTTAAAGCTTGCTTCCAGGTCATGCATCTAGGTTGAACTTCTTTTATTAAAGGAAAACGCTTCAAAAAATAGCGTATTCGGTCTTGGGAAAACTTAACAGCAAAACATCCCGATGGCTAGCCGTTTCTCGGTCTCCCAGTCATTCTTATAAGAAAATTACATAAGCACCTTGAGAAATAGGGATAAGTGTCTTTCCCAATTAAAATCAATTTAGAACTCTTGTGAGAGGCCTCGTACTTTCTTTGTAGACATATGTAGAGTACGTATCCCCTAGGTAGAAGTCTACCTCTTAGTTCCGGTTTCCTCCCGCATAACCACCTATAGATTTATGCTCGGACTTCGCTGAGAAGTAAGGAATGATGTGGATGAGATTTGGAATTCAACCATATACGCTTTCCTTTATACAACACATAACAGTTTAAACACTAAAATAGTTGCGGAACACGTGATCGGCTATAGAATGTACGTGATACGTAGCTATTTTGCACACAAAAATTATTAAAATAGCAAAAACCATGAAAATACAATATGTTAATCAATTGCATGCTGTGCACACAAGCAATCCTATTGTTCTTCATTGATTTTGACTTATGAAGTGATAAAAGAATGATGAAATGAAGTGAAGGTTTGTAAAGAAGTCAATTCTAGGGCTCAACATGGACCATGATAGCGAGTAGTTGGAGCATCTGGGATGTTACTACTTGATGGCTACCTAGGGGTATAACCCGAGATCTTGGTGCATGAGAAGGACGAAGACCAAACTACCTTCACAACACCACAGGGAATTTTCCGGTATGCTAAGATACCCTTTGGGTAGAAGAACGTGGAGCCACCTTCCGGCGTGCAGTAGGCATTGCTTTTGCAAATGAAAAAGATGTTTCTTGTTGTCTATTTGGATAATTGACGGTGTTTCGAGGTTCCGATGATGAGTCTGCACCATCTAAGAGTGGTTTTTTAGCGTTGCGAAACTTTGGGATTTCTCTCAATCCCAAAAGAGCCTTTTTGCCATGGATGAGGGCAAAATGCTTGGGCACATCATCTCTAAAGATGGAATCCACATAGATCCGGCCCGAGTGGAGGCAATCCGGTGATAGATCTTCCACGAAAAAAGAAAAGAAAGAGATTCGAGATTTTAATGGTAGAATGAATTTTTGCATAGATTTATACCTAATGTTTGAGCATTTATGGAAGAAATGACCAATATGTTGAAGAAAGACAAAACTATTAAGTGGAGTGAAGAAGCCTTCTAAATCATTCAATGCGGTAAAGTTAGCTTTGTCTAATGCCCCCGGTTCGATCGATCTCGACTACACTCAAAAGATTTTATCATATTTTCATTTGCATCTAAACATACCATGGCCATTTGTTTAATGCAAAAGAGATGAAGTAGAAAAGCCAATTTCTTTTTTTAGTGGGGACTATTAGAGATGTTTGCTTTAGATATAATATTATTGAAAAGCGAGGCATTGGCTCTTGTCAAGGCGTTGAAATATTTTATGGTCTATATTCTACATTCCTGTTTTGCTATGGGGTAAAGCCCTTGGGTGGTTGGTTTCGTATATCCTTCTCGGGGCTTTCGGTGCAGAGCGGGGAACGGTCGGATTAGCTATCTTGTTCCACAAAATGGTATGAGCATGTTCATATTAGCTTGGAAATAACGAAGGAATACAATATAGGAGTACCTCTTTGACAAATTTAAAGATCCTTCGAATCGCTACGCGGCCAAGCAAGAGTCCTTCTTCGTCGGCTCCAAATGCGAATCACCAAATAGGTCAAAGCACCCACGTAACTTCTGATATAACAAGTATTCTATCAATTAAATCAACAATAAACATCTAGATTATACACATACGAGCCATTCATATCATACTAAACAAAATATTGAAATAACAATATAACATTAATAACCTTCGAATGGACAAAACGAACATAGTTCTATTGATTTTTGAAAGAAGGAGGATTACAGCCATCGGTTGTGCCAAGCCCTCCTCGGTCTCCCAATCTCTCTTCTCTATCAAGTGAAGAAGTCCAAGCCAACAAGCTCTCTAGGAGCCTCTTTGACTCTTGGCCTTCACGATGTCACACTATTCTCTGTTCACAAGTATGCAAGAACTTTTGAGCAATCCTTCGACCTTGATTAAGAACAACGACAACTTCCTTATAGGAGAGGAGACCATTGTTGCCCTTCTCTTTCCACTAGTTTGGAATGGAAAAGGCTTAGATGTTTCCTTGATCTCCATGCTTTTGCCTCTCTTGGAGTTCGGTCCTTCTATGGCAATGACCAATAATGAAGCTGGTGCTTTGCGCGATTTCCTTTGTGCAACGACTCCTTCGTGAGAAGAGTAGGAGATTCAAATCTTTCTCCACGCTCTTTTCCCAGATTCAAACTTAAAACACGGGTAACGACCATCAAGTGTAAACGAGGCGTTGCCCTAGTCACTAACATAGCCAATATATTTCTTGCATGCGTTCTAACGCGCTTGTCTTATTCTATATATGCGTTACCATGAGAAATAGGTTTAATTTGAGGTCTTTGTACTTCTTCCATATTTGTCTTCCCCTGCGAGCTGATGAGGAGGTATTTTGACACAGCAGCAGATGCCCTAGAGTGTGAGGTGGGAAATAAAGAGCAGTGGCCAAAATACTTTATAATTTGTAGAGAGAAGATTGAAGGGCGAGAAAAACACAAACAACATATGTCGAGAAAATATAGTATTTACCAAGAGTCGGGCATGTCCCATGCTCGGTAGCTTTAAACAACATGATTTCTCTAGAATAGAGAGATATGAAGAATCTATCCACCAATAGGCACAATGTGGAAGTGTACATCACTAACGAGATCGAGCTGAAGAAGGCATCTCCATGGCTGTCTATCGCGGCTTGGAAGGAACACAACTTTAATGGTGTGGCCGTTGCCCCAAGGTCTTGACCGCCGATTCATAAAGCTGCATGTTCTCAACATGTGAATGAGGGAGTTGTCGTCGAACATGTGAGAAATCGTATGATTTGGGTACGATAATGGCTTCATTGTAATTTGTTGAGGTAGCCACAGGCAGCAGTGACCCTAAGATGCCCGGTCTGATCTAGTGAGTGTGAATAAAAGGGTGAAGTGGGCACTGTAGAATCATTCGACAAGAGCCAATGATGAAGACCCTTGATCAAACACAAGACTACACATATACAGTGTACGCAGGTAATAAAGATGCTTGATGTGTTTACGGATCAACTTCACGATCAAGGTGTTAAAGTCGGCCAGAAGTGATGCATTTGAGAGAGTAGGCAACGAGGGCGTCCTCTCAGTCCAGCACGAAAACGGAAACCAGCCAAATTTTGTTTATGATTTGTGAGATAAGGAAGAGTGAATGGGAACGTCGGACGACAAATAATTTCGGCATAGTGAACGGTTTGGTTGATAACGGGGAGGCGGTGAATGAGATCTTGCTTGAACAATAGAAGGCCTCTAGCGGGGTACTAGGCGGTTGAAGCGTTTTTGAACACCAAAATTGTGTTAGTTTTACCGGTCTGCGGTCCCTTTGGAAATGATAAACTATTTCTATATGGTAGGGATTCGACTAAGCTGCCGGAGGGATTTTGCGGGAAGTGCCATGTTCGAAAATTTTCTTCCTTAAATCGACCTTTTTTGAAAATATATGGGTAATATCCATCTTGTCCAAATTTTCCCCGATAAGTTAAGTTTGAGTCTAGGCAGAGTAAACTCGATAATTTTTGATATTTAGAGAGTCTAAAAAATGTCAAGAAGAACAACTTTGTGCCCCATTTGATTAGGTTTAACGAGTTCGGATGAGCAAACTCGGTGGGTACCATGTTTGAGGAGTACGAAAAAATGTCATAAAGAACGGCTCCCATTGAGGTACCTTTTCATGTCTTGATAACCGGGCACGGCAAAGGGAGTGAAATGGCGAAACGGTTCATTTCCGTAAGTTAGTCCATCGAATGCGGAAAAATTGAGAAATACGTGTTCAATGGACATCTACCTCATTTTGTTATGAGTACGAGGGAGACGAAGTAAACTCAATCTTCTTTGTGAAATTTTAATGAGTCCACCAAAGAAAGTGGGGTACCTGCGTGAAATTTTAACGAGTCATGCGGAGAAAACTGCGATACCTCCGTGAAATTTTAACGAGTCACGCGGAGAAAACTCGATATCGCTGCAGTTTAAAAGAGCGTTGAAAAAGAGGAAAGAATGGCTCCTTGTTCTTTGTCTCAATAGTTTATGACGACAAGGTGACTCGGGATTTTTATGAGTTTTATGAGCGAGAAAAAGATTCCTAAAAATAATGCTCGGTACTTCTCCATAGTTTTCACAATTTTGAAGAAGAAAACTCTAGGTTTTCGGTTAACGAGAAGCGAAAAGACCAAAAAAAGACGCTCGATGCCAACCCATTGTGAGTTTAACGAGTCCCGAAGAGAACTACGAGGTTTTCGATTGAGAAAGAAAAATACCATAAAAAAGAACGCTCAAAGCTTCTTCGTGTAAGTTTAACGAGTCGAAGAAGAGAACTCGAGTTTTCGGATTAACGAGTAAGAAAAATACCATAAAAGATGCCAGAAGCTTCTTTGTACAAGTTTAACGAGCCGAAGAAAGAGAAGACTCGAGGTTTTTTCGGATGTGAGAGCAAGAAAAATACCAAAAAGAATGCTTGGAATTTCTTGATCTCTTTCTCATCGATAGAAGGATCTATGTCGGGGAATTTTCTTGTGAGACCAAGCAAACACATCGCGGAATTCTTTGAAAATGGATGTGAAGCGTGCAATTTCACCAGGGATTGCAATCTTCTCCAATGCAGTATTTCCACGATACAGATTTTGAACAGAGATATCAATGAACATTGTCTTAGGAATATTACCCATGTTTACATCGGATAGATAGTTTGAACACTGTGTAATCGGAGGGAACACGCTCTCGGGTTATTGGTCGAAGACGGGATTTCGGTTTTTATCGCCTCGAATCCAATCGTCGAAGTGCGGTAAGGTGAAACTCTCCCCAAGGTCATTCTTCTAACGACATGATCTCTTGAATAGCTTAAGATGCAGCAGGCGGACTTCATTGAGGAGATCCTTAGGGGCGCATATGGGAGAGAGGGTCGTGCACATTGGTCGAAACCTGTCGGTGGAGGGGTTCGAGATACAGCTTGGATGGCTTGGTAAGCCAACTCAACCGACGAAAGCGGCATCTGATCTCCATAGGAATCAATTTTAAGAAGGTGCGGAACGATCCCATGGGTCGATAGAGGCCATGCGAAGAAGGTGGATATCATTGCAACGTGTTGCAGGATGCGAGGCGGCGAGAGGAAAACAACCCCGATGGGGAGAAGATGCCTTCGAGAAGACGGAGATGGAATGCGGCGGCAGAGTCGGAAAGCCTCCTAGTAGAGAGTGCGGTGCTACTTGTGTGTGATCGGGGGTGCGAGAAGGATAAGCCGGTCACTATGACTATTTCCCATCCAATGGAAATAGGATGAGTTGGAAGGCAGAGGAAGAAACAATGGCGATCATGGCATAAGACCATTGCGGCAGAAACGTAGATTATAGTCGAGATGACGATCTACGACTTCAACGTCTACGTTCTTTAGTTTTCCCACTCGAGTGATGGGAAACTAGCAAGGTAACCTTTTGGGAAGGAACTTGTGGCCATCGAAAGCTTTGAAATTACGACGGCGGGGTTGGAAGTAGGAGAACCTAGCGGAGCCGACAAGCTTGTGACATAACGCGAGGTCGAAGCACCTTCATCTATGACGAGTGCGGATGGATGGGTCCCTTCGACACAACCTGCACGGAATGTGAGTTGATCACCGAAGCGAGTTTAACCCTTTTCCATATCAAAGGCTGCTAGCATGGAATCCAGGATCGATTACGCCAATGGCCGAAAGCAAAGGCTTTCCTTTGTCTTTGGAACGGGTTTGTAATACTTCAAGTGCGGACATGGGCGATGGTGCACTGCGCCAAATCTTCTACAATATTGCAGTTTTGGGCTTTTGCGTGCGGAAGGTATTATGAGTCGTAAATCGAAATTTCCCTTTTGGGGGACGAATTACGAGGGTTCGACGGTGGGCCTTTCGTGTACGAATCGTTGGGCGGCGACGATTGGAACTAGTTCCGAGGTTCTTGAGCATCTATGGTAGGGGCTCCATAAAGCTTGGCGCGAGTTTGAAGGTCGATACTCTCGATGCCATAAATGGCGGTGGTCCTTCGGCGGAAGGATACGAGCCACCATTGCCCGGGTTGATGGGGTTGTGGCGGGTTGTCAACCATATGTTGATGTTCTTTGCTATTGATTGGGGAAAGGATTGTGAGAGAACGGCGGTGTTCTCCCAGTCCTTGTTAGCAATAAAATCGATTGCATTCCTACAACGGGGACATTTGTATTTCAAGTGGTCCTCCACATAGATTTTACAAAAATCTCATGGGTTTATCTTTTCCTTTTTCATTAGCGACGTTTTTCGATTGGGATTGTACGATTATTGTTGCTCTTCGAAGAATGTTTTCTTCTTATTCTTCCTATTTTCCCGTTGGGTTTGTGAGTTTGCACGAATTTACCTCGACGGAAGGAAAGTCGTTTGATGAGGGCGGTGACGTGAGGATGGTGCAGGAGGGGGTTTGCCCCAGGGGCGGTTGGTGGCTACACAGAGGAGCGCGCCAATGAGACCATCGGCATGCGCTGCGGTTTTACGAGTAGGCTGGAGGGTTCGGGTTACCGGGGGCATGGGGGAGCGAGATGCGTAAGCGTGCTAGGATTGTGAATAAGATCAAATCCGAGGTCTTGCAGGCACGGCGAATACATTGATCTTGTCAACGCACCGGAAAGGGCCAATGTCTTTGGGAATGTGGGGTAAAAGAGACTTGCAAAACCAATTTTCCCGAAGAGGTGGTCCTAGTATTGGCGCTTTGACAAGCCTCCTCCTACGTCTCCATTCATGAATATGGTCGGAGATGTGGGTGGCGGTGTCTTGGCGCGGTCAATTAACAGTTGCATGCTTGGGTTTCCACTCTAATTGGTAGTTGAAAGTTCTTTAAGAACTGCGTCGCTAAAGCGCCAACGTATTGATGGTGGCGCGTGGTAATTCAATGTACCACTTGGCGGCACGCAAGGGTGCGGGGGGAAAACGATCGAGCGGACCTTATCATCTGCCATGGAATTGGATATGGACCACAAATGGAGGTAGTGATGTGTGCGGCCGGGTCATCTCCATGCTTCCGTCGAACTTCGGGATATGAAGGAATCTTATGCGGTATAGGAGGCCAAAAGCGATTTGTGATTGATGGGGTCGTTTGTCGGCTTATGGATGTCGGGTATGTCAGACGCCAAGAAAGGCAATTGTGGATTGCCCCCGAGTCCTAGCCAAAGAGCGTTACGGGGCGACTATTTGGACCATAGGGTCCCCCATCCATGTGTTACCGAAGGAGGGGTAAGTGGGACTTTGATAAAAGCCTCCTCGTAGGTGGAGGAGTAGGAATATACGGTTGCTTGTCCATGGGGCATAGCTATTGAGGGGCCAATGGTTGGTTGCCCCCCGGCGCGTAAAAGTTCCCTCCCTCCCGGACGGAGGTTGGGGTTGGTTAGTCCAAATGGATGCAATAGAGTTTCCGGAGAGCATACTAGTATTTGCATAATTTGGCAACGGTATAGATCCTACGCCTATGTTTGAACCACTTAAAGGGGATAGTATTTACAATGGGGTTGTCCCATTTGTCCCTGAGTTGCATAGGGAAGAAATATTGCTGTGCACAATGTGCGACAACACGCCCCCTGGCATAGTGGCCGGGGGTTTAGACTCCAACGAGGTTCCATGAAAGCAGTTGCTAAAGAGCACGAAGTAGTGGGTAGCAAATGGGGAGGAGCTACGTGGTCCCCAACGTGGTCACGGTAGGAGTAGATCTTAGGAAAAGTTCGGTAGCCTGCGGCAGTTGTGTTGACCATAGGGTTGGGGGTAGGCATGTGTTGACCTCTTTCGGGGTTACCTAGTAATGACATAGAGCCCGACCACGGCGGGGAGGGGATGATGGCGAACGGGGAATGGTTGCCATTGTGGTATACGACTTGTGGATATCGGTGGAGAAATAGATGTTGGTGTTGCCGCGGAACCTTATCTTGGCGCGGTGGAGATAGGATTATCACAGTCCCTAATGGATCGATGAAACGGAGGATTGTAATTAGGTACAACGCCTTCGGTCGAAAGGGTCTCCGGGGATGGGGCGATAAGGGTCTATGTGATAATCCATATTAGTCAAAGGAAGCGCTCTTGGCGAAGAAGGCCGGGTTCACCAAGGTTCAATCTTTCCCTCTTAAGGTGAGAGAGGTAGACGCGCGTAAATGCAGAGGCGGCGGCGTGGGTCGGGGGATGCCATGGTGACCGGTTTAATTTTAACAAATTTTATTTAAAATGTGATATATTATGAAGTCTCAAGTGACGGTAACCACACGCTTACTAAAAAAGAAAAAAAAGACTCTAAAATCATCAACAAGCAGCCGGTATAGGGTGCCACAATATTAAAATACTACCGTTCACTTTGGTGATGAAATCCAGGTCTCACAGCACTTTGTATACGAAGAGGGTTGGTGAAAGTACGATTACGGTTACTCACAGAGCTTCGCACTTAGAACCCCGGACGATAGGTGTAAGCACTCTCGCGAAGACGAGTACCCTCCTAAGGGCGAAGACGAGAGTAGGTCCGTCTTCCATTTCGGTACCGGGCCCGGCCGAGTCCCGGTCACCTTGTGTAAGTCCTAAAGTATAGCCACTAAGGATACCTCAAATCACGAGACACTATCGGGGGTCCACGGTCGGGACGGTGTGCTATATGGGCAGAATACCTAGATCCCGATCTGGTTTGCCGACATCCGAAGAACGATGTCTCTTACACCACGGATGGAGCAGGCGGGCAGCCACAGTGCACCCAAGTTTTGTCTCGGCGGAAACTCGGTAAAGGAACGGTCCCAATAATGTGAGTGCGGCGGAAGTTTCACTCGTTAATGACTCTAGTTTTCAAGTTTTGACATCTTGGGTAGTTTTCTCACTTTCCTAACCCAAGATCCTGGCACCGAACTCTTGTTTGTGTGAGCTCAAAAAGAGTTATTAGATTGATTTTATTATCGCTTTGTTTTTAGTGTACTTTGTTATTAATTTTGAGCGGAGGGGGGGAGCGGACGTGGAGAGTATAGTGAGACTCTTGACTCAACAAGCCATGCAAAACATGCTCTAAATATTGACTTCAATGAACAATGTTTCTACAAGGAGAGGTTTTTTCTTTCAATCATCCATGCACCAACATGTAAATAACACAACTCAACTTTTAAGATTGACTTTCTATCTACCTCTTTTAACGGTCGACGAACCAAACTTTCGGAATAAACTCGGCTTAAATGCGAAGGAAAAATAAAAAAAAAATTTCTCTTTAAAAAAGTAAGTATGCTCACACTAACTAAATAAGAGAAACAAATAATCGATACCGAGTTTAGCGAGACAAGTACGGGGGATTCGGTGCAGCGAAGGTGCGAGTGGCCAAAAAACTCCCGCAATTCGAAACACGGTCACGGTGAACAACGGGGGTTTTTTGGTACAGGTAACGCTCTGTCTGTGAGAAAATACAGCGTTATAACGCCTTGCTTGTGTTGCGCCCTGAGGCGAGTTATAACGCCTTGGATATACGCATAGATCGCGTTAACCGGGGAAAAGCTCTTCGATTGGCCGGACGAACGGAGGTTGAACTGCCAAGTGTTTGGTATGTCTGGGCATCAAAAAATGGTCGGAAGGATGCGAGAACGGAGGAGAGAAGAAATGAAAGGGAAAAGAAAATGATGCGGAAACTAAGGGGACACTCCCCGGTGGAGTACGCCCGATTCTGCTATAGGGTAAGCGCTTGGAGTGGTTGGTTTTCGTATATCCCTCTCGGGGAACTTCCGGTGCACGAGAGCGGACGATCGAATTAGCTATCTTGTTCACAAAGATGGTATGAGCATGTTCATATTGGCCAGAAATAACGAAGGAATACAATATAGAATTACCTCTTTGACAACTTTAGAATCCCGCCGGAGCGCTACGCGGCAAAGCAAGAGTCCTTCTTCGGCGGCTCCAAATCGAATCCACCGCAATCGGTCAAAAACTTGCAGCGTAACCCACGATATAACAAGTATTCTATCAATTAAATCAACAATAAACATACGTTTATACATACGAGCCATTCATATCATACTAAACAAATATTGAAATAACAATATAACATTAAGCATCGAATGGACAAAACGAACATAGTTCTATTGATTTTGAAAGAAGGAGGATTAAAACCATCGGTTGTACTGACCCCTCCTCGGTCTCCCAATCTCTCTTCTCTATCAAGTGAAGAAGTCCAAGCCAACAAGCTCTCTAGGAGCCTCTTTGACTCTTGGCCTTCCTGTTGTCACACTATTCTCTCTATTCCACAAGTATCTGAGAACTTTTTGAGCAATCCTTCGACCTTCAATTAAGAGCCTTCGGCTCCTTTATATAGGAGAGGGAGAAAGCCATTGTTGCACCTTCTCTTTCCACTAGTTTGGAATGGAAAAACTGGCAGATGTTTCCTTGAGCTCCATGCTTTTTCCTCTCTTGGAGTTCGATCTTCTATAGCAATGACCAACTAATGGTAGGGTAGCCACTGCGGTTCCTTTGTTACTGACTCCTTCGTGAGGGAAAGTCGGAGATTCAGGCTCTTTCTCGCGCTCTTTTCCCAATTCAAGCCCAAAACACGGGTAAGACGACCATCAAGTGTAAACGAGAGAGTTTCCCTAGTCACTAACACGGCCAATATATTTCTTGCGTTATAACGCGCTTGTCACATTCTATCGTTACCACAGCGATAGGTTTAATTTAGGTCTTTGTACTTCTTCCATATTTGTCTTCCTACGAGGCGGTGAGGAGATATTTTGACCTGTAACACACACACTATAGCGTATGTCCCTAATGCGGCGATCAAGGATGTGCTCATGCAAACGGATCCGGAGAAAGTCAAGGAGGCAAATGGATAGCGGCTTATGTTGGTGTAATCTGAAGATCAAGCCTACTAAGTTAATCAAAGGCGAAGGTTTGGGGAAATTGATGGCCCAATAAAATTTGTGTGCTTTAGATATAAACCTCATTTTGACAATGTCGGAAGAGGAAGATGAAGGTTTGGTGGTTCCTATTTCGGATATTTTTCTCTCTGATCCTTTGGTATTCTGAATATTGTGTATGTTCTTTAGCACCTCTCGCCTCCTCAGGAGCACGTCTAAGAGTAAAGGTAGATATTTGAAACTCAAATCGCAAAATGATAATATTTTGAACAATGTATTTTGAAGAATCAGGAGCGTTTTGGTAAATTACCGGTTGAAGAAGCTCGAGAAGGTAATGCCCGATTTCCATAAAGGTGATTGTGGTGGTCACACAGTTTGGAAAACCACAACGAACAAGGTATTGAGCTAGGTATTATTGTCCACATTATTCGGTTATATAAAGCTGTGATGGTGTCATGAATGTCAAATTTTCCAAGGAAGAAGAAATTGCTTCCCACTTCCTTTGGAAACCCGTTTCGGTGAATGCACCCTTTCGGCGGTGGGGGGCTCGATTTTATAGGAGAGATACATCCTATGTCCTCGGCCATGACATCGTGGATATTAATTGCGGCAGTTACTTCATGAAATGGATTGAGGCCATCCCTACCGAGCCGCGGCCCGACACGGTAATTATTCAATTCTGGAATCAAATATTTTGTCGATTTTGGTTTCGCATGTAAAATTGTGACGAGGCAATCACTGTAGCGTTCGGATCGGAAAATGATAGATTTTTGTGATAAATACAACAATAAATGCGGGCCATTCAACAACGTATTATCCACAAGGAAACGACCGAGCGAAGTCATCCAATAAATCGATGAATATAATTAAAGAAATGTTGGAGGCAAACAAAAAGAAATTGGCACGGAAGCTTATCGATTACTTTGTGGGCGGAACCCAGTCGACGGTAAAAATCAATAGGTATGTCACCTTTTGAGCTCGTTATGGTATTGATGCTATCTTTCCTACTTCTCTTACGAGTTCTAGTTGTAGAGATTATTACAAGAATTTGGCCATGAAGATGATGAAAACCGACGGAAAAGGGGATCAACCGGATGATCCATCTTCAGCAAAACAAGAGAAAGAAGTGTCACGGAAAGCAAGTGAGTTGCGGAAAAGATTAAAAAGATCTATGACGGGAAAACTAAAGTAGAAAAGTTTCGAGGTGGATGATGTAGTGTTGAAGTGGGATGTAATAAATGAAGATAAAGGCCATGGTAAATTTGACAACCTTTGGAAGGGACCATACAAAATTGCGGCATACGGGGGTCGGAATACTTGTCTTGCTTTCGAAATGGATGGCCAAGATTGTCTGGAGGGACGATGTAAATGGTAGGCTATTGAAGCTTCTGCTTGTTGAAGACATGGATCGGAATCTATCTCATCATCATTGTATATACCATTTTATTTTTCTAAAAGCAAAGTTCAAAATATAATCATTCAAGTTTGGGGCCCGAGGTGAAGGCTATAAAACTTGGATGATATGTGTATGGTTTTGTTTTATTTCGGTTTGATCTTAGTCAAAATCGGTTGCTTTGTCGATTTTCAACATTTTGACTCCATGCCCAATGGATAAGGCTACTTGGTCTACGGTGTTCTTGGCACCTCCAAGGAGCTACCATCCCCATTGGAGCCAATGTTAGTGTCGATCCTAGTCATCTCTTTTGCCATCGGTGATCAAAGTTAATCTTTGCATTTGCATATTAGGTGTTCCACATACCAAATAATTTCACCATTAGTTAGGTCATGGATTCATTTATGGTAGTATTGTTTTATCAGTTGTCCCTCATGAAGTACTTACTGATTTTCCTTTCTATGGTCCTTAGTTATTAGTCCTTTTATTCTCAAAATCATATCGGTAGGTCATTGGATGGGTCTCATTATTTTCTGGGGTCTCACCATGGTGGAGTGTGAGCCAAATGTCAATAAATATCGGCAAGGTCATGAGGAAGTCAATAAGCTCAAAGTCACATCACCGGAGAGAATCGGAGAGACATTTTTTATTCGATTTGATGTAATTTTCACCTCAAAGCTATGTTTTTGAGTGAAAACATGATATTTTTCCTTTATTATCATTCATTATGTAATTTTATATCATCATATGTAATAAGTCACAATTCAAAAGGCTGTTATCTCCACAAAGGGATGTTCCTTTTCGGTTTTATATGACACGTTCGGCACCGAGATCATCACAGCGGATTCATCGGAAAAGAGCACGGAATGAGCTTTCCAAAGGTATACTACCTCTCAGCCCGGCTTACGGATTGAAATTTATGCTTAAGTGAAGTAAAAGCCCTTATACTCATATACACCGTATTTCCCAGTTTTCCATACAAAATTTGTATTTCTTTAAAAACCCCTTTTCACTCTTTACGGAGTTCCCAAAATGCATTATATATTGTTTAAAAACATAAAAATAAATATATATATATATATATATATATATATATATATATATATATATATATATATATATATATATGCGATTTAAATTATATAACCACTTCCCCCTACATGACCCTTAGGACTTTATAATAAATAACTTCATATTATAAAGTCCGCTCCTAACTCCTTCATACTACCTTAAAATTTAGAAATAAAGTTTATGTTATATCATATAAAAACCCTACTAACCCAACTTTCATCACAATCCACAACAATACGTACGATCGCACCATCTCTCGATCCCTTAATCGCAACATCTCTCGATATGTTAATCGCAACACATCTTACGATGCTTTGATCGCAACCTTCGTTAGACCCTCTAATACAACTTCCCTCGAATCTCTGATGCCCCAAAATCTGATTGTGATCAATAGAAAGTCCCTTCTGATCCTCAGGTTAGCAACAACCTGATTGATCCCGTACCGTTGATCTCTTCCCAGCGATGACGGCTCAAACTCAATCGGGCACATCGCATCGACATTTCCATTTGTGTTGCATTCCGCTCCCCCTTCGATTTGCCGATTGCGATTATAATCCCGGTCCCTACACCTTATAAAACCTCGCCATTCATAAAACTCCTTTTTTTCCTTTGTAAAGTTAAATTTTGTTCGTATTATTTATACAAAGGTTTCCACTCCCAATCGCATCGCAAATATGTTATTGTGTGTTATATTCCCTCACGCCTCTCCATTTCGGTCGTTACTATTATTTCATATATGACATCTCTCCACTCAAAACTGACTCGTTAGGTTATGTGGGTCCGTTTTCTCCCTTCCTCCTATTCACTATTTCCCTTCACTAAAGGCAAAATTTCATTTTCATGTTTATTAAAAAAGTCAGTTTTATTCAAACGACATATGGAAAGCGAACGGTCAAAGGGGCGAAACTTAAAATAAAATGAATATATCTACAACAACAAAGAAATAGGAAAATTTTTATCGGATTACCTATTTTTCGTTCCTTATAGCTTAACTGACAAATCTCCAAAGTAGTCGAATGCAATGTTGTCCCTTATTTTTAGGGGAAGATTGTTGTGTTTCTTTCTATGATTTTATTTTAGTCCTTTTGCTATTATAACAACTCCTCTTCTCATGGATCTATGTTCCCACATTTCGGCTGTTATTATAATTGTCGATCATTTTGTGAAGTACGAGAAAGTAGGAAATAGTGTGGAAGAACATCCTACGTGCTACATTGTACGATTTAACGGGGGGGGGAGAGAGAGAGGGGGGGGGGGGGGGGGGGGGGGTTGTGGGATCCTGTGGTATGAGAGTTTAGCATTTTTTTTCTCCTTTGTTTCATATGTGAATTGTTATGTGTTCCATTTCATTCATAAACATTTCCTTTTGAATGCTTTCAAGATAGAAAGGTAGAATCCATTTTATATGCTGCCTTGGGAAATCATTCATATTCTGTATTTCTTGTTTGAAAAGGATCCATTTATTGCCCTTTAGCTCCTCACAGTCGTACCATCCCATCCTCATTAAATTTAATTGCTAATTTTTTCTACCTATTTTGCCTAAAGATAAACGTGACTGTCTCTGTTAATTTAGGTTTCAAATGTTCCTTTATATTACATGCTGAAATTCATTCATTAGTCATTCATTTTTATTTAAAACCTTTCCATCATTTTATCTAGCCTAATATCGGTCCATTTATTGTGTTCCATTGAATATTCTCTCCACGAGCCCTCTCTTTGTCCTTGTAGGGCTAGCTACAAGGGTAGTGTGGTTTAGTTGTTACTGTTTTTTCCTTCTGACTGGGGTCCAATTCGGAGATTACTTCTAACGATTTTCTTTGATATACGACTTTTCCTTGATGAACTACCTTATAGATATTCAAATATTTATATTTATCCATATTCTTATTCTTATCATCAAACTTTTGTCCCAACTTTTTTCATTTTGTTCCATCACTTTGTCACCTATGAAATGATACGTGAAATCATCCATTTACCATATACTTATTCTTTTACAATTGAGTTTTCATCGAGGACAACACGAGCATCATAATGCCAACAATATATATTTTATGGTGTTGCATCCCTTGTGTGTATGTACGTGTTAAAAATTGTTGTTTGGGTGCTTGTTGGGTGTGGAGGAAACCGATCGGGTATGTGTATAGAAAGAACAACGACGAAGTAACGAATGATGAAGGATATGATATTGATATTTATTATGCATGTCATATGTGATTCTAAATTATGATGGTTACATGTGATTTATGATTATGGTTTGTGATGATTTCATGTGATTTATGATTTTCATCTATGATGGTTGCATTTTGAGTTAACCATATATGATATGTTTATACATGATGATTTGATCAAACGTCGTTTACTTTGTGCGACAAGAAGTACGTGAGAATTGCAAGTGTACCTTATTGACAAGATACTAATGAGTATGATGTGAATTTATTTCAATTTTTTTAATCTAATGGTAGTTATGGGCTTGGTTAGAAACACGAAATTCTCGGTTGGCTGGTTGAAACCTCTGCAATAACTAGCAATGTCAACAAAAAGGAATTGAAAGAGGCAACATATACTATTGGTAAAGCACTTGAGAAGGAGGGCGTGGGAAACTAATTTGTCCGTGGTTTTCATTGATTTCCATGAGCATTATGAATGGTATGATAGTTTGAGGCAAGTATATGCCTTGTTTGTTCGAACTTGATGCAGGAAGCCTTGCCTGAGGAAGGACTTCTCGGGATAGAAGTGCCAATGGAACTTGGAAGGTGAGTGACTACATGGCGGTGATTAGATTTCCCAAGGGATTGTTTAGTAGAGAAGGGAAGGTTGGGATGGATTTGTTTTGTTCATTAACATTTCGAGATGGAATGAAATGCACATTTGGAGTGTTACCTAGGCTTAAATGTTTGGTAACTATTCAGGTTGAAAAGTGGTGCGGGATTGTAGTGCTAGACATTGAATGTAGATTTTATTTTGACGGTAGATTAGGACTTCTGGGGAAGGAGGTTAATCCAAGTACTACTTTGAGGGTGGTGGTGTAAGAACCTTTGTATTCCTTGTTGTTGATGTGCATGAATGTGTGTACTTGCTAGTTGAGAAAATGTCTAAATGTGTATATGTATCTTATTGTAAATATTGTATCGAGTTGGTTTATAAATCTCCTACAAACATTATGGTTATTTGTTGGTTGAAGGAAATGTTCATAAGTATATGTGGTTGAGATTATAAATTCCATAATAGGTTGTGTTATAAAGCTCCGGTAAACGATATGATTATCATTTTTAGTAGATTACGCATTGTAAATACCACAACAATTTGTGTTATAAAACTCCATAGGAAGTCTTTCTTTTTTTCAGCAGTTTACTAGTTTTAGGTGTCATTGAACACCAAGGATGGTGTTCCACGAGGGAGTAGAGTTTGTAACAACCACAGAAAAATAAATGTAAAAATATATATAGGACCATGGTGATGGGACACATATTCTAAGCTAAATGGTGGGAAAAAAAATCCTAGTGGGTGTTCATTTCGGTTGTGTAGCTGAGAAATTGGAAAAGAAGAAAGGATTTGGAAAGGCATGATGCATTAATTGGAATTTTATTTATGAAAGTAATGGAAATTAGGAGAAAATGAAGGTAATAGGTGACATGTTGCATGAGGAGAAATTGAAGGAAAAATAATGGAAAATGAAGAAAAATATAGGCCTCTTCCATAAAGTAGCACGAGGATCGGTGGGCAAGGCTTGGTTAGTTAAGTTTTGGATTTATCATTATTCTCTGTCTCTCTCCTCACTCTTAGACACTTATATTTTTCCAGGTACTTTGGCCTTTGAACAAAAGCGAAAGTGAGAAGGGAGGAAGAAATGTAAGGAGGGTAGGAATCAAGCAAATACAACAAAGATTGTAGCAGTATTAAGGTTGCATGGGTATTTTCCTTGCTATATTTGGCATGCATGGTATTTCATGCGGTTATTTGTTTTCTTGACATGGGTTTTGCCAGCTGTGTGATATTTTTTTCATCCTAGCCACTACCATTTCCATATAGCTTTGATGAGATGGGTTCTCATACTTCGGTTGAGATGGATGGATGGATTCGATTCGAATTTGAGTGGGGTGGATATCCAAAAAAATGAAAAACACATGGCCCAATGGTCCCTAAATCGAATTGTGAATGGCGATAATCCATTGGCCTAGTAATCCTAGAGAACCGGACTATGGGTTACGAGTAAAGCCAAGTGTGTGCCTCGATGGACCTAGGAATCCTTGTCGTTGAATGGAAAGATATGGTAAGCCAAGAGGTGGATTTCTCTTCGATGGGCTAGTAGTCTCGGGATGGGATGTGTGATAAAGCTTGGAGAGATGGTTTTGGTGTGAGGCCTAGCGACCCTTAGATTGAAGTTGCGGGTTATGTTAAAGCTTGATAGACTAGGAGGAACTCAAATTCTTCACGGTGTAGGCGAGAGAAAGATTGGTAGCATTCTGCTTGTTTGGTTCTTTTGTGGTTGGTTATGAGTCCCACATTCATGCTTGGAATATGGCACATGGGTGATTGGGCGGAAACGATTAGGCTCAACCAATATATGGTCGGGTGGAACATGGAAGTCCCATCTCTCATTGGTTTTACATTAAGTAATGAAGAGATGATTCCTTTGGTATATGGTTTTCAAATATCACAGTTATTATTTATATTTCATTGATGTTATATCCATGGTATTTATGTTGCTAATATGTTGGTTATAAACTTGTATTTTATTAGTGGTATATGGATTTATCCATATTTTTTTCTACATAAATGAATATCTGATGTATCTATGGTCAAATAGATTGTATTGTAGCAAAAGATTAATGAGGAGAAGTTCTTCTTAGAAATTCTCGAGATAAGTGTTAGACACCTATGTTTAGCTATGTTGTTTATACATGTAGATGCTAGGTTTGTCACATGTTTGGAGAAATTCATGTCATGGTTGGATAGGGTTGGATGAGCTCCACTTGATGTGATTGCTTCCATATGTTTATTTTAATCGTATTTTCCCTCTCTTGAAGTTACATGAAGTTCTGAGAGTGACATGAGATCGGGGGTTGAAAATGTGGCACGAATCCTTCGGAAGCTACGGAGTTGAAAATTCATTGTTGGGCACGAGCGCAAGATTTCGAAGGCTAGCCCATGGCTCTAGACCTAGAGCTACTTCCTTTCCTTATATGCCATGACTCAACCTCAAAGGGGCAAAAATTAGTCCCCACTGGGAAACGGTCCATTGAAGGTTGGATGACCTCGTCAAGATGTCAATGATGCGGTGTAAGGTGTTCTTTTGGTGTTTCCATTGGTTCCACTTCATTAAGCTCATGGGGAGGTTGAATATGATATTAGTAGCCTATTGTCATATGTTTTCCCGGTGTGGCAGTGCATAAGAGTAGATGTAGGAATAGGGTGTTACGGGGGTGGGGGTATTTGGTGGAGGTAGGGGTAATTTAAAGGATGCAATATGTTTCGATAACAACATATAAAAAATTGATATATCATGGAATTTTTCATCCTTATAAAGATGACATCAAACCCAAAATCATGGTTAAATCATTTCCACATCTAAAATTTTGGGGCATGCTTCATGTGGATGTTTGATAGAGGACAATGGAGAGGGGGGTCAAAATTTATATAGGTTTATCTTGGAGCCACCTTATAAAACCTTGCCACTAGAGGGTTTTATTGGTGATATGGATGGGGAGGATTATTGTTACCTTTGCCATCATCCTTTAGAGAGGCATTTTCTTGTGAATGGAGGTGATTCCTAGCTTGTTGATGGGTTTCCCTAGTTATATAGCTGGAGATTATAACTTCTGCTTGTATTAGAGCATTAGATATAGAAATTATGTACTAACACACATCAACCTTGTTGGGTTTAGGAAGTGGATTATTTTTATCATCTTTTTCTATTTTATCCTCAATAGTCACTCCCTTTCCACCTAATATCGAGATATTTTGAGTTAGTTATACCAAATATTTATGTCACTCTAATCTACTAATATGTGCTTGCATTTGAAATGATAGTAGTTTTCTGAGTGTTTTGATGACATTATGCTGAAAGTGTCTACGGATGACCCAATTGAACATGTTGTTACTACGGATTCCTTCAGTGTTGTTACTCCATAAATTCATTGTTGTTCCTCAATATCACTTCACTATTCTCTCCAAGGATATTTGGATAATTATTATGATATGTGAATTCTTGCCAAAGTCTCGATTTTGTTTTGGGTTTTTATACGTACTTTCCTCAACTGAGGTCAACATTGTTCTTTTGACAACAAGGATTCAACTCATCGTAAAACAACATGGTCGATTTGGATATGGTCGTTATGATATATATAGCTTTTTAATAATTTTCCTATCCGAGGAACTTGTTGTAGGAAACAACCATTTATTATACAACCTATTATAGTTTTTTTATTAACAACCCTCGGTTAACTTTATTTGAGTATCACGAGAATCGAAATATTCATGGCTTGTTGTGTTTTCTTTATTACCAAGATTGGATGTAAGGGAAAACCTATAAAGAAATCTCCTTACCTCAAGAACATGGCTAACATTATTTTTCTTAGACTATGCATTTGTACCTTTATTTTAAACGTAATGAAAAGATCCAACATGTTCATGTCTCATTTTATGAATTATTTATAACCTATAGGATGTGAGATTTGATCCGGTTCCATTCTAAAGAGGAAGGGCTCTCGTATTTAGGAAGAATTTTTGTGACTATATAGGTAACATAACTATTTTATTTAATTATCTTGTGGGTGATGAATAGATTTTTTGAACTTAAGTTGATTGTTGTTACAGATTTGTATATATTACCAAATATTATCATTACGCAACTATTTTCTACGCTTTACAAACTATTGTTATTTGTTATTGTTAAAGAGTGTTGATTTGATTGTTGTTATATATTGATTATTGCTATTATCAATTATTGTTACGGAGTTATTGTTGTGAAATGATGTTATAGTTTAATAATGGTATCCTATGTTTCAGAAGTACGAAATTATTAATGCTATTATGGTAATAATATCTTTCTCGAGTATGTGTTATTTGAATTCATATTTTAGGTTCTTTGTGGTGGATAAAGTGGTGATTGATCATAATTAGGTGTGTTGTTGAGTGATTTTCATTTATGAAAGTGAGAATTAGTTGTGTTATGTGATATTTCCTTTGTACAAGAGTGACTAAGTGGTGTTTTTCTGTGCAAAGAGTGATTTAGATTTCCAAAAATATGTGTAGAGAGTTATTTTTATTTTCATGTAAGTGTGGTTTTCAATGGTAAGAGGTTTAATTCCTTAATTTGGTAATTGGTGATCTCAATTCCTACAAGCACGAAATAATTTATTAGTAAAGTTTAGGTTTTGATTGAGGGATTTGTGATCTTGTTGAGGAAGCTTAATAAAAGAAGTATATCAAGAAGTAGTTAATGTTAGTAAATGTTTTCTTGCATATTTTGCATGATAGGCTTAAAATAAAAAAGACTTACCTTGGTTCATATTTTGTGTTTAAGTGGATACGTTTCTTTTAAAAAGACAATAAAAATCCCTAAAAAACCTTGTTGTGACCTTCATATTTTCTTTTGTATTTAGGATCTCATCTCATTTTTCATGCATAACATGATTGATATTCAATCTATGCTTGCATGTTGTTTTTACATAGCCTCATTTTGGTTAGCTTCCAAACACAAGCAAAAAGATAAAATATTGAGGTAGTTTGGTGGTTGCATGGCTCTTTGATTTCACTAAACATTTGTATACTCCTATTATAGATTAGGGAAGAATGGATAAGCTAGAATTCCACTAGTAATAAATATTATTTACACTCCACTTAGTATTATGATCGCATTCCTTTATTTGTAATTCCCATTGAAATGAATAGTTATATATATACATTATTAATTTCTAACCATAATAAATTGGAATTGAATATAGTTTTGTACCATGTGGGGGAGATGTGAAATTTCTGATCTGACCTATCATGAGTTATCCCTTTGATTCACCTTGTAATTATAGTATAGAATCTTGAGTTTTCTTTCACTCCACTAGGGGTAAGCCCTCTATGGAAGTAGTCTCAAACCATTAAAAATGCATATTCATTTCCCATTTCGATGGGGTTTTATTCTCTACCAAGAAAACATATCCTTAGATTTTATTGGAAATCATGGGTTGCAAGATAAGATTTAGGACGCATTGATGGAAAATTTTGATGAAATTTCATAATGAGTTTCCACTTGGGAACACATGGCACCAATTCGGAGGCATGGTTGCATGGATTACACTATCTCTTTTTAACGGTATTATTTAGGATATTTATTTATTAGTTACAACTAGGATTGTTGATCCAAATTATATGCGTTATAGCAAGCTCCATACTTAGTCATTTTCTCATGGGTATGTGTGGAGAAACATACAAAAATTTCTCTCTCTACACCAATTTTTCTTCGCACACAACACATAGCCAAAAACATAATTTGTGGAAGGTTTTAATCCATATGTTTCTTCACACATATTACTTTTCCACACACCAAAATTATGCACATATTATCTCTACACACATTACCTCTACATTTCTTTTCCCAAAAGTTACAATATCTACAAACCATTCCCTCTACATTCATTAGCTGTTATTCATGATAATTATCTATACATGACACATTAATATGCCACGTGACATCTTTACTTTATCTCCTTCAAGTAAAACTACCATTTTCTCATATCAAGGTTAACTAATATCATTTTAAGGAAGGTTAATGCTCAAAATTAAAGGAAGAATTTAATATTGTACAATGTCAATAACTCTTTAGCTTATTGAGATTGTACTATGAAAAGCCCTAACTTCCCATCCTCTCTCATAAAGGGAGTGGTGACCATAAGCATTAAATTCCCATTGTTTATCATAGAGGTGGTATGAAAGATGATAACCTCCTATTAATTGTACCAATGATTGAGGTTTTAATAGCTAATATCCACTAAATCTTTATTGATTTCTCATCCATTTCTAAGTACATTGAAGCAAAGGGGCTAAGAAATAAAAGGAGGAGATATTTTGTGGAGATAGAATTTGTTAGGTCCTTATTACTAGTATAGTCCCTTGTTGTCGTTAATTAACCCCCTTATTGTTTTGTACCTATATAACCCCCATATTGTTATTATTGTGTGCTTAAATTATTATTGTTAGGTCGGCTAGGATTACATTATGGCCCCACTAGGTTCGCCCCCTTGGCCCCATGGCTCCTATATAGAAAGGAGGTTTTGTCATTTGTATCATCCAAGAGTTGTTCATTTATGTAATGTATTGGAGGTTTCCCCCTCGAAGTGGCTTATTTCTAAGTTTTTGATCTCTCTTTTTTTCTATTCTTGAGAGCTAGTTTCACAACATTTGGTATCGAGCTTTGGATTCTAGGGTTTGGGTGCTCAGCTTATTTATCATGGAATGTTTGCTATAATTGTTTTTCTATGAAGATTCAAAAGGCTGAAATTTTTAGGGTGCGAAGTTGAAATCCTAAGAAACATCGTTGCAAAATTTCGACTTGGTTCGTAATATTTTCGGCAATATAGTGCATGGAGATAAATTATTTTTAGAACCCCAAATTTCATCTCAAAGAAGTGGCCGTGGGAAAAATCATGCATAACTCTCTCTGCGAGCATCGGATTATTAGAATGCTATAAAAAGTGGCTTCAAGTACACAAGCCCCTTCAGTTTATTGTCTATCAACGTCGAGTCGAAGGAGGAACAAGTGACACGTGACGGTTCGTCGCAGCAGGTTTTCTCCGCCGAACTAGTCCATAGTAGGTCATTGTGGGAGATTCGACATAACTTTGCCTTGAATAATCCAAATCGGGTAAAACTGTGGCATCGAAAAGGGATTCAAAGGTGTTTATGTAGGGCCAAATGTCTTCATATATTGAGAGTCAAAATCATAGAGATAATTTAGTTTCAATATTAAAATCTTAAGTCGAAAAAGAGTGTACTTTTTTGGGGTGCCTAAGCCTTGTGTAAAAATTAGTTTGAAGTGATTCCCAAGGGCCTATTGAGCATATATTTCGGTGTTGGGTTCTAAAATACCTCCTAAAAAGAATTCAATACCCATTAATCCCTACATAATACTACACTATTACTCATGAAGATGAAGAATTGCAACATGATCTATCGAAATTACAAGAGCAAGTGCACAAATTTAAGCTTTAGCAAAAAGCAACAAAAAATGAAATCGAAGTTTACATGAAGAAATGCGTGGAAGCTAAGATGGATGGCATGGAAGCTAAGATGGAGGACATGGAAGAAAAAATGAAAGACAACATGAAAATCATGAAGAATGATCTAAAGAGAACTTGGAAGGTTTGACAAAGTTGATACAAGAAATGATTCCTAATGGTGAAAATATAGTAGAGAGAGGAAACTCATGGTGAGAACAAAATAAATGTTGATATGGATTTCATAAAATATAATGTTGGATTGAAGAACCACCATATTCCAAGGATGGATATGAGGAATTTGTTTGATGGAAAGGATCCCGTAACATGGATACTACAAATGGAGCAATATTTTGACCTCAATAATGTTTTGAAAAATGCACAAAAGGTACGTACCTTTACATTTAGAAAAAAATAAATTTGTATGGTATCGATGGCTTTTCTCTCGTAAAAAAATTGTACTTGGTAAATTTGTACAAAGAAAATGATAGCACATTATGAGGATACAAAGAGAAACACCTTCTTTAGCCAATTGATAAATCTCAAACAAAAGGGTTCGGTGGTGGAGCACATTGAGGACTTCCAAAAATTGAATATAAGGGTAGTGATATTCCCGGAGGAACACATGATTGATGTCTTCATATGGAATTTAAAGGATAACAATAAACATGAAGTTCGTGTTTTGGAACTAGATTCATTGGAGAAGGCATTCAAGTTGGCAAGAAAAATTGAATGTAAAATTATGGCACTAAGAAGCCTACCACTCACATCTATAAAGATGGAAGTGTTGCTACTCCTAGAACTTCCACAGCCTACAGAGGTTGACACCACAACGATTGGAAGAAAAAGAGAGAAAAAGGGCCATTTTACGGTTGTGATAGCAAATACACTAAAGGTCATAAGTACACTTAGAAGAAATTATTTTACATATATTGTGAAGAGGAGGAATAAAATGAATAAGAAACTTCAAGTAGAGGATATACACCGGAAGAAACCGGAAGAAGAATAAATGAGTCTAACCATATCATGTAATGCATTAGGCAGGGTACCCTCCTCAAACTCTCCAAGATAGAAGGACATATAAAGAATAAAAGGTAATAGTGTTGATTGATTCGGGTAGTACCCATAATTTTATTCATTGTAAGGTAGCCAAGAAATTGAATTGTTTCCTATACCCAACACTAGAATGTCAAGTGATGGTTGCAAATGGAGGAACTATAAATTTATGCGGAAAATGACATAATATCAAGCTAGCAATGGGGGAATATGTATTGAGTAGTCCAATGCTTTCCATCCCAATGGGAGGTGTTGATGTTGTACTAGGAGTTCCTGACCTAGTTTACAATCTTTGGGGATGGTAGCCCTTAATTTTCAAGAAATTTTCTTGAATTTTTTTTTTTCGGAAGGAAAGGAAATCGGGTCGGGGTATTGCGGGGAAGCCGAGAAAAATAATAGCTCTAATGTCATGAAAAAGCCTACGGAATAAAGAACAACGAGGCGTAATTGCACAATTATGCTCACTAGAAGTTCCAACATCAAAATCATCTGTTTGTCCGAGATCTCAAAAAAGTCTTGGACAATCATTCCAAGGTGTTTGATACTCCCAAAGGACTCCCACCTATTCGTGATCATGATCATACTGGTCATTTATTCCAAGAAGTGTGCCTCCAAACATCGGCCTTACGGATATCCTTATGTCCAAAAGAAGCGAAATTGAACGTATGATTGCAAAAATGTGGAGCCTTTTGCAATTTTGGTATCCAATACTATGAAACATACGAGTCGATTCCATTTAATTCAATATGTATTTGATAAAGAATTAAATCACATATTAACTAGAGTGAGATCCCCTAATAATTCATTTCATTTACCCTCTTTTTCCCTTCATTTCTCCATTTTCTAAAGTCACGCTTCATTTCTTGCAAAACCTATTTTTAAGTATTAAAATTCAAGATTTTTTATTTAAAAAGGTAGCTCCACCCCAGGCCGCTTGATACATACATATATCATACATATTATAAACTACAAAGAACCTTGCCTTTGTCCTTACCTTTTCAAATGTTGCACATGTATTTATCATTTTGCAGTTGTAATGTTTCACTTACCTTAAAACTCCGCAGATGTGATATAGTAGGACCCATATTTCCCTTTTCATGCTCTAAATGCTTTGAAATCCTTATGGTATGGTTCGGGCTTTTCCCACCACATTACCTTTTTTTTCCACCACCCTTAACGTTACGATCGGCATTCTTTATTCTTTCGAGTTAGAGACATCGAAGGTCAATTGGTTCAATTTGTGACGAAATAAGCTATATGTTGCGACCTGTGATAAGACCTAAAAATCGCGATGTGAGATGAGCCTTAAAACCTATGATTTGCGATATGGGTGGGACCCAATCACATATCGCACTTCATGGGATTTAGCCTTTATCTGTCCTAAGTAACAAACCTTAAACCTTGCGATACGTAAGAACCGGGTGGCCCCCACCTCGAATCCTACATCATCATCTACTCATTGCCCTTCGCACATTGCACTTTATAACCTTTAACCTTCACATCTCGCACGTAAAAGCTATGAGTCTGCGGGATGTAGGCGGGGTCACCTCCTTGCCCCGTCATACTGCGCACTCACCTTTCCATTCTCCCGCTCCTTATCTCCTACATCCGATGGTATCCATCCCTTTTCGACCCCCTTAGCCTTCAATCTTTAACCATGGGGGGGGGTCCGAAATAAGCAGTATCTCACCACAATTCCTACTCTCATGTACGCCTTTTGCTACTTCACACCTCCTTGCTCCAATACTACCTACACTCCTCTACCACCCACAAGAAATCTATTTTTCCCTCTACTCTGCAATTACCACCTACGCGCTCCCACCAACTGCGGCTCCACTACGGTTCATTTGTGAAACTAAAGGGAGTGACTGGGCTTGATGTTACCTGACATTGAGGCTTGTAGACGAGTGCGAACTCGGACGCTAGAAGCACGATAAAGTTTTATAGAGTATAGATCAATAGCTAACAAGGCATATTCACGGGCCCATTCCTGGAGTGTGTTTTAGCTATCGCGGCGCTTACTCGACCTCAAGATAACACGGAGATCAACCACTAAAGGAAAATCATTATTCTTATGTGCTGCCCATCTCTCAAATGACAAAGTTCTTATTAATAACAACATCTTGAGCGACGGGAGAAGTTTACGCATGTCACCCTTGTTGCAGTCTTCATTAAAAGATGTTAATTAGTTATACATGTGTCATTAGTCTTTAGAAGAAGATGGGAGTTGCAATCGATGATTTAAAGGGAATCGAAACGATTATAGATGTCCGGATATTCTTAAATAACTCCTCCTATATCTACATGTCAAATAATGTAGTCCTTCTTTGTTATGTAGTTAAAGAGAAATGGCATTAGTGATGGCATTAATTGTAATCGGTCGGTGGGATGAGCATAAATACTTCTTTGATAGAAGTATTAAGGAAATCTGCAATGAGGAATAATCCCATTACGTAATGTTGTTCACTAAATTTCAATTATTGTTTGAAGAGTAATACAAGACCGGCTATTTAGGATTCATGGTATACGAAATGGTGAAGTCTTCTCCTATTTTTATGTGTTTTTCCATTGTTTCTGCTTTTTTTCTCTTGTATTTAACGATCCTAAGTTGTAAAACAAAAAGTGTGAAGAATAGGATTTTTTATCTAGAGCACCCTATTCTAGATGTGTTTACAATATTCTATGTTTTCTACGATGCTAAATCGAGAAATTCTTAACTTCTCTTAGTCTCGCCTAGCCTTACCATTCTTTGTTTCATAATCCATTTAAAGAAGTTTGAAGAATCCATGGCGTGACTATCTTGCCCTACTTCACTCATGCTTTATATTTCTGCATTTAATCATCGAGCCTCTTTGAATCCATTACCCAGCGGCACCATAAGCTTTTCCCCACTGCAAACCAATTCAAATTTCCAACTACCGCATCTAATAGCTAGCCTAAAATGCCCAATCCAAAAAAGCAATATATCTAACGAAGACACTCTCTACGCGGGTCTAGGAGGAGGCCTAGATCCTAGGCCCGAAGAGGTTTTGATGTTGCCTCCAAGATTATGTCTTTAGCCTCCAATTAGAGTGATAACATAGTGGTGACTACATCTTTTGAGGAGGAAATTCATCTTTCTTAGCTAATATGAATTTCGGTTTCGGAATTCGATGGTGAATAGAAGTCAAACACCGAGAGTTTTTCCATTCACACAGCGCTCCATCGGCGGCAAAATCCAGAAATAGAGATTCACTGACGACTCCACAAACTCCAATTTGCGAGAAGTAGTTGCAAGGAGATATACTCAGTAAACGAGAGATCACATTCACGGCTTCCCAAACAAAATTCCTTAGGTAAATTGGCAAATAAATCTTCCTATTTTTAAGATGAGGATGTTGATAATGCTTTGTTACATCTCATTAAGTTTCATATACATTCATGGAAGTAGAAAGTCGAATGGCATGATTTCCTCATGAAGATGTTCATGTAACATTAGAATGTAAAGCGAGCGAATGGTACAAAGGTTTAAACCCCGGTAGTTTGTTTCACAAAAGTTTCCACAAGGTTTATTGAGAATTATAAAGAATATTCTTCATATTTATCATTCGCTAAAAATTGTTGTGATCAGTTTGAGATCTCACACAATACCTTGAAAATATTGATGAAGATCTAGGAAATATGCATGATGAGGATCTCTTAGAAGCAATTTATGGATTTCATTCTCAATTTAGCTGTCATGATAACCAAGAGAAGTTAGTTTAATATGAAAGCAATCAAGAAATGAAAGTAGATCCACAAGATCTCTTTGTGAGGAGACAAATAACAATTCATGTTTGTCCTTTTGTATGAGGCTAAAGAAGACATTTAGTCTCATGATCAATCTTCATGAGACGAAAACAATTGTACGTTTAATCCAAAGAAAACCAAGACTACCACCTCCTTAATTTAACTAAAGAAGAAATTAATTAGATTCTAAGCGTGCGACGACCTTTTTACTCTTTATGTGATCAAAGAGAATTAATCCTATTTTTTCTCTGTGATTTATGTACTAAAGTATTTCCTCATGAAGAAATAGATGTGGAGCAGTTGATAATGATATTTTTTACATTCTCAAGAAGGTTTATTGCCATAAAGTGCCTCTGTTCATCAATATGATGGCCTTCAAATAGAATTGATCCCAACTCGGTCGGCCATCTCGGGTTTGCTCAGGGGCATCATATTGGTATGCAATACATTCCATATCATGACGATGAAAAATGTGTAGATATTCTCTTTCAGCAGGAAGGATCTAGGCATGAAGAATTGGGTTGTAAAGAGTAGTCCTAGATGAATCTTGTTATTTTGATCCTCGGGACCAAATATTTATCCAACAATTATTTTGCTACCCTCTTAGAGGAGTCATTTAAAAAAGGAGTATGCTATGCCATGAGTGGTTTGCGTAGGTGTAAGCAAGGTTTGAACACTTATGTTCAAAGGCATACGAGATAGGAGTGGTCATTTTGTTTTTCATCCTTCTCAAGGGGTGAGCAAGAATCAATCATGTAGTCATTTGCTTGATTGGTTACATTGAAAGAAGAGTTAACTTAGTGTACATATCATCTCTAAGTTAGAGTGGGTGGGTATGAGTGTGAAAATAAGCTCGGAAGGGACTTTAGAAGGCATATTTTTAGAGGTATTTTAGATTTCTTACAGATTTCTAAAGTGTACCGACATAGTTGATTTTCATATAGTTTAGTTGTAGTTACAATTCGGGTTACGGTACATGGGCAGGTTTCTTGTACGAGGTTTAGAATAGAAGATTAAATTTTTTTTTGCCATCGATATTGTATGAAATCGGTTGTAGAGTTGGGATTACCCTAATGGATCGGACCACTTGTCTATGGTGTTCTTGACACCTCTGAGAGGATCTTCCACCCCTAGTGGAGCCTTTGTTAGACCCCTATAATTGATGTCAAAAGTTGACTAATTACTTCACATATCTTTCGTTGAAAACAGAAATATTCCATGGTACATCATTTATTTCTAGAAAGAAGGAAGGGAAATCCCTTGTCAAGAGCTTCAAAGGAAACAATGCGCCTATTAAGTTCGGTTGAAAGAGAAGGCACTACTAATAAGGTGTGATGGTGAGAAAACTTCATTTCTACCCTCATTTCATTTTCATTTACCTATTTTTCCCTTCATTTCTCCATTTCCTAAATTCCCACACTTTATTTTCTTGCAAAACCCCTTTTTAATTGACAAAATTCAAGTTTTTTTTAGTTAAAAAGCGACTCCACCCCTACTTTCGGCCGCTTGATACATACATATATCATCGTATTATAAACCGCAAAGAACCTTACCCCATCCTTACCTTTTTGACATCCACTTCACACTCTTTGTCATTTCACGACTCATTTTGCCACCTTAAAAACTTCGCCTATGCGATATACGGGACCCATATTGCCCCTTTATGCACCCTAAATGCTTTGAAATCCTTAAATTATGGTTTGGGCTTTTCCTGCTGCATTACCTTTTTCTCCACCACTCATCGCACATCACGATCGGTGTTCTTTATGCTTGCACGTTAAGACATCGAAGGTCGATTGGTTCAAGTTGCGACACAATAAGTTATTTTGCGGTTTGCGATAGGACCGAAAATTCACGATGTGCGATAAGCTTTAAAAACACAATTTGTGATATGGGTGGGATGATTTTTATCACCTTCGCGGTATTTAGCATTTTGCTCTCATTTCTTGTAACAAACCTTAAACCTTGTGATACATAGGTACGGGTGGCCCCCATCTCCATCTGCCGCATCATCCTCCACTCATTCCTTCACATCACACTTTATAACCTTCACCCTTTGCAGCTCATCTTGTAAAATTTGCAATCTAGAGGCTGCGGCGAGGAGCCGCCTCCTTGCCACGTCATACTCCACTCCCCCTTTCCACTTTCTTCCACTCCTCATTTTATCAGCACTCTACATCCCTTTTGCCCCCCTCGACCTTCAATATTTAAACATGGGGGGGTGTGTTTTGAAATAGGTAGTATCTCTTACCTCCATTTTCGCTACGTGGCACACCTCCGCTACTTTGTGCCCCCCTTCTCCCAATACCGCCTGCCACTCCTCTACCCCTAAAAATCTATTTTCCCTTTGCTCCAATACGCGCCTACCTCTCTGTCTACCATCGCAACTCCACTATAGTCCATACATGAAACTAAAGGGGTATGTGAACGGTGTTACCTATGACATTGAGGCTTGTAGATGAGTGTGGGTAGAAGACTAAAAAGCACGATAAAGTTTTTCAAAGTACATATCAATAGGTGATAGGGCATATTCACGATTGTTACAAGCGTATCTTCCATTTGTCCATGACACTTACTCAACCTCAAGATAGCACGAAGGGTCAACCACTCAAGGAAAATCATTATCCTTGTGTGCTTCCCATCTCTTTAATGACAAAAGTTCTTATTAATAACAACATCCTAAGCAATAGGAGAATTTTTACCCATGTCACCCCTGTCGCAATCACTTCATTAAAAACTTTTAATTAGTTATACATGTGTCATTAGTCTTTAGAAGAAGATGGGAGTTGCGATCGAGTGAGCGTTTAAAGGGAGATAGAAATAGTGCCAGATGTCCATATATTCTTAAATAACTCCTCCTATATCTACACATGTCAAATAATGTTAGTCCTTCTACTGTTATCTAGTTAACAAGAAAGTAAGCATTAGTGATGGCATTGATTGTAATTAGTCGGTAGGATAAGCATAAATACTTCATTATTCAAAGTATTAAGGGGGGGGGCTTGAAATGAGGAACAATCTCATTCTGTAATATTTGTTCATGAATTTCAAGTGACTATTTGAAGAGGTAATACAAGACCATCTATTTAGGATTCATGTGGTGTCTAAAATGGTGATGTCTTCTCCTATTTTTATGTGTTTTTCCATTGTTTCTCTTTCTCTATATTTCTGCAATCTAGTTGTAAATGGAAAGTGGAAGAATAGGATTTTTATCTAGAGCACCCTATTTTGGACGTGTTTACAATAGTCTATGTTTTCTACGATGCCAAAGTCGAGGAATTCTGCTTTGCTCCTTAGTCTCTACCTATCCTTACCCTTCCCGTTTCATAATCCATTTAGAAGTATGAAAGATCCACTTGTGATACACCTATCTTTCCTTGCTTTACTCATGCTTGATATTTCTACATTTAATCACCCAAGCCTCTTTGAATCCATTTCCCAATGGCTTTCCACAGCACATTCCCCACCAAAAAAATTCAAAATTGAAACTCTACATCTAATATATAGCCTAAAATGCCCAATCTAAAAAAGCTATATCTAATAGAGATCCCTCTCTCAGTCACAGGGCTAGATCCTGAGCCCGAAGTAGTTTTTATGTTGCCTCTGGTTATGTTGACCTCGGAGATGAAGTCATAAAATTTTTCTTGATGGCTCTAGTATTTGCACTTTATTTTTTCCAAGGCTGCCTGCGCGCTGCGACTAAAGATGCACTCTCTTCTTATCCTCTTTCTCCTCTCATAGAAGCACTTTCCGTTATGTGTTTATCTACTTGAAGGCTATGTTGAGTCTCCTCATTTGAATGATGAGGAACATTGATGAATACGTGGATGAAGCATCTCTTTCCTTCTTCTTTCTCCCATGTTTCTCGCTCCATACATCATGTCCACCTTTGGACATCCTGAGCATGGCCTCATACATGTATTTTCCATCCTCCATTGTTGCACATTCGATCATTGTTCATGCTCGCAATTCTTATCGGCAAGAAGAGCGCTTTTGATACCACTTGATCCGGGTTTGTTAGCTGCAGTTTACCCATTATATTTTAATTCTGTGATATATTATAATTTTTATAAAAGCATTAATGGACACATATACAAATATAATTAAAGGGAAAACATATCAACAATCACAAAGAAATGAAAGACGTTTATGCGCAGGTTCATCTAGTGTGGACTACGTCTTTGGGCCTTGGTGTCTCATTGATGTTGTGTTGTTCATTTGGTGTTGGAAAGCCCCAGTGTTGCTTCTCAGACGTTGTTTACTTGTCATACAATAGAAATATACCTCAACATGAGTGGAAAAGTCTCTACGAGACATTCTACTACAAGACACTCCTCACTAACAAACCTCCTATCGGGATGACAACCTCCCACATGGTGACAAAAGAGTATCCTGCCATCAAGGAAACAAAGGGATCTCAAAACATAAATGACCATCCATGATGAACACACTTATCACATGACATAAAAATATAGATTTCGCATCATACATCGGGGAAGGAATCAACACAACATAAAACATCTCACAACAATAATCAATGAAGTACATGGCAACAACAACATATACCTCAACTACGATGTTGGGTTTGAAGAATATGTTGCTTAGTTGATGGATTTGAATGCACTATTGAATTCATAGAGTTGATGGTAAATCAGCACACAGCACTCTAAAGTTTGACACCATTACTCAAATTTGGAAAATGGCCGAAAAATATACGATTCATAAGGAGAAAATCGCATTTTGGGCCCTTTAGATTCGTGTCCCAGTGTAGGATTGACTATCAATTTTCACAATTCTTACACTCTCGAAATATGGGCCATAAAGGAATCTTCTTTTAGATTCCCCTTGAATTTCTCAAATATGTTGATCCATGGTGACTAGAAATTTTCCAATTCTGCAAAATAGGAATTTGACCTCACCATTGAGATCCTTGCAACATTTTGAGAAGGAATGAGTAATTATAAATTGACCTCATTCGACTTTGACGATTTCGGCCTCAGAATCTAGGAGATTCCCTCAACATTCTCAAAGATTCTCTTTCGTTGGGAATCTAGAAATCCCCTTTGCTAAAGCGAATACGAGCTTGCCATTTGCACTTCCCTCAAAAATATGAGAAAAATGACCATAAACTTGAATGCATTTTGACGAGAGACAAATTTACCTCCTAAAGGATCTTTGGGCATCAAGGTTTTCTCTGTCTCAAAATTCATGCCATCATTACGCTATCACAGATTATGTCATGGTTCCTTTGTGTAAAGCCCGCTCTCTATTCCATTTTCCAAGCTTCTCGATCCCATTTCATTCTACCTCTATTCTCCCCCTCGGTGCTCTGTGAATTTGGCTTTTATATATTATATGGTGGGCGGAGTTTTCAAAGACAACATTTGGGATGTTGGTTAAGACTATGTAATATTTGGCATGGGACCGGGGGCTCAAATCTCGCCCATGCCGAAATTGAATGACATATATTTTGTGAAATATAGTGATGGGGGAGGGCCACACCATGGCTGACCCCAACCCTCCATTGAATATGGTATGCATTGGATGTAACATCGTAATGGTTGCATTTCGGTTGCATTTGGGTTGGGTCGCCCCATGGAGCAGCAGGCCCGACCTACATGGGCTGGGAGGGTTTGATTCCGGTCGGCCCAGATTTTTCGGTGCTATTTTTTATGTGTGCACATGGTGTTACACGAAGTGGCTTGTTTGGGTGGGTGGGGTACGAGAACCCATGGTCAGAGCCAATCCCATATTTAATATGGTGTTTGATTTATATTGATATATGAAGGTTCCGGTCGGGGGCATGACCCATGAACCATAATGTATATATATGTTGTATGGTTCATGTGGTGGGTTGGCGGGGTGGTGGCCTTACGTCATTTTTATATTTTTTTGTTATTTTAATAATAACGGTAATTTTTTATTTTAATGAAAATAAGGGTCATTGGGAAAATTAACGAGGCCACAATTTCACCCATTTTTTGGGAACAAAGGTTCCCTACCGAGACGATGGTGAATATGTTAGAAGCTCCTTTATTGCCCAGCCAGAATTACACCAAAATTTTGACTCACTCTAACTTCTCCATATGAACTTGGATTGGAGATCTATTCACACCATTGGAATCAGGGTGGCAGAGTACTTCCAATCTGAACCTAGTTCAAGAGTCATTCTAACCACTTCGAATTTTAACTTGTCATCCAACCCTCTTGGTAGCGAAGTTAATACATTCTAGATTAGATACTCCCCAACCCTTCCCCTCCACCCCCTACCCCCCGCGAAATAATATATTGAATAATAAATACAACAATCATTAAAAGAAATTGTTAATCGCCAATAACTTCCCAAGTAGTTGGAATAACAATATTTGTTTGTGAGCATATATATCATATAATTTTTAAACTCAAATAGAGAGACATCATTCCACTTTTTATCCTTCTACAATTTTTTGAGTGTTTTTTTCTTCTAAAGAAATTCCCTTTTATCTTCTCAATATTAGATTATTCCAAATTTGTTAAACTTGTTTCATGTTTTCTAAAACCAATCCTCACTATATTTCCTCATTTTCTTCTAGGTACCCTTTATCATTACTATTGGTCCACTTGGGAACCCTAATCCTAGTCCCATTGGGAGTGAATTAATTTTTATTTTACGATTAAGTAGTAGGGTTTGAATTGTGCTTCAAACACTATTTTATTCCTAACTTACTTCAACTTTGCAATATTATTTTTTTACTCCAATTTTAATTTTCAAATAAGAAGTAGAATATTGTGAATGTTTTCCTTCTTGTGTGATTCCAAATGCATTTTTATAGAAATGGCTCAAAATTTACTGCTTCTGCTAATGAAATCACAATGAAATAAAAAACAAAAATTATTCGACTAAATTATTCGAGAAGGAAAAACATATAATAGAAACACATGCAATTATTTAATCACAAGAAAGAAAATTTTTGGGGAACCCAATTGGAAAAACCCCTCCTCATTTTTTAATATCTGAGATGAGAACATTTATCTATTACAATTATAACTTCACATTCCTTGAAGCTCTATTTGCACTAGAATACTAATATCCTACTTAGTTTACTATGGAAAATACTAAGCTTGCACTTGCTCTAATTACACTCACAATCCTACACTCTCTCTTCTTCTGCTCGTGTTCCTACACTCGTGCTTCTATGTTATGTTCCTATATTCGCGATCCTTCACTCGTCGTTCTGCATCACTCTTTATTTCCTTATGCAATTCTAAGTAAATTGGCTCATCTACTACATGTAAAGTGTATACACTCACTAGTATGCAACAATAATTACATTGATACCTTTTTCCTCCACTTAACTATGAAATTTAAATTGTATACTTATTCAAGGATATTTTTAGTAAATTGGCTAGCTAATTGAGAGATCAGTGAATTAACAATAATTAAAAGTACTCAATTGAAATCATACTAGCTCTATTGATGACTGAGGAACTCAGTTGAGTTTCACTAGCTATAACTCCACTAGATTTCTAGATCTTAGCAATCAACTCATGCCAGCTATGCTTCTATCCCACAAACTTGAATTATTTGAATTAAGTAAGTGAAAATTCCATGTCCACTCCTGTAGTAACTTCAACTTAATTCATCCTACGATGTGGAAATTTGAATTTATCCATTTGACTAAGGCACACGTCAAATGAATAATTTTATTGCTATAATTAGAAAGTATATCATTTTATAGTTATCTTTATATATGTAGGTCAATAATTTCTATTTCATTCTATTAAATTTTCTTCATTTATCTTTCATCACATATTCTTATGGATGTCCACAGTGTGGAATGAGATCATCTCAATTTATTTGGTGTTTTATTTTCTTTTATTTTCAAAGAACACCTACTCCACTCACAGAACTGCATGAGTTCAATGTTTAATAATTGAAATTTAAAATTTATATCGGTGTTTTCAAATAGTGAAGATACCCTAGCTAAAAATTTAGAAGCGATTTTGGAAACAAACACTATGAAATTGACCTTTTCTTGTTAGGAAGAAACATAACCTTCTCGGTGACCATACTAGGGATCAAAAGTAAATATTATTTTCATAATATGTAGATGTTATAGCTCAATTAACCTAATAGTTTCGGTGGTGGAAGAATAATTATATTAGTTTTATTATACTACTTTATTCTTGGAGTCTTTTCAAATGCGAGAGATACTCAAATGATCATGACAAGTTCTAGCCTAGCGAGGTACTCGCTTGAAATCCAAAAGGTGATTTCATTGAAATACAAATTTGAAGTTGGAGGATACATAGAATCGAAAAAACCCACGGAGCTGAAAAGGCTTGTTGAAAATCTCAATACTGTGGGAAGCGAAAAAAAATCATATTTATTTTACACTTGAAAAGAAGAGATTTGGATCATGAAGAAAGATCGGAGGAAATATGGGAGGTTTAAAATAAAGAAATCAAAAAAAGAACCAAGAAGCGATAATGCGAGAAGAAGAAGGCAAAGTCCTCCTTCCTTGGAGATTGAAAAGTAATCCACTTCCTACTATACATCTAAGAGTTCTACCTATATTTAATGGATATGGTGTTATTGATCCAAACTTATGAATGAACGTAATAAAATACAGAAATAAAAATAAACACTAAGATGCTGCAGGAATAACACTTCCTTTAATTAATATCAAATAGTGAAAAATGCTTACACACAAAATGGAAAATCAACTAGCTCGAGTGATAGTATCTTATCTCTAGGAAGAGATGTGGCAGCTAAATGCCTCTTAATTGTGTTAAAATGAGGCTAAAGGGAATTTTTATTATCAAACAACATGGGAAAACCCTAAACAACCAAAACCCTAACCCCAGGAGATGGAACGCCAAGAGTTTGTGGGCCCCGTTCGGGTTAGTTGGGCAGCCAAATTCCTGGGGTTATAACTTGTTCATATTATCTCCGTTTGGTTTATACAATGTATCATTGGAAATATATCTCTGATTAATATAGTTTTTTCCATAGGCCCCTGCCTATGGCTATGATCCTGTTGCGAACCTCAAACAAATTCTCTTTAGGGGGTCAAAACTGCTCTGGAAGTTTAGAACCTGAAAAAATGCTAAAAAGAGTAAATGCTGCTATAAAGAAGGAAAATAGTGAAAACAAATGGAGTTCTACATGGAATAGGTGGGTGGCCACCAATACCCACCTGGATCATTCCTCCCCACTTAGGAATAAATGGTCCCCATTGCGTGCAAAGCCTCCATGAGGTGAGGATATTTCTATTAAATCTGGTCCCTTCTTGATCTGTGTGTCCATGATCTAATCAACTGTGGCTTGTTCCTTGTAGTTTGGGCTCAACTCTATTGACGTGATTTGTTCTGGAATGTCGGATGTGTCTATCAATGGTGGAAAGTAGGGTCGAAGGTGGTACACATTGAACACTGGGTGAAAACCAAGGAATGGTGGAATACTAAGCTCGAACGCATTGTCCCCTACTACCTTGGTCATGGTGCATGGCCCATATCAGAGAGGGTGAAGCTTGGGTGGGGCCCAATGAGGCCCTCCTTCTGCAATTGTAGCCAAAATTTATCGGCCACCTGGAACTTGTGTGGCACTTGATGTTGATCATGACGCCGCTTGTAATTAGGATTGGCTCTGTTCAATATTTCATGGACATGTTGGCAGATTTTTTGAATGTGCTCAATGAAGATGTTCTCCTTATAAACTTCGAAATTTAAATGAGCCGAATCTACTTGAGTAGTTGCAAATGGTATGGCCACATCAATGGGACATAGTGGCTAGAATCCCAAGCCCCCCTGAAATGGGTTGTGTCCAGTTGAGCTCTGGACAATCTGGTTATAGATTTGCTAGACATAGGGAAGGCTTTCATCCCATGTGCATGGATGCTTCGAGTTGTACATGTGCAGAATGTGTACAATCATCTTGTTTACAACCTCTGTTTGGCCATCAGTTTGGGGGTGGAAAGTTGTGGACTTAGTCAGCTTGGTGTTGAGCATCAACCGGAGACTTGACCAAAATGTAATGAGGAGCCTACTATCCCGATCTTAGATAATGAACTCTAGGATCCCAAAGTGTACCCACACTCATTCAAAGAAGAGTTTAGTAGTGGCTTTTGTTATGATATTCTTCTTGTAGGTCGCCATAATGGCCATTTTAGAGAAATTTTCAATGACCACAAAAATGCAGTCATCGCCATGCTTGGTAGAGGGATTTCCCTACATGTAACCCATGGAGATGGATTCCCAAGGAAAAATAGGGGTAGGAAACGAAGTATATATTCCTTGTTTCTTGATGGTCGGTTTGGAAATGGTGCAGACAGTGCATCATCTGATGTACTTCCCAACATCATGTCGAAGGTTTGACCAATAGAAATACTTCTGTAGTACTGCCACTATTTTCTCAAGCTTGAAATGTCTAGTGACCCAACTGTAGTGCGCTTCCCAAATCATCTTGGCATGCTTGCTTGAAGGAACACGGAGGTGTCCCAAGTAGCATAACAATGCATCCTTGAGGTGAAAATTTGGAACTTTCTTACCCTCTGGGAGAATCTAGTATGTGTTTCCGAATTCTAGATCACTTTTGTAGAGATGTGGCCAACCCAAAGTCTCATGCCCAAAAGAGTCAAGAAAATTCATTAGCACAATGTTCGGTGGTTGGCTGACAAAATTTTAAATGTTATCGGTGCTTCCCTTCTTGTACTTGATGTTCAAATGGAACCGTTGGTGGTATGTGGACCATTTCTGATGGTGATCATTCTGCAACTTCCCTTATGTATGTATGAACTACAGGGGTCAGTGATCTGTGTGGACAATAATTTCCTTCCCTGAAATGTAATGCTTGCATTGTCGACAGGCCTGCACAATGGAATAAATTTCTTTTTCATAGGTGGGATAGTTTTAGATTGTGCCTACAAGTGTCTCACTATGATATGCCACTGGATGCCCCTGCTGAGTAAGTAATAGCCCAATAACATAGTCAGAGGCATATGTCTCGATCTCAAAAGGTTGCTGCAAGTCTAGTGATGTGAGCACTAGTGAAGAGCAGAGGAGATGCTTGAACTTTGCGAACATTTTTTTTTTTACATTAAGACCAAAATAATTTTGATTTCGCTCCTCCCTTGGTGACTTGAATCAAAGGCCAAGTGATATGAGATAACCTCAACATGAACCTATGGTAGAAATTGGCAAGACCCTGAAAGCTACAAAGCTTTGTTAGAGTGGTTGCGGTTGTCCAATAACAAATGATGTGGATCTTGGTTGGGTCCACATGCACCCCTCATTCATCAATAATTTATCCTAGATATTGAACCTAGGTCATGCCAAAATTTCATTTCTCCAAATTGACACACAACTTGTGTTGCCATTGTGTTTGGAGGACCTGTCGAATGTGGTGGAGGTGCTCTTCCGAACTCTGGCTGAAGATCATGATGTCATCCAAATACACTGCCATGAATGAGTTGGTGAATGGTCATAATATGTCTTCCATTAGCCTCATGAAGGTTGCGACAGCATTCATCAACTTGAAAGGCATGTCCAGCCATTCAAAAATTCCCCCCTTAGATTTGAAGGCAGTATTCCACACATCAGAGGGTTCGATTGGTACCTAGTGATATCCAGACTTCAACTCAATCACGTTGAAATATTTGGCTCACTAGAGTTGGTATAGAAGGTCATCAATCTGTGAAATTAGATACCTATTTCAGACAGTGATATTTTTTAATGCTCGATAGTCAATACAAAGTCTCCAAGTCCTATCCTTCTTCTACACCAACATGATTTCTTCATTCTCCATAACAAAGCATTGATAGATTGGTCCATTGGTAGTAAATTTCTTGGGGGTCATATCGATGGAGTTCCTGACCTGACAATGTAGAGGTATCTGTGCGAGTGAGGTGAAGATGTCCCTATACTCCTCCACAACCTTGTCCATCTATTTTTTTTGTGTAGAGGAGCCATGTCTAGAGGTCATGGCTAAAATATTATTCTTTCCTTGAGAGAAGATCATTAGGAAAATAAATTTCCTAGATTTGGAAATCGGCTTACTACATTGGTTTGTAGTGATCAAAGATATGGCAGTAGGCGATGCTACCTCTGGTATCCTATACAACTTATTTCCCAAAGTAACAATAACAACACGAGGCCTAGAGTCATACACAACATGTCACTTCCACAAGTATGGTAGCCTTAATAATACATCACAAACATCAAGAGGAGAATTATCACATAATACCTCATCTTTGAAGGGCTTGATGTTATAATGAAGGCGACACTACTAGGTGACATGAAGATCTCGTCCTTGGTGAAGCCACCAGATGGTCTACATTCGTGGGTGTGATGTGGTCGGAAGGCCCAACCGCTTCACAAAATTTACTAAAATTAGGTTCATTTGTCTCCTACTATAGACAATGAACAGTAGTGGGGAACCTTTCACCCACATCTGGGAATGGAAGAGCTACTCCCCCTCCTCTGGATCTTCGGGTTCCTCCTTCGGGATCTTGGTGGTGGCAACAGTGGTGTTGGGCTTTGCATCGATAATTTGCTTCCCTTTGTTATTCCCCTTGTATAGTTCCAACTCAAAGTTGGAACATGCATCTGATTCGGAAGCCTTCATCTCAGTCACAAGTGATTGCTTGGCCTGACACCCCACTTATGTTGTGAGTGGAGCTCTTGTGTAACTTACACCATTTTCCCTTGTCCTTCTTTGGCTTTGTGGTGTTTTTTTCACTTGTAGATTTTTTGGGTTCTCCTAGGTCATCCCGCCTTGGATTTGTCCTTTGATCTGTGGTTTGGGGGCCCCTTTCCCTTACTTATGATTCATAGA